>PVIH01000559.1:17399-184862 GCA_004025045.1 Sigmodon hispidus | reverse complement strand
AAGCCATGCTTATGATTCTTATCCTCTGTATAGTTATTGTTAACTCTTCCACATTTTAAATTCTTTTTACTGTGTTTTTTTTTGATAAATACAAAATAAAGAAGAAAAAAAAAGAAAATGTCAAATTTAATTATAAACACTTAAAAAAAACACTTTATTTTATTTATTTATTTGTCTTGGTGTTTTGCCTGGAACTGGAACTACAGACAGTTGTTAGCTGCCATGTGGGTGCTGGGAATTGAACCCGGGTCCTCTGGAAGAGCAGACGGTGCTCTTAACCACTGAGCCATCTCACCAGCCCCCAATTATAAACACTTTTTAAGCTTCATATAAAGTTGTTTACGAGTTTGTAAATTATTTAATATCACTTTCATGGTATGCACATTTACATACACACACACATACAAATAAACACACACACACACACTTGTACTCTATTCATTTATTATTTATTTCCTAATCATCTTTATATCATTCTTATGTCTATGTAAGATCAAATGATTAAGGAAAGATAAATAGGGCAAGAAACAAAGAAGAAAGGAAAAGAAGACTACAAACATAATGAATGTAGTCCAAAATTTAATGCAAAATATATTTGTCATCCATCAAAACATACATCATGTCTTAGCAACTACTGTAATTTAAGATTTGCTTATTCTACATATTTCGTATAAATTCAAGTATATAAGTAGTCTTTTGTAGTTAATCACTTTGAAATTTTTTTGATGTTTTTCTATTATGTACCATCTATTACTACTATATTTTATCCTGAATAACATTCAGTCATATAGCTATACCACAATTTTTGTTCTGTTGATCAATATTGTGGGTCTCCACTGTTTCACTAGCCAAAACAATGACATGGATTTACATGGATCTGTATTTATCTGAGTCTCTGGGCAACTATGATTTGGTTGGTATTGTGAAAGAAACTTGTTTTTCATTTTTTTCTAAGGCTGATCTCAAATCAATTGCCTCATATTATCCATCCTGCTTATGCCTACAAAACACTGGGACTACTGGTACCTATCTCCATGCTTAACTATAGAAAAACAATGTTTAATGTTTTGAATAGTTCTAAGTTCTATGTCTTCAACCTTTATTATTATCTCTTTTATTGCTGCCTTTCTAGAAGATGTGAACATTCTGATTTATATAGTGATCACTAGATGTGAAATGATATCCGTAGAGTATTACTTGTGGTACATTTCACTGCATTCTAAAAATAACAGAACAGTGTTTTCTTGATATCTGATACAGTTCAGGAATAGAAAACTACTCCATTGAAAATTGAATGTTGATTTAGTATTGTTATATATGGTGATAGCTCATTACATTGACAAGATTCATTGGTAAAAACATGATGATAAAATAAAACCTTAGTCTTCATTACATATGCACAGAAAGTATGCTCATAGGTATTAATAAAATAATATTTAAGTTTACACACATTTTCTCTATATATACACTGAATGAGTATTACCTTGTTATATCACTGAAAAGTGCTTCCTCGTTGGCCATACTATTTCACTTATCCAACAGACACATGAGCTGATGACATATTCATTGAGAAGATGTTTCACATCAATTAAAGTAAGAATGTTTTGTGATGTGCTGTAATAATTTCTGCATGACACTGATGGTGAAAACCAAATTTTCTGAGCGGGTTTTAATAATTAGAAATTGTGAACATATTTATAAAATAAACTCATCAACATAACTATCATATACTGTGAAGCTCAATGTTCCTCAAGTCTCTTCCTTTGAGAATAATGCAATGTAATTGGATAATATTATAATGTACTGTTTTAACCATAATCATTGATTGCTTTTCTTCCTAAATGCTTATACAAGTTATTTGATAAACTGAAATGCATTTGGTGACTTTGGTTAACATAGACTACAACTTTATAATTATTCTTAAGTGAGTGAGCTGTGGAGACAAGCGTAAAGATTAGTAGACAGCTTTTTAGTGATTTTTAGATTGCAATGTGATATCAATTATTTTTAAGAACTTGAGCTTTCTACTATCCATGGGTTTCAGATTGGCTCTGAATGTTCCTGATTTAATCCATGTACTTAAAATCCCTGTATCAATTTCCAGCCTACACTTTATCTCTTATCCTAGCCTCTCGCTTTACCCATTTCTAGTGCCCTTGTTCCTGTTATTTATTTTTTATCATCTTCTCACTCTCTTAGGATGTTGCCATTGTCCCTTTGGTTGTAAACATGAAATGATGATAAAAGTCCAAAGAAACAATTAAATCTGTTTAGACTTTAACTGTTTAAACTGTTCATATTGTTAAATATTTTAATAAATTAAAAAAAAACTTGTTTCAAGTCATAAAATCATGGTATTTAGGGCTGGATTTCAGAACTCTACTGTTTGAATTATTGTTAATCTTCATTATAATCATGTTCTGAAAATGTCACATGGAATAATTTTACTGATTCTCCAACAGAATAAAAGCATAAAAGATCAGAAGCAAACATAAAATATATGTTCATTATTACAGTGCAATGAGATTTGTGAATCACTACCAGAGGGCCAGTTTTCAAAGACTTTTGGTTATTTAAATAATTTTTAAATGCCATGCTATTATGTCCAAATGTTATTATAAGTGAATTTTTGAGTATATGTCAATTAGATTAAAAGATACTGTTAGACAAACATCAGAAGATAATGACTCTTTTATAAGCATTGCAAATTGATGGCAAACTAAACAACATCTTAAGATCAAATTATGGAAGCTTTGCTCATGAGTGTGTGTTCTGTACATAATAAATTCAACAGCCTAATAACATTTCATAGAAAAACACATCATAATCCATCAGCCAGATGGAATATGATAGCTCTCCCTATCTGTATCAAAATAACATTTATTTAGCCTATAAGACAATTGTATCTCTAAATTCATCATCTACCATCGATATGCATCTGTTTCTTAGAAAAGTAAGCTGTTGTTATTAAGTTTTAGATGTGGCAGCTCATTGTAACTCTAATGAAATAATAAGATACAATAAGATGCAAAGGAGCAATATATTACTTAGATTACATTAAAATATAATACATTAATTAGAATTATTCTGGATATACTATAAATATTAACTTAGAATAAAAGTTAAGAATCATGAAATTTCCAAGACTTAAGCATTTCTTTACAGAGATTAGGAAGCATTTCAGAACATAGCTGGCAATATGTTAGATTTCTGGGTTATTAAGGTTTATATTGGCTGAAACTACCTAGTTTTTAATTGTTTTTGGAAATCATTCATATCAGCTTCTGGGGTAAATATCTATCACAAAATAACAGTTCTTTTTTTCAGCACTTGCTTCCTTAATGAGAAAAATATTCCTAGGCAGATACCGGGTTCAATGAATTTCTTCAAAGTAAAAGTTAAATATGTTATTCCCCTAGATCCTGGAGTCATCTTGATGAGCAATTTTTAAATGTAAAATAAACATTAAATACTTTATGCCTGTCAATGATAGAATTTTACCACTTTTCTCTATTCTTTCCTCCCTCTTTCCCTTATCTTCTTTCATCTCTCTCTTTTCCGTTGCTTTTGGTTGGGAAAAATCATAATTGCATAACTGAGCAATTAAAGATTGTTTAGAATTGTGTCTGGGAAATAATTTGCCCTCTATTCCCACAGAGTAATAATGTCAGTCAATGAGACTTACCAGTCGTGGGGGAGGAAATTAAAGAAGTGATGGACAAAGGTTTAAGAAAGTCACCAGGGATCTTATATTATTGATTCTAAGAAGACAGATTTCTGCTATCCAGAAAATGACAATTGTTTCGCAGAAGGAAAACAATTTGACTCGGTTTGTTAATAGAAAAATTTACAAATAACTTGAGAGAAAAGATAAACATTGAACAAAAACAAACAAACAAAAAGAAGGGACATCCAGTGAACAAGATGGGGCTGTTACGAAGAATATTGGAAATATTGTAAAGTCATACATAATGATATAACTCGGCTTAACTTATTAATGAGAGAATGCATTAATTAAAATGCAAAATTCTGTGATCCGGGGGAGTGACACACTATAATTGGCTTCTTTATAGGTTGATGAAAATACTTTAAAATTAGTAGTGATGAGTAAATAACATTGAGAACAAATTAAAACACTTGAATATACTTCAAAGGAGTAGTTTTACGGACTTTGAGTTATATCAATAAAGACATTATTTGAGAAGAAAAGAGAGAGCCTATGATAAATTTAATGCCTGTCTCCTAAGACATCTTTAGAAGCAAAGTTAGATATCATGTTGCTAATCTTAGTATGATCCCACAGATATTGGGACCGACAGAGTGAAATTAGATTTCACTGCAATTGACATCAAATTTGAAAATAATCATTACAGCAAACTGCATCAGTGAAGAAGAACTGAGGCTTTGAAATTCAGACCCCTTATCTATTCAATACACTTCTCAAAGTTTTAGCAAAAGCAATAAGAGACCTAAAGGAGATTAAGGGGATACAAATTGGAAAAGAAGAAGTGAAACTATCTCTATTTGCAGATGATATGATTGTATACATAAGTGATCCACAAAATTCTACCAGGGAACTTCTACAGCTGATACACTCCTTCAGCAAGGCATCAGGATACAAGATTAACTGAAAGAAATAAGTAGACCTCCTATACACTAAAGATAAAAGGGCTGAAAAAGAAATAAGGGAAACATCACACTTTATAACAGCTGCAAAGAGCATTAAATACCTTGGAGTAACTATAACCAAAGAAGTAGCAGATCTATTTGACAAAAATTTTAAATCACTGAAGAAAGAAATTGAAGAGGGTATCAGAAAATGGAAAGATCTCCCATGTTCCTGGATAGGTAGGATTACCATAGTATAAATGGCAATTCTAACAAAAGCAACTTATAGTTTCAACACACTTCTCATCAAAATCCCAACACAATATTTTATGGACCTTGAAAGAACAATACTCAACTTCATTTAGAATAACAGGAAAGCCAAAATTGGCAAAAGAATTTTGCTTAACAAAAGAACCTCAGGAGGCATCACCATTCCAGACTTCAAATTATACTATAGAGCTACAGTAATAAAAACAGCCTAGTACTGGCATAAAAACAGACTTGTGGATCAATGGAATAGATTTGAGGATCCTGACATTAACCAAAATACCTATGAACACCTGATCTTCGACAATGAGGCCCAAAATATTCAATGCAAAAAAGATAGTATCTTTAACAAATGGTGTTGGCATAGCTGGATGGTAGTGTGTAGAAAAATGCAAATAGATCCAAGCCTGTCACCCTGCATAAAACTCAAATCCAAGTGGATCAAAGACCTCAATATAGGGTCACTCAGCCACTCTGAACTTGATAGAAAAGAAAGTGGGAAATACCCTCCAACAAATTGTCACAGGCGACCATTTCCTAAATATAACACCAGTGTCACAGACACTAAGAACTACAATCAATAAATGAGACTTCCTGAAACTGAGAAGCTTCTGTAAAGCCACAGACACAGTCAATAAGACAAAACGACAGCCTACAGATTGGGAAAAGATTTTCGCCAACCCTACAAGTGACAAAGGACTGATCTCTAAAATATATAGAGAACTCAAGAAACTGGAGACCAAAACCTTGAATATCTCAATTAAAAAAAAAAAAAAAAAAACAAAAACAGGAGTTCAGAACTAAAAAGGGAATTCTCAGCAGAAGAATTATGAATGGCTGACAGGCACTTGAAAAAGTGCTCATCATCTTTAGCCATTAGAGAAATGCAAATCAAAACAACTTTGAGATACCACCTGACATCTGTCATATTGGCTAAGATAAAAGTCACAGATGACAGCCTATGCTGGAGAGGCAGAACAAGGGGAACACTCCTCCATTGTTGGTGGAAGTGTAAGTTTGTTCAGTCACTCTGGAATGCAGTATGGCGGTTTCTTAGAAAACTGGGGATCAATCTTCCCAAGGATCCAGCAATACCACTACTGGTCATATACCCTAAAGAGGCACAGTCACACTCCAAAGGCATTAGCTCAACTATGTTTATAGCAGCATTATTCATAATAGCAAGAACCTGGAAACAACCTAGATGCCCCTCAACTGAAGAATGAATTAACAAACTGTGGTACATCTACACAATGGAGTACTACTCAGCAGTAAGAAAAAATAATATCCTAAAATTTGTAGTCAAATGGATGGATTTGGAGAATATTCTGAGTGAGGTATCAGAAACCTACAAAGATAAGCAGGGGATGTACTCACTCATTTGTGGACTCTAAACAATAAAGCAAAAAGCAAAGTATGTCCAAGCTGCAAAGCACAACCACTGAACAGCTTGGGATCTGAAACACCTTGCGTCCCACTCCATCCAGAGGAACTCCTGACCCGGTCTTGATGTCGGGATGAGGAAAGTGGATTCTAGGAGTGAATGCTGAACTTAGCCAACTTTGGACCTTGCAACCTCCTGCCCTTGCTGGGGAGGAGATAAAGAGATAAAGAGGGAGTGACTGGAATGGGTAGGAGGGGGAAGGGAGCTTGAACAAGAATATACTTAGATAAAAAAAAAATAGTACTTTATTCATAATAAAAGATAGAAAAAGGAAAATAATCATTACAAAGGGACAGATAACATAGTCTGACACTGTTTTCAAAAAAGGTCCCAATAGAAAAGAAATAGCCTCCTTTCAATTGTATTGTTGCTATCGGCACTACATAATCCATGTTAACTATGCTCTCACTAATTTTGGGGTCTTTCTGTCTTTCCATCTTTATAAATCTCCATTTCTGGGAAGCATTCTGCCTTGTTGCCAGCATGTTCAGGCTTCTGATGACTGGTAGAGAGTCATGAAATCTGGCTCATTAACTGCTGTACAAATTGATGTTATCTAACCTTACCGGAGCTCATTGCTACCTCAAAATCTTTTTATTGATGTCTAATTGGCTCATTAATACATTTTCCATAGTGCTCATCTCAAAGCTCCTCAAGACTCTTGTTTTCTTACTATGACCTCACTACTTCCCTCCATAGAAAGTGGGCTTCTTATGCCTGGTGGAATTGATCATGCTTAGACATGTGTCTTATTTATTCCTTCCTTTACATACCAATAATGTGAAAAGTTTGTCATGTCACCATCCCAAACATAAACTCAACTTCATTTAAAATAAACCAGATGGTTTATTCAAAGTCTGCTTATATCCATCTCTATGACTGACAAGTCAGAATGTGCTTGATTTTTCTTATATGTACAATTTAACCATGGAAGTCATAAATTCTAAAGCTATTTTCAACACATAAAATTAAGGTCTTTCTAATGATATGCCTAGTTTTCTCTCTCTCTCTCTCTCTCTCTCTCTCTCTCTCTCTCTCTCAATCACCTAGGGAACTTTTCTCTCATTTGGCCTATGTGCACTGAATTCAAATGAGAACCATTTCTCTTTTCATTACTTTTATGTAAATTTAGTTCTCCCAAGTTATACATTTTCACCTGTTACAAAGACCTCCTACTATTTTTCCATGCTAGACCTTCACTCCCACATAGAACCTATTCCTTCCCAGCTCATCAGACACCATTTTCAAAATCCCTCTATTACTTTTATCATATAAACCAATATTTTCAATGAAATTACCTCAAGGTACAGAAAATATCTGAAACCTCTGCTAGCATATTTTCCACCTGCAATTGGCTTGTGCTATGGAGATAGCTGTTGCAAAGATCTAGAGATTTCTCTGTGGTACTTATCCTACCTGAATTATCTTAGACAGGAATCATCAAAATGATTCATGAAGGCTAATGTGGAACTTTCTCTTACTTTCCTTGAGCCTCAGTCCCATGTTCTATATCTAGGCCTTTGCTTATTGTTCTCTGTTTTAATTGTCCTCACTTTGTATACACTTAAACTGTAAGGACCAGTCATCTACCAGGAATTCTTTGTAATTTTTCTAGCAAAATTTTTATTCATTTTTTGGGATCTCCGTTTTCATGAAAGCATATTGAACTGGATGTACTTCTGTTCTTTAAAAAAAATACTTATTTTTATGTGGTGTTTTGCCTACATGAGTGAGGGTGCCAGATGCCCTGGGACTGGAGTTACAGACAGTTGTGAGCCACCATGTGGGTACTGAGAATTGAGCCAGAGTCCTGTAGAAAAGCAGCAAGTACTCTTAACTACTGAGACATCTGTCCAGCACCCTTTCTCTCTTTCTTTCTTTTTTCTTTCTTTCTTCCTTCCTTTCCTCCTTTCTTTCTATCTTTCTTTCTTTTTCTCTCTCTTTCTTTCCTTCCTTCCTTTCTTTTGCCCTCTCACTTGTTCTTCCTGTCTTACTCTTTATTTTTTTTCCTTATTGTTGCTGTTTTGCTTGTTGCTGTTGTAGGTATTTTTTAGAGAGTTTCTCTGTGTAGTTCTGGCTGTCTTGGCATCACCTCTGTAGACCAAGCTGGCCTCCAACTCAGAAATCTGCCGTCTTTGCCTCCCAAGTGCCATAGGCCACCAAACCCTACCTGAATGTCTTTCTTAAGTGCTGCACATCTCTATAAACATGCGTCAACAAGTGAAAAATGTATTGAAAGCAAACTGTATTAGTATACTACAATAACAACATAGGGAAAAACAGGAGGAGACACAAACTTTTCCTGGTTCTCCAGTTCTTCTACTTGCATAAAAAACAATCCAGGACCAGGACTGGCACTATATGATACCAACCACGTCAGGAGCAAATCTGTTGCATGGGAATCATTTTCATATAGTGTGATACATGTCTAAAAGCTCCAAAACATAATATGGGATCACCATTTTTACAATCACTGGAGACTGTGTTCTAGAAACGTGCAGCTCTAAAATGGCATCAGGTTTTTTGTTTGTTTGTTTTTAACCGTCACAGCAAATATCCAGCCAAGCATATACTGAATTATACTCTCACATGCTTGTACAGTTCCTTCAGTGATTGTTCCCAGGGCAAATCCACAGCAAGAGATTACAAAACTTTTCCTTTCCCGAACAGAGGGAGAAAAGCAAACAATCATGGAACTCACACTTTGTCCGTCCCGTAGCTCCTGTAGTCCACTGCCGCTGAAACCGCCACGATGAGAGCAGGCATCCCATAGCCCACCAGATAAAAGTACTTCCTACGTGAATGCTCGCTCTCAAAAACCTCTACCAGCATGATATACAGCTGCACCCCTTCTAGAAACATCCACGTGAAGGCCGCCAAGAAGAAAAAGTGTAAAAGAGCTGCAAACACCGCACAGGCGATCTAGGAAAGGGAACACGGACTTCAGTATGGAACAAATTCGTACAACTATTTATTGCCCAACATAAAACTAACAAAAATGACTATCAACCCAGCAATTATAACATAGATCTGCAACAGAATAACTGGAACACGACTCTGTGAGTATAAATACTAAAATGAATTAAATACAAATGACTTGAAAACTGCTTTTTATCTTAATTATAGCTTATGGCTGACACTACTTTAAAATAAGAAAAATCTTAACATTTATTGAAAAAAATCTATTAAGAGCACAGGGATAATTACTACTGAGATTAGTCTAGAATTTAAAAATCTTTATAATTAAAATTTATAATTTTTAAATCTTTAAATCTGAATGTGATTGTGTATACTTAAAACTCCAGGGCTCTATAGGTTAGGACAATGGTATTGAAAGTAGTCGGGCTGGAAAGGAAGACTCTATCCCAAAATTTAAAAAGAAAGGGTGGGGGAAAAAAGGAAGAAAAATAAAGGAAAACAAATAAAAAGACAATGATTTTTAAATTAATTTTAAAGTTTTTTCTGAATATAGATTAATATCTCAGTTCTTGCTTTATTATTTTTTGCTTGGAGACCTCACAATCAAACTCGAGGTGCTAGATAAGAACTCTACCATCAAGCCACATGCTTCCCAATATCTTCAATTATAAATAACAGAGAAATATTAAAGCAAAGGAAAAATCAGCATTTTAAAAATCCAATAATATCCAATGTCATTATTTAATAGTAATCTTCTAATGAAATTGTCATTTATTAAGAATTGCTGATTGTTTATTCCCTGCTTCAGGCAGGGCTGGGTGATACTGGAAGTTAACTCTGCATTGAAGCAAAAATGGATCCCATTAAAATTTGTGTCAAGGACCGCAGAGATGGCCAGCTGGTTAAGAACACTTCCTGTTCTTGCAGATGTGCCTTTGGTTCCCATTGCACACATGGGGCTCACAACCAAGTGTAATTCTAGTTCCAGAGTGTTCAAAGCCTTCTTCTGCTTTCCATGGATACTGGGAATATATGTGCAGCACATAAATGAAGGCAAAAATTTAGGCCCATAAAATAAAAATAAAAGCATCCTTTCAAAACTTCAGCTTCCAAGAAATGTTTTCTGTCTTGGACTCCTTTTTTTTTTTTTTTTTTTTTTTTTCCTGCACCAGATATTAGTCTAGGTAGCTTGATTTAAATTAAGAACAGTTGCTCATATAGTTCTCCCTAAAGTACTAGACACTATAGTAGGTCATCTATCAGGTTCTCAATCATACTTTTCAAGGCTTTCTGCTTATTCTTTTGACAAGAAAGCCTTACTTAAAACTATTTCTCCTACTAATAAAGGTTAATAACTATAAAAACAAACAAACATAAAATTTTGATGAATGCAATGATTGATGAGCATGATCTCTATAGACAAAATGAGTAAGTGTGTTTCCATTCTTTAGGAGAAGGAATACAAGAGTTAAATGTCAGAAAAATTAGAGGGAAATCAGCTTCCAAAGATGATGTGGAATTCAAAAAAGGAACACATAACTAGTACCAAAAAAAAGGAGACTTCACGGAATAACATCGCCTTACATACTTTGCATCAGTCTTCATGTTTTATGTTATTCATAAGAGATGGGTTTTGTGTAGTGTCCATTGCATGGTGAAGTTTATCATAATGTATTATCACTGTAAATTAAAATTCAAGTATGATTTCTACATGAAAGAAACTAAAAGTATATGAATTGGGGGTTAACTATAAAAAGAATATTTTCCTCAAATATAACACAATTGTTCATTTAAGGATTTTAAGGTAAGAATCTCAACTATAAATTTGTAATCATAAGGCTTTAGTTTGAGGAGAAAAATGTGTACTTTGATTGCTTATTCATATATTTGCATTTATGAGAAAAACTATCACATTAAGTACATTCTAGTCAATTAAAAATATATTCATCATAATTGCATCCTTTGCAGTCATTAATCATGAATGTATAATCACAGTCTTGCATGCAACTGCATTTTATTATATAGTACATCATGCATATGAACACCTACTGGAGAGCAGCATTAAGTAAGTGAATTACTTATTATATTCACAAGTCTTTTGAAAACTACAAAGTAAAGTTTTCCTTTCCATTGAAGCTCTAATTTCTGAACAAATGTATGCCCTGATATATGATGGTACAAATGCAGAAAAACATGGGAACTTTGAGAAGAGTCTGGCAATGTTTTTCTTAAACTAAATATACCTCATCACAGGACACATTAACTATGCTTTTGTTTGGTTATTATTTTGTTTGATAATTAGCTAGAGGAGTTGAAAGAGTACACCAGTAAAACAAAAACAAAACAATAAACAAACAAAATTTCCAGTGAACTAAATTGTTAATAGCAGCTTTATCCAAATTGTCAACAATTGGAAGCAACTAAAAAGCACAGATGTATAAACTATAATAAATCAATAAATGAATGTTATTCAGTGTTAAAAAATCAAAGAGATATCAGGTCATAAAGCATTATGTGAGAAACCTAAGTATATATTAGCAAGAGAAAAGAAAAATCTGATCAAGTTACATAGTATATGATCCCTATAATATTGAGTGAAAGACAAAATATTAAAGAAAATAAAAAGAAATGAATGTCATGGATGGCTCAATGAAGACATGGGGATAATAAGAAGAATTACAGAGAATTTTCAGGACAATAAAACATATTGAAAATGTTACTATAAGAGAGAATATGAGTTTCTATGTGTCCACAGAAAACATAACACACAAAAGGAATTCTAATGTAAATTATGAACCATGGACTTTCTGGAATAATGATGTTTCAATAAACCTTAATCAATGGTCATAACTGCATCATCACTCAGGTAGGAAGTGTGGATGACAGAGGCTATGCCCATATGCAAGTAGAAGTTATGTGAATAATCACTGCACTATGTGAAAACAACAGATACTGGTGTAAAACATAAATTAAAAGAAATGTGCACCCTATCGGTAACATTCACCATGTCTTTATGAAGAATGAAAAGCAGAGTAAGATGTGAAACTCACTATCTATGAACTGAATCAAAGGAGAGGGCACTTTGAGCATACTCATTACCAGTGCAGACAGTCTTGGAAAGCTAAAAATCGTCGGTAGCCTTTGCTAACAGTCATATAAGCAGCTTACTGGTTGGTCGGTTCTGTTGATTCCAATCAAAAAGAGCAGTTCTGCCACAAAGAGGCTGATGCAGAGGTTCTTGTGGATGGTGTTACGGTCACTCTGGAGCCCACGGAAGAAGCAGAATGTGAAGATGCAAATCAGGAGACAAACAAGAGACAGCAGGATTCCAACCCATGTGATCACATCCAGGAGAAGGTCATGGACTGCATCACTGTGCTGGAGACAACAAAGAGAGACTATAAATTGCCTTTGTTCATAAATGGTAAGCAATTCTGGGTTCAGGAAGCATGATTTTAAGAAAACAACAAGTATTCCTCATATTCACAACACATAGTAAAATTGAATCAATTGGGCTTTCTACTCCATAATTAAAGTATATTGTCTTTTTTTGCCACAAAGAAAACATGGAGATTCAGTGGTATCAATGATGTTCATTGGTTACATTCTTAATACATATTATTTCCAGGATATAAATAAGTGAAGGAGATCAGTATGACCCTGGCCAAAGACTTAAAAAAAAAACTGTAGTATTTAACTTACTTTTTAAAAAATCAATTGCTATTGTAAATTACTCTATTCAAACTATTAGGAAATTAGTGCTTCAACTGGTTTTGAGTTGTCAACAGACTTTTATTCTTACATAATTTTTTTACATATGTAAAATTTATACATCCTTATAATATAGATGATTCACAATAATTTTTAAATCAAGTTCATAAAAGTATAAATTTTAACAAAATCCTATAGTTAATTCTGTTGAGCAGCTACATATATACCACATACTTAGTGGAGAGTACTCAGGTAATGACGATACCCATGGGATTTTATTTTCTTATTTTTTAGCTTTTTATAACACCTACCTTTATTTTTTTCTTTTTGAATAAAGTCTCACTTTTTTATCTATGTATCCCCTTGTTCAAACTCCCTTCTCCATCCCACCCCTCCCAGTCACTCTTTCTTCTGGGATTTACACTCATATTGAATTGCTTTGGATTTATAGTGACTTGTCAAAACAGCAAACTGAGCTGAGAAATTAAATCAAGAATATTCTGTACATGACCATTCAGTTTTATTTCTTGAGTTCCTAATAAGCCACAGACACCTAATTTCTACCAGTAAATAAAAGGTAAATCGTTATGTTTAATTTATGTAATTTTAAACAAGAAGTGAAAATTATTAGACTGACTTACAGATAATTCTCAAAAATCTAATTTTTTTTTAACAATAAAGTAGCCAGTCAAAAGATCTACATGGTGTGTCACTTACTGAAAACTGTACAGGACAAATCAAGAACATTAAATTTAACAGGAACATAGAACATTCTGAGTAGCCAGAGATCAGTTATAATTTAAACAAATGCCATTTTGTCTATGGTAATCATATACATAATTTTGCGAGTAACGCTAACTAGTGCCAGAGAAAGTCAGAGGCATCAGATCTCTGCTGGAACTGAAGCAATAGACAATTGTTAACAACCCAACATGGATTCTAAAATTAGAACTTGCATGCTCTACAAGAGCAATATGTGTTTTAACCACTGAGTCACCTCTCCAGCCCTTCATACATGTTTTACAAGGGAAACAACACAGAATCTTCTATATTAAAGTAGCTATATTACAAATATTAGTTTTATTTAGCATGCTTTATATTTTATTTTATTTTATTCTGTAACTTAGTAGTGTGAAAACCATGAATATGAAAGTTGCTAGAAATGAGTCATTATCACAGAGTCTGAATCATATGGATCAGTGGATTTCTCCTGCCAGATGCAGTTACACAGTTGTTATTTCATGAAGATCTCCCCTAGAACTGACTGTGAAATAGGTTTAAAATATTTTTGCCTAAGTCAGCTGTTTCTTAGGAGAAGCACAAATCATGAAAGAAAACTAAGTGAGGCTTTGTTTTAACTGTTTGGTTCTCCTAAGGATATTACTAAAGCAGTGCTGGGTCTCTGAGAGTTTAAATGACATTTGTGGTTTGTTAGTAGAGAGTGATTGGTGCTGCCTGGATCTCTGAAAAGAGAGCTATTTGGTCCCATTTTCCTCAAAGGAAAAGAGACTACAGAAATATCAAGCCCCCGGTGTTCGGAACAGCAGTCTCCCTTGATGGGAAAATGGCAGGTACAATACCTTCTCAAAAGTATCAGAAAGACCTAAAGCACTAAAGAAAAATAGAGGAGAAAACTAAAATCTCCTACTTTTGTTTGCCTGGGTAGTTGTATTATTAGAAATGTATTTACTTGGTGGCCCTCCAGACCCTTCAGAAGCCCCATGCAGAGTATTGAGAAAAGAATACTGTGTTTCAAAGTGTCGGTAACAAAAGTACATAAGACTCAAACACAGAACAATAAAACCTGGTGATTAACTCACCCTTGGTGCTGTCTATGGAGGGTGGGGGGTATGTCAACAGCCATCATCAACATGAATATGATACTAGGATAAAAGTTCCATGTGATACAACTGAAAATTTAAATATTATCAGTGTGATTTTAAAAAAGGAGATAATAGTTCTTCTAAGAGATGTGAGCATAAAAAGTCGGAGTTTTCAACAGTTTCTCATAACAAAATTTCAACTCATTTTGTTATCAAAAAATATATAAAATTAAAAAAATTGAAAAGAATTTGTTTCAAGACAATAAAAGTGATTGATACTGCAAAATAATAAACATTCATTACATTTCAGCATTTTGGGGCATGTGAGCATTGCATAAATCAGTTATTTGTAGCAAAGATTTTAAACCATTAGAGTACCTAGAGAATAAAGATAGCATCCATCCGATTAACATCATGTCTCAACTTATAGTATGTGCATGATCCATAAAATGCTCTATAAATATTTGGTTTTGAGACATTTTTATTCCCATTGCTCTTAAACCAAATAGCTGACTTAGAGGCAATGGATTTTAAGTTGGAAGCCAGTCTGAGTTAAATAACAAATTTTTCTCTGTGTATCTGTCCATCTCTGAGTCTGTCTGTCTCTGTATCTCTATCTCTCTCTCTCTCCCTCTCTCTCTCTCTCTCTCTCTCTCTCTCTCTCTCTCTCTCTGTGTGTGTGTGTGTGTGTGTGTGTGTGTGTGTGTGCGTGAGAAAGAAAAAAATATTAGAAAAAGATCCAGAGATTGAGTGAGATGACTAATGCAACTCATCTGATCTAAGCCTATATAAAGGAAAAATTAATTAAAAGTTCTTGTAAGGGATCATAGAGTGCTATAAATACTGTACCCTAGCTGGGAAGTGGTAGCAAATCCCTTTCATCCCAGTTTATAGGAGACAGAGGAAGGAGTATCTGAGTTCAAGGCCAGTCTGGTCTACAGAGCAAGTTTCAAGACAGCCAGGGCTACATATAGAAAACTTGTCCCAATAAAGAAAACAAAACAAAGAAACAAAATCCTAAAGCAAAAACAGTAAGAACTGTACCTCTGCTGTGGAATAATTGTTTAAGATGTGTTATATTTGTTTATGCTATGGAACATTTGTTTAATGATGCAAAGATTTGTTACATTCGTTTATGTTGCATCATTTAACTCTGTGAAGATGTGTTACTTTGCCTGCCTAAAACACTTAATTGGTCTAATAAAGAGCTGAATGTCCTAAAGCTAGCCAGAAAACGAACAGTTAGGGTAGGTACTGAGAATAATTAGGAGAAAAAATATCTTGGCTTGAGAGAAAAGCAGGAAGAGGGAGGATCGTGAAAAAGAGACGAGAAGGATGCCAGCTACCAGCCATACAGCCAGCAACAGAGTAAGAAGGAAAGAAAGACATATAGAAAAAAGAAAGGTAAAAGGCCCAGAGTAAGAAGATAGTTAAAGAGAATAATTTAAGTTAGGAAAGCTGGCTAGAAAAAAGAAGCCAAGCTGAGGCCAGACATTCATGTGTAAAAACTAAGATCATGTATTTGGGAGCTGAGTGGAAGGCCCCTACAGAGTAAAAACAACAACAATAAAAACAGAACAAAACAACCCATTATATATATATGAGTAGGTAACATTTACTAATATAAATGTATATACACATATTCTTTGGAATAACAATAAAAATGAGGCTATGAATATGAAAGAGAGCAGGAAGAGGTATAGGAAAGGGTTTGCAAAAAGGACAGGGAGCAGAGAAATGTAATTATTTTCTAATTAAAATAAACAACAAGAAACAGCACCACATTATATAGCTCATGTCTGTGAAGAGACAAATCTGATTCAATAGAGTTTCAACTAAATACCTATTGCTTTTGTCTGGAACTATCATAAAATCTGGTGACTTCTTGAATTTCAGAAGCCTCGTCCACACAGAAGTAAAAGCTGTATACTGTGATTGAGAGCCAAGTGGACTTTTCTATTAGAACACTTTCTGGAATTTTTGCAGTTTAATAGCTGGAAAATTTAAACTATCAAAACAGTTTAAATATTAATATAATATGAATCCTAGTATAACAATATAACAATGATAATTGTTATTTTTATTTTAAATAATAAAAATATTATTTTATTAAAATACCAAGTATCATTATAAGTAAATGACACAATTTCACATATAAATCCTTCCTTATACAGAAGTAAATAAGCAGGAAACAAAGAGGTAGATAAGCAACTTGGCTTTAGGATTATCACTCAGTGCACTCTTCTGCAAAGAATGCTCAGAATACTTGTAAAACATATAAAGAGGACAGGCAAAGAAAATACGTGAAGAAAATCATCTTGCTATCTCAGACCAGTGTGATAGAATACTAAAAAAGATACAGTTTCAGGAACTTCAAAGATTCACTCATCGCTTGTTAGAAATTTTTACACAAACAACATTTTTTTCCTTTCTCTGATGATTCTATTTATATGTGAAGTGACAGATATTTTTGAAGGAGGTACAGAGAATTTGACTTTTTTTTTAATCTCACCCGTGCTTTTACATGTCACTACGGTTCAGGGAGAGTAGTGCAAGAAAAAGAAGACAGCCTGGACAATGTCTTGGGAACAGCACTCTGACCATGTAAAACTAAATATGTCAGCATATGCAAACGTCTAAAGAAAATAAGCCCATGCTAATGAAACAGGAAAGTGAGACCTTTTCTTTATGGTTTTAAAAATAATTCAATCTGGCATGCAATATTTTGTGTGAATCTTTTGAAATTAGCAACATTACTTAAAAGCAAGTAACAACACAATATAGAGATTTTTAAATATTCTTCACTAGAATTATACAACTATTCCTAGACAAATAACACACTGAATGAATTAATTTTGGTTCTTTTCATTTTCTTCTTTAAAAGAACATTTTTGAGATCACTTCCTGGATAATTCTATCAAAACTATGAACTGTAGAACAGTAAATATTAAGAACTTGTTTTATGTTTTACATAGTATTGCACTTTTGTATTATAAAACTACCTTTTAAATCTATTTTGTTCTAAATTATTCAGAGTCCTACTAAAATGTACATTTTTTTCATAAAAGAAGAGTCTTTGTTTACACTGTCTGTATCATAAGATAAAACATGAGTTAGAATGGTTAGTAGTATTCACTGAAGCCCATAGAATTCCAAAAAGTCTATTTGCAGATAAATGTAGTGTGGCCTCTGTTAAGTAAGTTCCTAGAATTTCTCTAAACCTGGTCACCAACCACGAAGGTCACTTCCCAGGCTTATGGCAAGTAAAGAGCTCAGTGGTCTGAAGCAGTGGTTTCTTCTGTAGAACAATATGTAAATCACAGGTGGGTGATCTAGTGAGAAGGACAAGAGGATGTTCTTTTCTACTTCTGCACAGCAAATAAAACAAATAAATACACTCTACATTTTTATATTTCTATCAAATACAAATCAACATCAGTATTTTCAAACTTTCATCTCAAAAGAAAAACACTAGCAAGTTAGAGGCTAAAAACAATAACATTCAACTACTTTTCAGGTTTAGTAAAACTCAGCAAATCTGTACTTTACCACACCTTGATGAATTTTAATGTTTCTTACTATAAATTATGAAAAAAAGAACAAAAATGGAAAGTTAATCATATTTGAATCAAACTAACAGCTATAATAACAAAGGGACAAAACAGGAAGTACTTTTTTCAAATGGGAATTAACCACTTCATTTCTTTCATTATTATCTTACTAGTGTACGGGAGAGGATTCGATGCAGAAAAAAAAAATCCTATTTTTGTGCAGCACTACCCTAGTTCTAACATTACATTTTGCTTTCTGATACATTTGTCATTGAATCACAATCAGCCTCAGATTTCAGAAATTACAGCAGAAGTTTGAAAAGTATAAAATCATTTTGACAGCCCTGAAGATAGAGACTCAATTTCACTTTCAAAGCTTAATGGTTGGAACATTGATGATTTCTCTTTAGAGGCTAAGGTTGGTTTTCTCCTGATAACTGGTACAGCTGACCCAGACCAAAGTTGCCAAAACCAGGTTGTACAGTCTAATCTACATCATCCTGGGGGAGTGCTATAAAAGAGCAAACACAGTAAGTGGTGACCCTGAACTCCTCTTTACTGTTGCTTGTGAATCATCTGCTGTGTTTCATGTCAAGATTATTTTGTTTTAATTTCTTATTCTAAACAGTATAAATTTTTCCAACAACTTCATTATGAAAATAAGTGATAATATTACCAAAGCTCACATGACTGACTGTACTATAAAAAGAAGACTGAGAACATGCTACTTTCAAGGTGAATGGAAAGATATAAGAAACTCCAAAGGAAAGAAACCCAAACCTTTGCATACAGAATAACATACAAAATGAAAGTGGTACTAAGTACCATTTAGTAAGCAAAAGGTTATGTAATGCCCTTACTGAGACTGAATTTCACACATCTTGAATATGATGCCCAAAATTGTGTAAATCAACCCAAACTTTTTTCTCCCTAATTCTTGTGAAAAATAGTGTTCCTTGAATTGGTTGTGTTTAGCACTATGTATTCTTAATTGTATAGTTCTCTGATTATTCTATACATCTGAATAATTTTTTAATGTCTATCAGAGGTTGCAACTAACAATAACCTGAGGTGAAAAGGAAAAAAAGGAATTGTCATAATCTATATGTTGGCTTTTTGAAACACTTAATTGACTGTTTTTAAATATTTCAAGTGGTCTGTTCAATCATAGCAAAAAAATTATGATTTCTCTAACTCTATTGTACTGTCAACTGAAATATACAATTGAAAAATCACAAGTTTCTTCAAGGAGATTTTAATAAATTTGAAAGTGCAGACCTAACATCTTAGAAATATAGATCTTACTCTTCTATCTGCATAGATTACTATTGTAAAATTATACATCATGAAAAATTCCTTTTAGCCAATGAATTTCAACTAAAACAGATTTTTAACTTGCTAAATGATCTATACAACTTTATATGGCAATGACTAGCGGCAATATGATTTCTTTACCTGTGATGTGACAATAAAACTTTTGGTCACTTTCAAAATTACCCAAAATGTGCAGAAACATTCTGATAATCTTGACACAGAAGAGTCTGCTGAGACATATGTCTACAAGATGTCTATTAGTATCTGTTGTGGGGTATTTGTACAATGTGTGAAGATATATTGCTGTGATTAGATTAATCAAGAGCTGGATGGTGAATAGCTCGGCAGAAAGAGGTTAGTCAGGGCTCCCAGAGACAGGGAGCACTCTTGGAAGAAGGAACGAGGAGAAGCTAGGAGACATGGAAAGGAAACAGGACTGAATTGTGGCTATTTAACAGACTTTGGTTTAGGTGGCAACAACTAATTCATTAACTTTTACAAAAGCAATATTTTAAGTAGAAAACTGCTACAGTGGACCTCATTGGGACTTCCAGAGACAGAAAGGACTCTGGGAAGACAAAAGGAGTAAATCAAAATTGTGTAAATCAACCCAAACTTTTTTTCTCCCTAATTCTTGTGAAAAATAGTGTTCCTTGAATTGGTTGTGTTTAGCAACCAAATAAAACCAAAAGATTATCAATCAAATCTTGGTAAATGCACTATAAGAATATTTCTTACATGGCTGGTATGTGTCAGGTATTAATTAAAACAATGTAAATATAAGCATACACAAACACACACACATACACACACACACACACACACACACATCTGTCTTCCATTATTTCATTTGGTTTCCTTAGACACAGTAATTCCAAAGAAAAGAAAAGTAACAATTACCATGATTCCTTTTTTCCATTCTCATGAATAATCTTATCATATTTTGGGCAGAATAGTGTTTTTCAGATAATAATCTTGAGAACAAATTATCCCCCCAGTCTCAGAGTCAGTAACTGAGATAATAGTCATTAAAAAAATAATAATAATCTTAAAGTTTTCATGAATTTTCCAGGCAGCAAATAGCTCACAATAAATCTTTTAAAGAATAATATTTTCAGTTTAATGATATATATAGAATAAATTTATAGTGTCTTGGACTATAGGAAACAGGCTAGACAATGTGGCTTAATTCAGGCATGTTTTGCTCAAAAGCCTATAAAATCTAATTTTTGCAAGGTGTCTATTTTAGAAAGCTACAAAAGTAACCATTTAGGAGAAGCTTTTGTATTTTCTCTAGAGCACAGTAGTGCTCTAGTTTTACCCCTGTATTTGCCAGACACAGTAGAATGAAACAGGTCAGATAAAGCATTAAATAATCAGTGAATGGTCTTCATGCTAAATAAAGCAAACTTCTGTGATCTGGAACAAATTGAATGCAGTCAGAAAACACTTCAACTTGTTTCTACTAAAAATAGTATGAACAACAGGGATGCAATGAAAATAGGTTATTTACTCAAGTATTGATTTATAGTTGCACTTAAACTTCATGGTGCTGACCTTACAGAGATTCACTACCAACATTTTTAGAGTTTTCAAGTCATTTGTAGTTGTGGTAATATCTTGCCTAAAATACTTACTTTCATAATTTCATTGAGAATAAAACTAATCTGTTCTTTTCAAGCCAAACAAAAGTGGTGGTCTCAACTTTCTTTCCTGGGAAAGCAACTTGAACAGAGTTGGGTATGTGTTTAATTAGAAACTCAGTTAAGTACCTAATCCGTCATAGGTAAATCCTTCCAGAATCACGAGCTTTTAGAAAACAAGGAATAAACAGGGAATTGGTAAAAAATGAAGCAATAACTAATATTTTCAGAAATCATGATAATTAATGTCAATAAAGTCTTATATATTTTCCTATTTGATACCTATAAAATTTCCCAGGGGAATCTTAAAAGAAAATTGTGTTTGTATCACTGACAGATTACAAGCGCCATTTACCTAAAAATCAAGAATCTTGACCCTATGCTTTCTTATTTTTCATTCTTATTCCTATTTCTTTAATCATAAATTTGAAATATAACAAACTATGACAAACGTGCTGTTGATATTCCATGCAATAATTACAGTAACATTGACAATACAGAAGGCTTATGTTTCCTTATTATTAGCAGTTGGAATAATACTGTATTCCCTTCTGAAAGCTGGAGCCCTCACTTGATCCCCTATCTGTGGGAATCTCCATGGTTAATTACTTTTTCTTATAAAATATTTTGCAATAATTGCTAGGGCACCACTAGCTGCCAGCACAGCCATGCTTATAAACCTAAGATGATAAAGATTGACAATTGTTTCTTGATGGTCTGAACTCCTTCTCCCTGTGTATAAGACGAGTGCAGCCAAGAAGCTGTAGTCAAGCAATAAGCTATAAGAAGCTATAAACAAGTGCTGGAAATGAAGTAAGGTGATTATATATATTTTACTGGAGCAAGAACACCCCTAAAATAATCCAATATTATATCATATTACTAAAACTCCATCTGTCCTATTGTTTAAACAAATGTCCTTGGAAATCACAGCACTTTCTCTGAGGCATTCTCATCAGCTAGCTAAACCTTCTTATATCATGCAGCAGCTTCTCTTCCACTTCACATGTTATGATTTTCCTTCACAAAATGATGATTTTGATGATTGCTTATTAATATTAGGATACAGTTCAAAGCTTTTTTTTAACACAAAAACTGAAATCTAGTAGTTGGAGAACAAAGAAAAGACAATGCACTCCGCAAGTAGTTCATCTTTACTAGAAGTGACAAAGAATGTTTCCAAATATACATCAATAAATTGCTCTTAATTAGAAAAAGTCAAATACTCTCATTCACTGTAATTTCAATTGTGTGATTAATCATAATAATACTATAAATAGGGAAGCCACTGGATGCTCTAATGTCTACTGTGTCTCAGTATCTACAACACAGACTTCTTGCCAAGAATCAAGGTCCTGAGTAATTTTGATTTTGAAACATTCAATCAGATACAAGAAATGCACTCTATCAAATGACGTTTTCAGGCATGACAAAATCAAGATTGAAGGCTAAAATAAACTGAAGAGCAAGGGCAGGTGAAGGTGAAGTGTGATCCTTGATCACATCCTTCTCAGGGAAAACCAAAGCAAAACCCAATACTGGAAGGATGAAGATATTCTCTAGATGAATTATGCAGTAAATAATAAAATTGCTTTATTGTAAGTATCTTTTTTGCAGAAAAAATTAAACATATTTGCTAAGGGGCTTAGGAATGGATTATTAATATGTCAGTCATTCATTTGCAAAATCTAATTACAGAAAAACTAAGTATTCATGTATAAAATGGCACATGTGACAAATTTTAAATTTAAATAAAATGTTTTATTATTTAGCAACTTTTATATAAAAGGCTTTTTAAAATTTTAGGGTCAAAAATAATAGAATAGTTTTAAATGTTAGTGTGTTAGTCTCCTAATTTCAAACTGAGAATGAATCTCTAGGTGCATGAAAAAGGGGAAGGAGAGCCCTGGACAACCAATGCTCCATCTCTAAAGGAAACTACTTCATTTCCTGCATGCTCCATTGATGCCAGTAACCTATGAATCTTCTCTCCATTGCTAGCATGAGTTATATCCTTCTATACTGGCTCCCTTCTGTTACAGTACAAGAATCAAGAAGAATGTTCCTTGGACACATTGTTCCCAACTAATCAGATATATAGAAAGACACAGTGTTGACAAAACAACAGTGTACTATCAAATAAATCATTTCAAACCTTAACAATGCCATAAAGGAAATATAATACAAAATGATGTTCAATTAGAAGAGTCATGTATATGTCTTTGTTCTGAAGGATTGCCAATATTGGTAATATTGTAGTTTATAATGTAAAGTTTTACATTTTGAAATCATTTTTCATGAAACATTCCAGATTGATAAACACTAAACTTTTAAATTAGCTAGTGTTTTGTCATAAATAAATATACTTAAGTACTGCCTGAAAACTATAATTTCAATCTCTACATCTACCTTCATTATGCCATATTATACATAGGCCATTAAGTGAAAAAAAATATTTTTGGAAGTATGAATGTAAAACTTTGAGCATTATACACTAAATATTTTTATCATCCACTAATACAACATGTATTAATTAATAAAGTAACTTTACATTTGTACTTGAATGTAATGCAGTCATTTTAGAAAATAAAAAGTCTAGAGTATAGGCAGTACCTTACAGTTTAAAACTACCTTATGTTTCCTTGTAGCTTAGAAAAGTTTCAATTTTTAATGCTTAGCACACAGATGCTTTGGTATGGGTTTTAACTTTTCAGGCAAGTGACATGGTTAAGGTGCCGCTTTCCAAGAATGAAGATCTGGGTTCCATCTCAATAGCCCATAGAAAAAGAACATAGCACTGTGGGTTGTCCTGTTATTTCAACATGTGTTTTACTGTATAAATCTTCATATACAATAACAAGTATAATAATAAAGTATAAATTTTAAAATAAATTTATAATTAAAAGTTTGCAGTTTATGACTGCTTTAAATGAATACTATATTAAAAGTAAAATAAAAACTGGTTATTTTTCTTGCTTTTTCATTGTTTTTTTTTTCAAAAATAAAACATTTTTGTTGTTGTTGTTTATAAAATAAAGATTTTTATCCATTTATCCCCTTGCTTCCCCTCACTTCCCACTCCCAATGCCTCCTGGTCAGCCTTCAGCCTCCCTCCTCCCCATCCTCCCATTCCTTCCCCCAAAAGGGCAAGAAGTCCCAAGATGGATCGGCTCAGCATCCACTTCAGGCAAGTTTGTTTTTGTTTTTAAGGCTATGGGATGAGTGGAGGCATTACATGAGTATGGGGGTGAAATGATTCAATATATTCATGAAAAATATGCAACAATCAAATTAAAGAATATAAAAATATTTTACAGTTGATAAAAATGAATGTCAAGTTGAACTGATAGCAAAGTAAGCAGAGAAGAGAGAGTAACTGGAAGGAGTGAGGGGGGAAGGAAGCTTGAGCAAGGATATACATGGATAAAAAATGACTTTATTCATAATAAAAATATTAATAAAATAGAAAAATAATAAACTGAAAAGAATTTAAAAATTGGGAAGAGAAAATAACTTGAAATATAAATTATCAGAATCTTTTCTGAAGTATTTTTATGTGTCTATACTAAACCACTGTATAAATGGAAATTCAATTAGTTTGAAAATAATTAGCTTAAGTTTATATCCTTCCTGACATTTACTACAACATCCAAATTTAATTTTTTTTTCATTTTTAAGTTTAATGGAGAAGTTTTAATATACTAAAATATTTCTTTTCTGTATAAAATTTTCATCCTTAAATTTGTGCAATGATTGTTTTTGTGTCTAAACAAGAGACAATAAAGTATTTTGTAAACAATAGAATCAGTGAAATTCAAAAGTGGTTAACCAATTATAAAACTGTATTGGCAATTAGAGGTGTAAAGTAGCAATTTGTGACAGTTACAAGTATATGAACAACATTTTAGATATTACTGTAATTGACTATTACAATAAAATTATGAACAGTAGATGATAAAGAGTGGTAATAATCAAAGGAAAGTTTCTTTACAATTCCAGCATTATTAATCAAACAAGTCATCCTTAAAACAGACAAAAATAAACACAAAGACAAACAAGATGCCTTTAGGATGATCCTCCTTTTACCACCTCCAACAGATTATACAGTATCCACTATGACTTTCACTTCAATGGAGTCTATCATTTGGTCAAGAATTGTTTTATGTATGTACAAGAAATATAGATTGCCAATAAGGATAAAAGGCTGTTCTTAACAGAAGAACTCACAGTCCCAAAAAAGACAGTTATGCCAAGACCTAAGTGTAAGTAACAGAAGTCATATATAAAATATTTTGAAAACACAGGAAAAGAGGTAACGTTTAAGTGCTGAATACATGCCAAAGAACATAAAATCTTTAAATTTGAATGACTGTAGACATTTCTGAAAATATAAGCTAGAAAATGGTAACATCAATGAAACATTAAAAACAATAACTTGATTATCCACCATAATTTTATGTTAAGACTTTATTGCAAAAACACCACACATTTTGGTCACAGAACATGAGACTAACCAGGAAGTCTTCTCCCTGAGGAGCAAGCTCTCATAGTCCTGATAATTGCTGTGCAGACTACTCCAAGGAAAAAATCACTAACTCTTTTTCAGCTGTGAACCCTGTGAACTACAGTACCATGAGTACTTATGGTCATAAGTGTAATAATGGTGAAAACGTTTTAGGGTAGCCAATTATTTTCTGACTGGATTTAAAGCATCCTTCAAAGGAAGAAACACATTTGGTACTACAAATCTGGCTAAGAACCCATGATTGAGAAATTTACAGAACCCTTGGTTGAGTGAAATATTAGTATTTTCATAACTGGCACTATTATCAAACTTGCCTTTAAATTTATGTCAAAGATTTGGGAACCTCTCAGACATCAGAGAGGACCCTTTATGAAGAGTACTGTGGTTGAAATTCATAACTGAGAAAAGAGCAGATAATAAATGTCAGTGAGTGTTCAGACACAAAATATATGTCTACGTCATTCTGCATCCTCTCAAGCCTCAGGGACCATCCCAGAAGAGGAAAGCAGAAAAACTGTAGGAGCTAATGGTAGGGAAGGACCAGAGGGAAACTATGTCTTTTGAACATGACAGGACTATTGAACTCAAGAGCTTACAGGAGCTGTTGTTGCTTGTCTGAGACCTGAACAAATCAAACCAGACAAAGTTCCAGCATGGAAAGGGAAGAGGCTCACAAGCTTCCACTCAGAGTTGAGGAGCTATTGGTAGCTGATGGCTTCTCAGGAAAGACAGATTTTTTTTTTTTTTTTTTTTTTAAGAATTTGATCACTGGCAAGTTAACCATGTTTAAGTTGATGGCTTTATATTTTTAGAGAACATATAGGCAGCACATTAGACTCAATGGGGTATATAAGAAAAAGAAAGGACACGAAGTAGAGAGGGGGTGGAGCATGAAGGACTAAGCGGAACTACAGAAAGAAATGTGGAATGAACAAATTCAAGATACATTGTAAGCATGCATGAATTATCAAAGAATAATCTAAAAGTATTAAAAAATTTTCAAATTAAAAAAGAGAGTATGGTTAATATATCCAATGCATAGAAGAATGAAAAAAAATGAAAAAAATATTTTAAGATATTTTTACTATTTTGGTTGAAGTCTTTACTATTTCAAATTAAGATTATGATTTCTGTGAGTTTCAATATTTCAGAAATAATTAGAATAAACCTGAAATTGGCTTTGAAACTCTGTCCCCATCCAGAGTGAAGTCAAAGGTGAGCAGTTCCCACCCCCTAGACCACAGTCAAGAAAATTCCTCTCTGGTATCAGGCTCATAACCAAGGGTCTGATCTCAGACTGATCCCAGCAGAAGGATCTAGGACCTGCCTGGCGGGGCTTTGTCTCCAGGGTGAACTGCTTCATCAGACAAGGACTTAGGGCTTTGGAAACAGAGGCCCCAGTCCAGAGTGGAGTAAAAGTTTGAACATACCCCTTGCTGAGAGCAGATAGGAGACATACATCCCTCTAGCCATAAATGACTAAGAGCTGTCTAATTGTGTAATATTGAAGACATGGGCAGATATCAATGCAAGAATACATTTAACAATATAAAGAGTAACAAAGCAACACAAGAAGAAATTGAAAATACATTCAACCCACCACCAAAAATAACAGGAAATATCAATTAGTGGTCACTAATATCCCTTAATATCAATGGACTCAATTCACCTATAAAAAGACACACACTAACATGATGGATACAAACACAGAACCATCCTTCTGCTGAATAAAAAACATACCTCAACCACAAAGACAGACACAGGCACAGAGTAAAAGGTTGGAAAAGATTTTCCCACCAAATGACCCTAAGAAACAAGCTGGGGTTGCAATCCTAATACCAAACAAAGTAGACATCAAACTATAATCAATTAAGAGAGACCAGGATGGATATTACTTATTCATCTCAGGAAAACTTGGTCAAGATGAGATTTCAATCCTGAATATTTATACACCTCATATAAGGGCACCTATCTAGGTAAAAGAAACAATACTAAAGTTCATGTCCACATCAATTCTCACACCCTAATAGTGAGAGACCTCAATACCCCACTTTCACCTGTGGATAAGTCAACCAGACAGAGACTCAACAGAGAAATAAGGAATCTAACAGAGGATATGATGCAAATGGATTTAATAGATATCTACAGAAGCTTCCACCCAAATGCAAAGGAATATACATATTTCTCAGCACCACATAAAACTTTCTCTAAAATTGACCATATAATTTGTTATAAAGCAAATATCAATAGATACAAAAAAGTGAAAATAGTCCATTGTATCATATCAGACCACCAGGGCCTAAAGTTAGAGTACAACAACATCAAAAATCACAGAAAGCCTACCAATTCATGGAAACTAAACATCACTCAAATGAACCACCTCTGGGTCAAGAAAGAAATTAAGAAAGAAATCAAAGACTTCCTAGAATTTAATGAAAATGAATCCACAATGTACCCAAACTTGTGGGAAAAAATTAAAGCAGTCATAAGAGGAAAATTCATAGCACTAAATGCCTATATGAAAAATTGAGAGAATTCCCACACTAGAGAACTATCAGCATAGCTGAAAGTCTTAGAGCAATTAGAAGCAAACTCATCTAGTAGGAGTAGACAGCAAGAAATAATCAAACTTAGAGCTGAAATCAATACAATTGAAACAAAAAGACCATTATAAAGAATCAATGAATCAAAGAGTTGGTTCTTTAAGAAAGTCAACAAGATAGATAAACCCTTATCCTAACCAACCAAAAAGTAGAGAGAGAGAGATTATCCAAATCAACAATATCAGAAATGAAAAGGGGGACATAAAAATAGACCCCCAGGAAATCCAGAGAATTATCAGGTCATACTTTGAATATTTATACTCCACAAAAATGAAAAATCTGGAAGAAATGCACAGCTTTTTCAACAGATACCATTTACCAAAATTAAATGAAGTTCAGATTAAATATGTAAACAGACCTATAAGCTGAAGGAAATTGAAGCTCTCATTAAAAGACTCCCATGTAGAACAAGCCCAGGTCTATATGGTTTCAGTGCAGAGTTCTACCAGACATTCAAAGATAAGATATTACCAATACTCCTCAAACTGTATCACACAGTAGAAATTGAAGGAATATTGCCAAACTTTTTTATGAGGCCACAATTATCCTAATACACAAGCCACAGAAAGATGCAGCAAAGAAGAATTACAGACCAATTTCCCTCATGAATATTGATGCTAAAACTCTCCACAAATTCTGGCACACCATATACAGCAACATATAAAAAATATCATCCACCATGATCAAGTAGGCTTCATCCCAGAAATGCAGGGCTGGTTCAACATATGAGAAACCATAAATGTCATCCATCATATAAACAAACTGAAGGAAAAAAAACACATGATCTTATACTTAGATGCTGAAAAGGCCTTTGACAAAATCCAACACTCCTTTAAGATAAAATTCCTGGAAAGATCAGAAATACAGGGAAAATACCTAATATGATAAAGACAATTTACAAGAAGCCGACAGCCAATATCAAATTTGATACAGAAAAACTCAAAGCAATCCTACTAAAATCAGGAACTAGAAAAGGATGTGCTCTCTCCCCTTATCTATTCAATATAGTTCTCTAAGTATTAGCTAAAGCAATGAGAGAATCAAAGGAGATTAAGGGGATATAAATTGGAAAAGTAGAAGTGAAACTATCTCTATTTGCAGATGATATGATTGTATACATACATGACCCACAAAATTCTACCAGGGAACTTCTACAGCTGATATATTCCTTCAGCAATGTAGCAGCATACAACATTAACTCAAAGAAATCAGTAGCCCTCCTATACACTAAAGATAAAAGGGCTGAGAAAGAAACAAGGGAAACATCACCATTTATAATAGCTGCAAATAGCATTAAATACCTTGGAATAACTATAATCAAAGAAGTAAGAGATCTATTTGACAAAAATTTTAAATTACTGAAGAAAGAAATTGAAGAGGGTATCAGAAAATAAGAAGATCTCCCATGTTCCTGGATAGGTAGGATCAACAATAAAAATGGCAATTCTACCAAAAGTAATCTACAGATTCAACACACTTTCCATCATAATCCCAACATAATTTTTACAGACCTTGAAAGAACAATATTCAATTTCATTTGAAATATAGAAAAACCAAGATTGCCTAAACAATTTTGCTCAACAAGAGAACCTCAGGAGGCATCACCATCCCCGACTTCATGTTTCACTATAGAGCTACAGTAACAAAAACAGCCTAGTACTGGCATAAAAACAGACTTCTGGATCAATGGAATCAAACTGAGCATTCATGCATTAACTCAAAAACCTATGAACACCTGATCTTTGACAAAGAGGCCAAAATCATTCAATAGAAAAAAAAGATAGTATCCTTAACAAATGGTGTTTGCATAATTGGATGATAGCGTGTAGAAAAATGCAAATAGATCCAAACCTATTACCTTGCACAAAATTCAAATCCAAATGGATCAAAGGCCTCAACATAAACCCAGCTACACTGAACTTGATAAAAAAGAAAGTGGGAAATACCCCCCAATGTATTGGCACAGGTGACCACTTCCTAAATATAACACCAATATCACAGACACTAAGAAAAACAATCAATAAGTGGGACCTCCTAAAACTGAGAAGCTTCTGTAAAGCCAAAGACACAGTCAATAGGACAAAATGACAGCCTATAGAATGGGAAAAGATTTTCTCCAACCCTACAAGTGACAGAGGACTGATCTCTAAAATATATAGAAAACTCAGAAACTAGAGCCCACAACCTTGAATATCCCAATCAAAAAATGGGGATAACTAAAAAGGGAATTCTCTGCAGAAGAATTACAAATGGCTGAAATCCACATCTTTAGCCATCAGAGAAATGCAAATCAAAACAACTTTGATATACTACCTTACACCTGTCAGAATGGCTAAGATAAAAAACTTATGACAGCCTATGATGGAGAGGATGCTGAGCAAGGGGAACATTCCTCCATTGTTGGTAGGAGTGTAAGTTTGTTCAGCCACTCTGGAATGCAGTATGGTGCTTTCTCAGAAAACTGGGAATCAATCTCACCAAACACCCAGCAATACCACTACTGTACACATACCATAAAGATGCACATAGGCATTCCAAAGGCATTAGCTCAACTATGTTCATAGCAACATTATTCATAATAGCAAGATTCTAGAAACAACCTAGATGCTGAAGAAGGATTAACAAACTATGTTACATTTACACAATGAAGTATTACTCAACATTGAGAAAAAAATGATATCCTAAAATTTGCAGGCGAATGGATGGATTTGGAGAATATCCTCCTTAGCAAAGTATCACAAACCCAGAAAGATAAGCAGGGATGTACTCACTGATTAGTGGACTTTAAACAAAAAAAGCTAAGCATGTCCAAACTGCCAAGCACAACCACTGAACAGCTTGGAGCCCCTTCCCTCTAGAGAAACACCTGACTCAGTCATGATGTGGGGGTGAGAAAAGCAGATCTGCCTGGAGTGAATACTGAACTAAGCCAACTTGGAACCTTTGGACCTACTGCCCTTGCTGGGAAAAAGCTAAAGTGATGGAGGGAAGAATGAGTGACTGGGAGGTGAGGGGGTGGGGAAGGGAGCCTGAAAAAGGGAATACTTGGAAAAAAATGATTTTTTTTCATAATAAAAACAAAAAATAGGGGCTGGAGAGATGGCTCAGAGGTTAAGAGCACTGACTGTTCTTCCAGAGGTCCTGAGTTCAATTCCCAGCATTCACATGGTGGCTCATAACTATCTATAATGGCATATGGTACACTCTTCTGTATACTGTATACTTTAAAAATAATAATAATAAAAATAAAAATAAAAAAGAATAAACCTGAAATTTATTTTCCCAATTAAAAGAAATGTTTTTAAAATTAGGTTTTCTTAACTCTTTTGCAATGGTAAATAGTTAAATTGTAAAATATATAAGCAAGAGATGAAAAATATCATAAAAATAATAAGAGATCACTGTATGATTAGGACACTTTATGAGTGGGAGGAAAAAAAATTGCCCTCAGTTGTTTGTAAAACAGTAATGCTTATTTGTAGACTGTGAGATTCCCAGTGTCATTTTTGGTATAGCGCATATAAATCTAATAATAGATACGTATTCCTTTATAAAAATTTTCTTCAGCAGAAATATAACTAGTTAAAGTTCCATTGCTTATGATTACCATTTATTTAATCAACTTATTAATAAGCATTCATGGTATATATTACTCATTAGTGAATCTAATTTAAAATCTATTTACTTTGCCTACTATCTAATTTGGTACTTAAAGACTAGCTTGCTGAAAAATGGTTGCTCACTGTTATTTAGATTTTTTGGGGGCGGGCATGTCATAAGTTTAGAACCAATAATCAAAATAGGATAACTTAAAAATTTTTTTTAAACTTTTTTATTTATTTGCCTTGGTGTTTGCCTGGAACTGGAAACTGGAACTACAGACAATTGTGAGCTGCCATGTAGGTGCTGGGGCTCGAACCCTGGTCCTCTGGCAGAGCAGTCAGTGCTCTCAAACGATGAGGCATCTCTCCAGCTCCCAACTTAAAAATTTTAAGTGAAACAAAACGTACCTTAGTCCTCTGTCTTCTACTTCACAGAAAAAAAATGGTAGTGAAAACAAACAAAATTTTCAGTGTTCATATTTAAGTTTCTTACCAAAGTTGAACTATAATGTTAAAGGCATCCTCTTCATTCTCTTGTCTGCCTAAGTTGACATATCTAAAAATCTTTGTCAGCATCAAATTCCATATCTTATCACATCTCTAACTTGATAAACTAAATTCATTGAGCCAGAGGGCCTGGTTTGCTTGCTCCACATTTCATTTCATGCACCTGGGGTGATGCAAAATTTTAAACAAAGAGCATATCATATTCTATACATCATCTACCTAACCATATTATACTCATGCAGATCAGGACATTTCTTTGTTAAGCCCTCTCTGACCAAGTAAGCTCAGATCCATCACCGTCTTCTACATCTCTAAATCAAAGGGTAGGCCTCAATAATCATCATTTTATGAACCATTGCCACAATTTCAGTTCTTTACTCTTCTTCACATCCCCATGCTCCACAACAATGTAAGGCCTTGAGGGCCAGAAATTTGAAGTTTAATTACTGGAGTTTGGTTATACATGGAGCAATTGGAAAGCAGAAACTTACATTTATAGGGAACCAACTGTACATAAGAATTTTTGTTAATAACATTATGATGATTATCCTACTAAGGTCCCTCGAGTATGGAAAACAGGCAAAAAGAAAACAAGTGTTTCTAAGAGTAGAGAGAACTCATCAGATGAAGCAATGCACAGAACTAGGCTACAATCCACAGCCCCAAGGCAGTCAGGTAACAAAGAGGACCTTAAGAGGGATGCATGGATATCTCTGGCAAGAGAAAATAGAGGAAATCTCCTGGGTAAACTGGGGGTCTGGGGTCTAGGGTGTGGGTGAGAGCATGTGGGAATGGGAACATGAGGGTTCAGGATTAGGTTAGTTGAGTTGAAGGCAGGATGTAGGAGGGAAGAAATGAAAGAGATAACTTGATAGAGGGAGCCACTTGGGGGCTAGGAGAAACCTGGTGCCAGGGAAATTCCCAGGAATTTATAGCAATGATCACATCTAAGACTTTTAGCAGTAGTGGAGACAGTGCTTAAAGTGGTCTTCTCCTATAATTAGATTGATGACTACTCTAAATGTCATCACAGTGCCTTCATCCAGTGACTATGGAAGCAGATGCAGAGATTCACAGCCTAGTACCAGGAGTCCAGTTGAAGAGAGAGAAGAATAATTGTACAAGGAAGATCATGACAGGGAATCCCACAGCAATAGCTGAACTGAGCCAATGAGAGTTCTCAGACTCTGGAACAATCGCTAGGAAACATGCAGGGGTCTGACCTAGACCCTCGTACCAGAGGTCTACACCTTTCTACATAAAAGAGGAGTGGATGGGAGGGGGCAGTAGAAGGGAGGTTGAGGGAGGAAGCAGAAAGAGAGAAAGGAAAAAGAAACTGCGGAAGAGAGGAGGGAAAAGAAACTGTGGTTGGTATATAAAATAAATGAAAAAATTATAATATAAAAATGTGCCCCTCAACTGAATAATGGATTAACAAACTGTGGCACATCTATACAATGGAGTATTACTCAGCAGTAAGAAAAAAATGATATCCTAAAATTTGCAGGCAAATGCATGGATTTGGAGAATATCCTCCTGAGCGAGGTCTCACAAACCCAGAAAGATAAGCAGGGGATGTACTCACTCATTGGTAGACTTTAAACAAAAAGCAAAACATGTCCAAGCTGCAAACCACAACCACTGAACAGCTTGGGATCTGAAACACATTGGAGCTCATTCCCTCCAGAGGAACACCTTACCCAGTCATGATGTTGAGGTGAGGAAAGCAGATCTGCCTGGAATGGATACTGAACTAAACCATCTTAGGACCTTGGGACCTCCTGCCCTTGCTGGGGAGGAGATAAAGTGATGGGGAGAAGAGTGAGTGACTGGGAGGGGTGGGAGGGGGAAGGGAGTCTGAACAAGGAGATACATGGATTAAAAAAATACGACTTTATTCACAATAAAAAATGTCCATAAAACCAATCTATAAGGGTTGATAAATATTCTTATTCATTTGTCCAAATCCATTGACCTGATTATAAACGAGGGGGTTCTGTATTATGATGTATCAATATCAGTTCATAACTTACAAAAAATGTACCATACTTGCTAGATGTTGATTATGGGGGCAAATTACACATAGGAGTGAAATGCATAGATTTCTGTATTTCTACTTGAGTTTGCTGTAGATTTAAAAGTACTCAAAATACAGTTCATTAAATATAGTTAAAATGGCAAAAAAAAAGAAAAGAAATAAATGTTAGCGAGAAACAAGGAAAGAAAGAAAAATGGTTTCCAAAGGGAGTGACACTATTAGGAATGACCTTGTTGAAGGAAGTGTGTCCCTGTGGGAGTGAGCTTTGAGGTCTCTTTTGTTCAGGCTTCCCTCAGTGTGACAGATAACTTCCTGTTGCCTACAAGATGTAGAGCCCTCATTTCCAGCACCAGGTCTGCTTGCACAACACCATGCTCCCAAGATGATAATGGACCAAACCTCTGAAACTGTAAGTGAGCCACCCCAGTTAAATGTTTCCATATATATATATATTTAGAAAATTGAAAGGTTAACTCCAAATACCTAAAAATTTTAAATATGTATTATTTTGAACAAGTGCGATTCTGTTCCCTCAAAGAGTACATTTTTATAAAATAAATAGCTGTGCTTAGACAAGCAAATTAAAAAAAAAAGCAAGCAAGAAAAGGAAGGGAGGAAGGAAAGAAGGAAGGAAGGAGAAAATAGATGAATAGATATCAATATTCAATGTCAACCTGTATCACGATTATCCTGGAAACTCTTCCTTTCTTTCCAAAATTGTCAAACAAATTATCTAATAAAATGTTCCTCCATTTATGTAGGTTTACTGTAGACTTTAAAGGAGGTAACAAGTATATAAAAATGTATCTGTTCAAATTACAGCAATAGCTCTCATTGTGCATGAATATATTATTATTCTATTTCAAAGAGAAATTTAATATAAATTTGTTAATGTGTTTTGTTTTCGAATTCTAGTGATGACTAGACCCAGTATTTTCAGTTCTTATATCATAAAAGTGCCAACCTCATGTTTAAGGATCAAAATGAAGCTGATTGTAGTAATTGCTAGAGACTGTAATGCAAGATACATGTGAAGCATTCTGTATGAGTGATTGCTAAAGGAAAGTATCGATTTCCATTTACTTTGTCTCTTGTTGACACACAATAGTGGTCACAGTCATGATCCTTTTAAAATGGATTGGAGAAGGGCTGTTAGGAAATGAACTGAGCCAAAAAATGATATGTTGTTGTTGCCTAAATATGATCCATTTTTTAGAGTTTTATGTCTTGGCTGGTTGAAATGTAGGATCCAAGAGCCTGACTAACACATTCCAGAATTAAATCTATCATTTGTCAATGTGGTCAATCTTGTGAAACTCAATCAGTTTGAAATGCTTTGACAAAATTGGCCTCATAGTCCTTTGAAGACCAGAACCTTAACTGTGTTGAAACAGCAAAAGTAATTTTATTTTTATGTTGCCAGCTGGATATAGATGTAGCCTTCTTCAGGGATACTATACCATTTTTTTTAAAAAAATTATAATCCCCCCAAAAAAACCCCAAACAAATTATGCAGCAGGAAATTAGTTGCATCACTGGCATAAGCTATGCAAACTCTCTGCTAGAGTTTTCAATTTGTAAAATGTGTTGATCATTAATAGCTGCTCCACTCTTACTGATGTCAGAGAGGTGAAAATTCACAAGTATATAAATTCTTATTGCTAATTCATCTAATAGAATGCATAACTGAGATAATAAGCTTTATGTGTTCTTATGTGCTATGTCTAGATGAAATACAAATTTTCCTCACACCTTTACTGTGTGATCTATGTGCCACTGTGTAGACATATAACAGGTTCCAAGGGTGACTCCATGGTTTCAGGAATCATGTATGAAAAATGCAAAGCATTATACTGCCATCACTTTCTAGAAAGGTACTAGTGGTTAAATTTCTTGTAGACTCATTCTACATCTCTGAAACCCTGTGAAAAGAACCTTAGTTGAGTTCTCGTCCTTTTAACTGGTAAAGTAGACCACTGACATGATGCCACTAGATGATTTACCCTACTCTGTCACATTCCAAGCAGAACTCTGGTAACTGTAAGAATTCTAAGTTTAGATATTGTCCCCATGTCATTACAGCTAAGTTCTATAAATCAGTATGTTTTCCATGTTTCCCAATTTTGTGTATTGCCTGTAAATGTTGAAAATTGTAGGCCATGCCATATATTGATGTGTGTTCAGACTCAGTCCTAGTCTATAGATGTTAAACTTAGTAAACTTAGCCCCAGCCCTGCCAAAGTCTTCATTTCCAGTAGTTGGCCAATCATGCTGTATACATGGTAGAGTAATCTTAAATTTTTCATACATTTTTCAAAGAACATATTTAACTTCTTTGTCATTTTGCTTATATGCCATATATAATTGGAATATTCTTTACAGCTTTCCCAAGTAACTTTTTAATAATAGAAATCTTAAAACTCGCCACCTCCAATCTAATAATTTTTGTGACATACATTCAATTTTTTCATAGAACAATGCAAAATTTGATTATAATCTCTTCCTTAATATACTGTAACTATTTGCTTCTGTTTCCTTTAAGAAAACTATATTCTTGAGAGCAATGTTTATTTTGTTCTTTAAGATATTATACATCAGTGAAGGTATCCTTGAATGAACTGTTTGGCAGGTTAAAATATGCATTCTATCAAATTGTATTCAACATAAAAAGTAATTTGCTTTGAAATGTATCTTCTACCAATTCTTAAAGTTGCATAGTAAGTAACATTATTTATATAACAGGAAATTTTTATGACAATTTATGAAGAAAAATTCAGTTATTGTCAAAGCCAATTTAGATTTTAAGTACTCATGCTTTTAAGAATTCATTGTTTATTAAAATAATAGACTAGTATACTATAATGTGATATGCTATGTATGCAAAGGATTAAATTTTGACATAATGCATATCTTACTCTAAGAAAAACTATTATGTTCATTAGATAAAATTATATACTATAGGGCAGGAGCAATGACTCAGTGGTTAAGACCACTTCCAGAAAACCATAGTTCAATTTCCAGCCCCTACATCACAAATATGAAGCATTCATAACCCTAGTTCTAAAGACTTCTGTGGGTACTGAGGTACCACATGTAGTACACAGAAATACTTACAAGCAAAAACACAGATTACATAAAATAAAAGTAAACAAACTCCAAAATATTAAAATCAAATATTATATACAATATAATGTGATTCATGAGATTAATAACTTTAATACCAAGTAACATACAAGTCTTATTATATTTAATACATAAAATATTTGAAAGAAATTATGGGTTATACAAAATATTCGTTTAGTTTATGACTATAACTGTATCCTTTTCATTAGATATTTTGTCACAAAATGATGTATTTTTATATTTTTTAGTCAAATAAGCTAGGTCTTTTCTCCATATAATTACTTACTATAATACACAAATAGAATCAACCCAGATATTGTTTCTAATTTTTTAGAGAAGCAGGACACCAGCATTAATCGTCATACCCAAAGTATCTTTCTTTAAAAAAAGCAGAGTTTGCCAACCCCTAATTTTTTTTTTATCTAGGACCTCTGGATACCAACGATATTATAGTTCAACCCTTCATGGGTTTCCTATGTTAGAAGATGCCCTTCGCTTCCATGGAAAGCCAATGCTTTCTTTCTCAACCCTCTATGTGTATAAAATTTTCTCAATCCAGAAAAAAAGAAGATAAGGCAACTTAGACAATTTTCATCTGTGAAAACTGTCAACCACCTGAAACCTTCCATAAAATGTAATATCCATTTCACTATATTACAATATTCTAACTCCTCATACCACTGAGTTCTATGAATCACACTTAGCTGTTGTCCCAGGAATCAGTTTGATGGTATTTAATCTATGTGTAGTTCTTTAGCCTTCAATATTTCCAATTCTGGCAAACATTACCCAGTCCCTCTTACCCTGCTCATAAGGTTGCAGTACAGCATTTATTTGTCCCATTAAAATCAGGGAGGCTAAAGGAAATTTATTGAGCAAACTTCAATTAGACATTGTATATTGACTATGAAAAAATTATAGAAGCAGTGATTTGAATAATTCAAAAAGATATGTCACAAATGGCAGAATTCTTGGCTAGAGTTACTAGGGGAAAAAATAATTAGGAATATTTAGAGTTAGTAACCTGGTTCAATGCTAGAACATTCCTGCTTCATGAAATATCTTACCTTAACTTCCACATGTGCCATCAATACTGCAAAATTGGTGAGGTGGTTACAGGAGCATGTAGTGTGTGTCTTGTTTGTTGTCAGGAGACGACAGCCTTGTGTTGACCAATAACCTGTCATTGTGCGCTTGGAATAGCTCCAAAATGAGCAGTTAGGGTTGAAATTTTCCTCTGACTGCTATGGTGGAAAAAGATCAATAAAGGCAATAACTATTTTACAATCAAGCAAATGAAGTAGGCACTTTCTTTACCCACAGCACAGCCTCATGTTCTGTTGTAATCTTTACAGAGATGTGTTCAGTATTCTCATATTAAGTGGCCCTCATATATTTGATGTGAAATTGAATACTTGGCATTTGTTCTGTCTGATTAGAAGTGAGATTCCTATTTTTCAAAACTGTTGATAGCAAAACAATGTCACTAGCAATGTTTTAAAATTGTGTTGGTTTTTAAAATTCAAAGTAAAGAAGCCAACTGTTGGGGGGGACTTCTAAAAAAGGGTCTTTACAAATCTTTATAACATATACAACCTACAGATTTGTACATATATAAAAATATATCTTCAGATGGACATGACTGCTTATAATAACATATTAAATTCTACTGTCCAGTTTAATTTAGTGTACTTTTAATTGCATGTACTTTTAAGAACTGTGTGGAGGACAGAGTATTTAATATTGTATTATGTATACAATATATAACATCATTATATAGAGACCAGTTTTTTTATGTTTCCGAAATATTTATGAATCTTTCTGAAAACACTTAAGATTTTACTCTTTAATGACATAATATATGTCAGATAATAGAAAAATATCAAAAGAAAATTAATACATTTAATATGCATTCTATAACAGCATTCTATAAATAACATAAAAAGTGAAAAATTACATGCCATTTTCTTACCTTGATATGTTTAACAGTGAATACCACGGGATCAGCTAAATAAACTTTATTGCTGAATTCCTTATTTATTGCTGCTGTAATAACAGGGGAATTGACGATAACAGAATGATTTGTCGACATGGCTTCTGTGCCCAACTTCATACTGGCATTCTCCGTAGACAAATATGGACCCAGGTTGTTATATAGAACAAAGGCTACTCTAATCTCTCCTAAAATAAATGCAAATATGAATTAGAAAATTGAAAAAAAATGATTAGTTTCTACACTTTACTAAAGTTTGTATTTCTCATTAGGTGATAGTGAAGACTGTGTAACATACATTCATAGACATAAAATCAAGCATTTATTTACTTGGTACCAAAGTACTAAGTCGCTAATGAAGAAAGGAGAGTTGAATTCTATTGAGATCATATATAGAACATGCAGGTCAACAGTACAATGACAGAAAGTATCTTAACTACCCAAAGATAATAATGGACAGTTTAAGGAAGAATGTAACAAAAACCAATTTATATATGAAAAGATAGTGGAAATCATTAGCAGTCAAAGAAACAAAAAGTTAAAACTACATTTGTAATATTATTTTACATCCTGCGGATCCTAATGTTTATAACAGTCTTGGACTCTTTACCCCATTGATGGGAATATAAAATATTTCAGGGACTTGGAAAGGTTTTGACATTTTTTATAAAACTGCATACATATTGACCCTTCCTGGAGAAGTGAGAACATTTACCACCAAAGAAAACAACTTGCATGAGGCTCTTTACAGAATCCTTATTGATCATAGCTTCTATCTTGAAAGAAATCAAATAGAAGAATAAATATATCTCACTGATAGAATACACTATGTGTCAATACAGCACAAAATATTAGTGAATGGGAAATTGTGGCTGAATATCAAAGTGATTTTTGAATTACTTAACATGAATAGAAAATAGCTCATGTTAAGTGATATATGAAGTCTAAGAACAGAGGAATAAGGATGTTTTATTAGGAGAAAAGAAGCAAGGAAGGAACAGTAAGAAACACCATGGAAATTTATAAACAGGTAAAATTTAGTTTCTGGTTGTTTTTTATGACTTATGTTTTATTTAGATGGGTAAATATAACTCATATTTCTTAAACTAAATACTAACACTGTATATGACTCATTGTGTTTTGATTATATTGCAATGAGATTCTTTTTATTTTTGTTTGTTTGTTGTTGTTTAGTTTTTCAGACAGTTTCTCTGTATAGCCCTGGCTGTCCTGGAACTGACTCTGTAGACCAGGCTGGTCTTGATCTCACAGAGATCCATCTGCCTCTGTATCCTCATTGCTGGAATTGCAGGTATGTGCCAACACTGCCCAGCTGTAATAGGATTTTTTTTTTTTTAAAAAAAAAATAAGAACAGTAGGTTTTTATTTACCTAAGAACTTAATATTCATTTTCTTTTTAAGAAACTATTTCTATGAAGTCATAAAGCACTTCCACCTTTTCCTCTTTGTGATAACTTCCTAATTATAGTATTTTAAAAACTAACTACATTTTATATTTTTTCTGTTTTAATTTTTATCATCTCTTCATGCCAAAAGTCAAACCCAATGTTGTATTTCCGATATAAGGTAATAGTTTGCCAAGAAACCAATGCTACCGTGACTACTACAGATAAGAAGATGAGAAAGCCCAAGTTTCTTTGAATCTCAAGGTCAAAATAGAGAAAGAAAAAAAAACTGGGTCAAATGAGCAGTATTTATGTATCGGGGGCATAGGGGGTAAGAAGTGTGACTATGACTGTCTTGTATCTCAACTGTACTTATATGTTTATGAAATTCCCAACTCTTAGGAATTTAAAGATACAAAATGCCCACAGGCTTGTTTTTGAAACTAACCTTGCAAACTAGTTCTTTGGTCATTCCAGTCAGATGCATCCAATCAGATGGCATGACCTCTGACTCAGACAGGTGCCAGTAACCCCATGATGCAGAAAGTAGAGATGCTGTCAGCTGCAGCAGCAAGGTTACTGCACCCAGAGACATTCCAGATCTTTTTTTTTTTTTTTTTTTTTTTTTTTGCTATGTGGTAGGCTGCTGTTTCATGGCACTGATAGTACTACCAATGACCTAATTGTAATAACAACTTGCTGAAGGAGGAGAGGATTCTTTTTTTTTTTTTTTTTTTTTTTTTTTAAAAAACTTTATTTATTTATTTGCCTTGGTGTTTGCCTGGAACTGGAACTACAGACAGTTGTTAGCTGCCATGTGGGTGCTGGGAATCGAACCCGGGTCCTCTGGAAGAGCAGACGGTTCTCTTAACCACTGAGCCATCTCTCCAGCCCCGGAGGAGAGGATTCTTATGTCACCTATGTTTCTTAAGACACCAAATACTTATCTGTTATGGTAGAGAAACATTTTTTCCTTCTAGATTTAGGATAAAATTTATGAAGCGTGAAGGCTATACTTAGTATTATCCACATGGGATTTTTTATCTTCTTGCTATTAGTGACTTTCATTATAACTGGCACATAGTACGCTATTAAGTCCTAACAATTCCACCTAATGCTCAGTGGCATGCTGTCATTCCGTTTTGTTTTGTCAGTGCATGTAGTTTCATGCAAATATTTCAAGTTATTCACTCCAAAGTGACTTAACGGAACTTAAGGTGAAAACATTGCACATCATTGTATCAATAAAATAAGCAAGCCACCTGATGTGGCTAATGTAGACATATTTATGTCTTCTTTAGACTTCTGTCAGAAAATCTACACAGTTATTCAATAACGTCTTTGTAAATTTATTTGCTGTACCATGCCTAATTTACAACACTCTGGTGACCAGTGTGATTAAACATAGAACTTACAAACTTACTTACTGCTGGAAAAGAATCACACAATAAACAGGCAGGTAGGTTTTTTGTTTTTAATTGCTATGAAATAGTATTGTCATGTCTAAGGGGAAAAGTCTGGGAAACAGTAGTCCACTTTATAGAAGAGTCTCCATAAATAATTAAGATTTACATTTTAAGAACCAAATGACTGTCTTGCTAAACTATTATCAGAGAAGCTTCTTCCCACAGAAGATGGAAACAAATACCTAGACCCATAGTTGGACCATATGCATGGAAGGAGAGAGCTCAGAATAATATGCAGCCATAAATAGGATGTCTCCATCAAACCTCTGCCCTCAGAACTCAGAGAGCCCCACATAAGAGGGGGCAAAGGGCCTGCCTTGGTTTATTTTAGCTAAGGTTCTAGAGACGAAAGGAGAAGTGGACAGGAACTCCATTCACTGCTCGTAATTTATTGCTTGCTGCCTCAAACATTTTCTTATTCTTGTTGAAAGCACACCAGTGATGTCTAAGCTTGCTCATAAATGGTTTATAATGCCTTGACAACATAATATTCTAATGACAGAATACTGAAACCATTGATAGTATTATAGAATTTTTTGGAGCTATTTACTCAATATGAAACAGTAGTTCTGAATGAGTTACAACTACCTTAGGCCATCTTAACAGGCTCAAGGGCTTTCTTGCCTTTGTAAGAAATCAATTTTTTAAAGATTTGTGAAGCTAGAAATATGATTTTTCAAGAGGTTACTTATATATTATATATTTGTAGTAAATTTGATTTAACAGTTATTTAAGGTAACCTACATATCCTAGCCCCAACCCCTTAAAGCTCTCCTTATAGTTGTCTGTATGTTTCGCAAAGGAAAATTTTACTCACTTATAAAAAATACTAATGAAATCAGAAAAGCTTATAGCTTTAAAAACAATTACAAGAAAAAATTGTCACCAAAATTTTCATCAGTTAAATCCGCAAATGCAGTGACAGTTGCTCCTGGGTTAAGGGGAAGAGGACTTGGCAGAATATTCAAGTTTGGAGGTTCAGAATTTTCCTCATGTTAAAATTTCTGACAATTGAGAAATGACAGAATCTAACAGAGAATTTTAGACAAGGTGGGGAGAGGAAATGGGGGATTGAAAATGTTGTTGCACAGATAGGTACAAAGAATTACATGACAGATTTAAAATGCCAAGCCCTGAAGAAAATGGATGAATGAAAGTTCAACAGCACTGAGCACAGAAACAAACTCCAACTTACCATTGCGCCCATTTTGCTTTAAGGTGTTTGCTGAGAGCTGGATAGTGCTACCGTGGCCCATGTTTTCTGGAAATTTCAAATCTTCTAGGTTTCCTTCTGTGCTTAGTCTTGCAACTTCTAATTCTGTTCAAAACACAGAGGTGTCAGTGTTCTATGAGGAATCTGGCACAGATAGAAGAATTTCCTTTGCCACTAAACTGTTTCTATATTAAGAATTTCAGAGTCCTTGGTCTATTTGTCATGTTAAAGTCATTCAATTTATATGAAAGTATATGCTTAGCATTTTCAATTTGTTTCCAAAATCAAATAACCAAAAATATGCAAAAATCACTCATATTACTTAATACAAATGTACAATAATCACACCTAATACTTAAAATTCTGGTCCAAGGCTTTATATTTTGTATTTAATTTTACATTTACTTTCAAAATATTATCCATTATTTCATGAATTACATAATAATTCTTTTGCACTCCAGAGACGTACTGTCACATCAATATTGATCTATCTATAAAACTAACAAAATTTAAAACAGCTTTATCAAATTATGAAATAAAATTGTCAAGTACATCCTAAAACACAATAGAAACAGATTTATACTTATAGGAAAAGATGATACAATTTACAAACATTAATATCATCACTCAACTGGCTTGTTTCTTAAAGGACATAACTCAAAACAGGTGATCCTCACTTTAGGAGGTCAAAATAGTAAACAGTATATATCCTACATAAATATAAATATATGTCTACATAAAAATTCTACCAATAAATCTCACTGATGTGATCTCAAGGTAACACACCTAACATTGAAACACCTTATGGAGGTTAACATACATGAATTTGATCTTGTTAAACTGAAAGCTATTTGAAAAATAGGATAATATATATCCACCAAATCAAAGCACTGCTCATGATTGGAGCACCAGATATTTTTTGCGGTTTTCCTGCTGCACAAGTCACTCTAGACCTCCTGTCTTAACAAAGGTCACTTACGAATATTGTCTGTATTTTCCCTGACAATGTCGGTCTTCAAAAGGTTATCAGCTAACACAAAAGCACTTTCCTCCACAGTGTCAAGCAACATGGTGGCTGCACGTAATTGATCACTTGTAGTAAGGTCTCTCCACGCGTTCAAAGCTTGTGGCTGAAGAAGGTTGTTAACTGTCTCCACCATTGCCTAGGAGGGGATGAACAGAATGGCAGACATCTCTAGTGAACCTGTATATCTGTCACAAATCCAGGAATACATGCTGCCTAGAAAGCAAGGAGCAGCAGTGTGCATAAGATCACTATTGTCCCAGTCTCCCCTGTGACATGCTACAGCAGAAGCATTCATTATTTTTTCTATAAATTCCTGAGACTTTGCAAGCCTGTAGGTGTCTTCTTTTGAAGGGCAACAAAAGAGCCATGTTTGCTTCTTAGAATCAACAGCAGAGGCTTCAGTGAGACTATTACCACATTAAATTGATTTGGCTGAGGAACTAGAGGCACATAATTTAAATCAACAAGTTGGCATCCTCCATAGAAAATGGTTTTGATCTGCCTAGCCCACAGAATTTGATCCTGACCACAGAAGAGACTGAAAGGATGATTACAGATAGGAGATGACAGGAATTTGTGTCCTATAGTTCATGGACTCAGGGAGCAAAGAGTTTTTCTTTTTTCTTTTTTCACTGCTTCCTCTACTCACAGACAGCTATAAAAATGTCAGAAAGGGAAATGTCATTCAGTTGGGTACTCTTGAGTATGTTGTATGGTATAAAACAATCTTGTTTGCCATTCACAAAAAGAGTAAACAGTTGGACATCACTATCTATAGCCCTGATGTATTTATGTTTTCTTTACAGAGTCAAAGACAAGGCACCACATATCTTATTAGTGAATTCAGAATAATAATCTCTATAGATTTAAATATTCTCTGTGGTTTCCTTTATAGGTAGGCTATAAAGAGAAAACAGTTCTCCCAGTAAAGTCTTGGGTTTCATTCAAAAAGATAAAACAGAAAAATATAAAAACATAACACCTGCAGTTTGAAAATGAACATCCCCAAACCAATTCATTATTAAGTGTTCCTCCAATGCAGTTGACACTTTGGGTAGTAAACATAGACGTAGTCTCTAGATAGCACATGAATGTTTTAAAGCAGGATGCACATTATTGACACATTGGCAAAAGGACTGGGTAAGATGGAGGATAGGTCCTTACACTACTGTGTTTTCTTCTGGCTGGTATTTTTATAGTAACCAAGTAACAACTGTTAAAAATCAGCTTCATAATGAAACACCTTGGCTGCCAATTAACACCAGCTTCAAAAACTAATTTTCATTTTGATAAAGATGTTTTTCTTGATATTTTCCAAGCTATCCCAACTTCTGGCCAAATCAAAATTAGTAGATTTTTAAGTAAAATACTATTATAACTTTGAGGTCTGCATCATTAAACACACACACACACACACACACACGCACACGCACACGCACACACACACACACACACACACACACACACACACTACACAAACCACCAAAATGACTTTTAAAGACTGAACATATTGACTCTGTGTGCTTAGCTCTGCTGTTTCTTCTAAGTTTGAAGTCTGATGTGCTAATGACAAAAAAGCATTTCCGGACCACAAACAGCATTAGGTGCTTATCAGAAAGTCACCTATGGTAGTAATTTCAACAATATATTCCAGAAAATAGGTACCAAGAGATAAAACAAATAAAAAGTTTTAAGTATCTTCTGATAATACGGACCTACTGAGTACAAGGAACATTCATTGCAAGATTGGATGATCCCCAGAATTCATCAGCAATGGTATGGAAAATGCTGCAAGTAACTGAAATTATCCCTTGCCTTGAAAGTGATGTGGCCATTTTATCTCTTACTTTTCTTAATAATCACAAAATAATCTGATGCTGATTATTTTAATCTTCTCTCAAGGGATGGTTATTGAGTATACTACAGTATTTCTGTTCTCACCATTACTTGTAGTTAATTAATTTAAATTTGCTAAATGGCAAAAACAGAAAAATAAACAGAACGGTCATCTCTAAAAATGCATTCCACCAACCTTGTAAATAAGCTTCAAAACTGAGTGATAATGTAAGGAGAGTGTAAAGATGAATATAAAGAAAGAATCGGTAATCAAAACTTCCCAACAATGAAAGACCCGGGAACAGATGGCTTCACTAGTGAATTCAACCAGACATTTAAAGAATTAATATCAATTCTTCTCAAGCTGTTCCAAAAATTTCAAGAGGAGGTAACATTTCCAAATTCATTTTATGAGTGAGCATCACTATTCTGATACAAAAGCCTGACACAAGCAGCACAGACAATAAAACTACCAGTCACACATCTGATGAATGTGGACGCATAATTCTTCAACAAAAGGGCAGCAAACTAAACTCAACAGCACATTAAAAGAACCATATATTATAACCAAATGTAATTTATTTCTGAGATGAGAAGATAGTTCAACACATAAAATAAATTGATGTGACATACTCCTTTAGTAGAATAGAGGATAATGTCACCTGATTATCTCAATAGATGAAGAAAAAAGCATTTAACACAATTCAACACCTTTCATGATTAAAAGCCACTGACAAAGCAAAAAATAGAAGAAAATTACCTCAACATAATAAAGATCAGACAGGAAAAGCCCTCCACTAATATTATACACAACACTATAAATTTGGAATATTGTTTTCTAAGATCAAGCCTAAGGTAAATATGCCCATGATAGTCTTTTCTACTCAACATAATTATTTGAGACCATAGCCAGAGCAATTAGACAAGAAAGGGGAATTAAACGCTATCTAAATTGAAAAAGGTAAAATTATTCTTTATTACAGATTATGAAAATATATAGGAATTCAAGAGACGATGTTAAAAATCAACAATAATAACACAAAATCTATAAAAAACATCCTCAAGAGTCTGTGAATAGGACTGCTCTATCTAAACTGGGCTGTTTGATTAATACCAATTACTGCCCAGAGATCTTTGTTTTACAGAGAGCTGTAAATTGAAACATTATCATAAGAGCAAATTCTGAATACATTTCAGCGATCTTATCTTCCCAAGTGTGGTAATATGTAGGCTTGAGGAAAGTATTGAATTAAATTTTAAGTAACATAAATAATTTTCAAATTTTCTAAAGAAGAACAAACTAACATATTCTTTATGAGTTAAAAAAAAGTTAAGAATGATTTAGTTTGCCTTAATGTTCCTGTCAGCAGTTAGGTATGGAAGGCAAAAGAGCTCATTGGGCAAGGCCCTCACTGATGAGTGTTCTGGAGCAAGATTATTCTAGGAGAGGTAAGTCACTACTTTCATTTGTATACTCAAATGCTCTAATAAATTGTTACAATCCAACAGTCACACAGATGGCCTTGAGTCAACTTATGTGCTTCACAAAAAAAAAAAATCCCACAATTATGAATTTTTAAAAAGAAATGTTAGAGATGAGGCAAGTTTAAACTGATGCAATAAATAAATGCCAGAGGTTGGTTGAAGAAAAAGGTAAACAAGGTATATCAAGGTGTGTGTGTGTGTGTGTGTGTGTGTGTGTGTGTGAAATTGTTAAAATTAAAAAAAAATAACATGTAAATAATGGTTGCAAGGAAGTATTAGCACAGGACTGAAGTCCCCTGCAGCTTATATCAGAGTAGAAGCATGGAACCATATGGCTAACACTAGACAAAGGAAGTAACTTCCTTGACCTTATATGCAAATTAGAGATAATTAGAGCTTAATCGTATATTTACTATCATTTGATACCATACTGCAATGAATGGGAATTGAATCTCCACTGAGTACAATCAAGAGCATTCCTTCATTTACTGTAACAGCCACATCACAGTGACATCTGGAAGAAATAAGTTTTTTGCAATGCAGTAATATTTTAACCTCTTACGTGACTTAGACAGTATGGACTTGATGCTTTCAGGAATATGAGAGTAGTGGCCCATGCAAACTTGGAGGAGGCATGGGCATGCTGACTCCTTCCCTGCTGGTCAAACAACACAATGAGGTTCAACAGTAGCAGTTTTCTACTTAATACTGGTTAAGGTTTCTACAAGTTGATCAAATACTTGTTGCTGCCTAACAAAGTCAATTAAAAAGCCACAATTTAGTTATATATATGTATATGTATATACACACATATATATATTTGATTTTCCTAACTTTTTGAATTTATTACTTTATTATAAATGATAACATCTAATCACAGGATGTTTTTTGATGTTTCTAAAATCAGGTTTATTTCTATTTCTTAGTTTCCATACAACTAATCTACAATAAACACAAATTAAGTGATAAATATACATTGATTGTCTTGAAACTGAGAGCAGATTCTTCAACTTCAAAGTGCAAAATGAGTACTCCCTGATTTTTCTTCAATTTTTTTCTGATGTAAAAGTATATATCCTAAATTGAAAGAAAATAAGTTTTGTCCTAGCTTTATCTTATAGAATCTTCTATTTTTAACATTTTATAGGACTTTTTATTCACTATACTCAGAGCTAGAAGGGAAAAATTTCCTGGTCACGTAACAAAATTTTAAGAAGTTGATTATAATCAACACTGACCTTGCCAGAAACTAAGTATAAATTAACTTATCTTTTTACAAGTACTTTAACTTGAATGGGAAATGGGCACTAGAAAAGTTCATTCTACTCTACCACTAAATTTAATTCAACCTGTGGATAAACAATATTTTCTATCAAATTAATAAAATAAAACTACTCATGAATATAAGGCTCATATTTTATTTTGGGAGAAAACAGTGATAAATATTCCCCTTCACATTATATAGTTGTTCCCACTAGACTATATAGATTTTTGACCATTTATACAAAGTCAAGTATAAATGAAACAATTCATGTGGCATATAGAGTTATGAGTATCATGGATAGGTTGTTTCTGGACATAGATTTACATTATACAACATATTCTAGACTCTTTTCGTTAGTTTCCAGCATTGACATATTCATTTGACTTTTTTAATCATGGCACATAATTGTGGCACATTGCCAAGGACGCTTTATAGTTTTTCTACTTCCTATATTTGAATTGGAAGCTTTATTTATTTGTTAAAACTCCCATGAAAGACTTTTGGGGGATATGGTCATATATTTTTGCAGTGATAACTTCTAAAATAATTCCAAGAGTATCTGCTTGTTTCTTAGCAATACACAAGAAAATCAATGTCGAGAAACACATCAGTACCACTTATCATGCAGCTGAGCAGGAATTCACAGACTCGAAGGTAAGCAGACCCAGATGGGGAACTCATTTGCCTATCTTCCTATATGTGAAAGCCACAAAAATGAACAACTGAAGAGAAGAACTTCTGAAAAGATGAATAAATCATAGATTTCAAGTGGAAAGGATTAAAAAGGAAGAAAAACGCAATGGTTTTGAGTGGAGATTTAAAATAGTGTATATTTGTTTTTTTAATGCTTAAAGGATTTGTGTGGCTAAAAGACAAAATAAAAAAGATGATGTGTCAGAGCAATGGTATTCAGCCCATATGAAACTCAAGAGCAATTATTCAAAATGACACACACAATTTTTAACACATAAATTGCTGATCAGCTTTTAAAAAGTGGTTAGCAATCAATATAATATTTCACTCCTATGGCTAGAGTATTTAAGACAACTGGCTTAGCCTGGATTCAATTTCCAGAAACCAAAGGGGGCTCACAACCATCTCTATTCCATCTCCAGAAAATTCAGTGCCTTTTTCTGGTCTCTGACAGTACCAAGCACATTCAGTGCTCAGCACACATGCAGAAAACACCCATACACATAAAACAATTAAACAAGCAAAAGTAATATTTAATTCCTTATGTTAAAATTTGTTTTTGTGTTCCTCTTGAACATAGTACCTTTATCATATTTACCATAATCATGCTCAGTAATAATGCTTTATTTTCATAATATTTACATCTATGCTTAAATATTTTCTAGTCTAAATATCAGAATATATTAGAGAAGAGAAATAAAGCTTCAGGACTTCCGTGTATTTTCTCATCCTATGCATTTGTTTAATATATATAACAGCAGAGTGGTCAATATCAGAAGCTAAAAACAATATTATCTCACCAAAAAGGTATGTCACTTAGGGACATCAGGCACATTAGTGACATTGTGGCCATTTCAATTTGCCTTAGTATCTTATGGATGTTTGTACAAGGAGTAAATTTTTGAATGACAGTTCTATGATGATATATATCACTGTATATGTTCATTCATATATAGATATAATGTTTTATATTATAATTTCAAAAATTAAAATCAATTTTTTCTTATTTTATTTTATTTTATTTTTACCTTTTGCCATAAAGTTTAGCATCTGAGAATAATATAAAGCAAAAGTTTAAAATCGTTACTGAATAGGGCACATTGTGATTCAATCTGGATTTAGATATTGATTCAAATCAAAATTTTAAAGGTCAAATATTCAAAAAGTCTTCAAAACGGTTTATAACTTGCAGGTTTTTTATTAGAAGTCAAGTTGAGTGACTGATATTTACACATCTGATCAATAAACCAAAGGTTCATTTTATAACCACTGTCATTTAATATTATTAAGCGTATAAAAATGACTAATCCCCAAACTCCCTTTTTTATTACAATGAAGTATTGGCATTTTCAAGTCTTAATTAAAATTAGATTGTATAACACAACTGACCTTAATATAGTAATAAGAACCTTTAAGAAAACATAAAACTAGAATTCTGTAGAAGAGACTGTTGGACTGTTTGTAAGAGTACTTGTTGGATTGAAAAGGTATTGTTTTCAACAAACTATTTGATTGCATTTCTATAAAAAGTGTAGTTTAATTTAAGATGAAATGATTGAGTGTTGTTGGGACAATCTGTGCTATATCACAGAAATTAAATGCAGCTATGGGCTTGACTCTCACCTTGTTGCAGACACAAATTCATTCAACAATATTAATTGAGCACCTTCAATGTGGCAATCAATTAGAATGCAGCAAAAAACGACAGCTGTTCTCCCTTCCTTCCATGAGATAATATAGGGAAGGCAGACAATTAAACAAGTAATTAAAATCCAACATGACATGCAGTATAACAATAGGAACAGGTATAAAGACTATCAGAAAAGCCCCATGAAGTCAGTTTTTAAACTGAGATTCAGCACAGGCTAAAGCGGCAAGGCATGCAGCATATCCCTTACAACAGAGATAAGAACAGTGTATTGAAGGAAATGAAAACAATTCCACAGAACAGAACAAAAAGCACAAAGATTTCAATGGCAATAACTATGAGCAAAGTATCCATTTCAGTAGCATTTGTGGGCAGTGTCAAGATATTTGCAATTTTTCCTACAGGCAAGAAGAAGTCACTAAAAACTCTTTAAAGTCAGAAAGTTACATGTGTCATCATGTCTCATGCAATCCAGTTCCTAACACAAATGCAACTAATTTTAACTTACTCAAGAAGTCACTAAGGTAAAAATTTTAGTATTATCATGTTACAGAGAATATTGAGACTTAGAGAAGTAACTTGCTAAAAGCTAATTCACAAACAACATGGGGTAGAATTGAGGTTCATACCCATGCATTCTTGCCCTGGGGCAGAGGAAAGGCAGAGATATCAAACACCTCTAAATGATTTGTAGATTAATTAAAGCCTGTTGGTAAGAGAAAAAAAGATGCTTGATGCATGGGATCTGTGGTAGGCACTGAGGAGTCAGATGATTACAGTGGGGAAAAAAAAAGATGAAAAAGGTTGAGGTTCTATTCCTGAAGAATAGTGTGCATAAGTGTACTTGTGTATTAAGATTGTGTGGAACTTGATACATATCAATTTGTCTATTTTGATTTGATTTCAAAGTACTTTAGTGACACCAGTTAGAAAGATATAATCAGCCTGAATGTTGGGCAAGATTTCTGTTCTATAGCTTTGATATCACAAATTAAAGTAGATTGACTGAGGTCACTAGAATATCTAACAGTACCAGAGGAGTTGAATACATACTAAAGAACTGATGTCACAGACCCATTAACAATAGATGGAAATTTGGGGAAGTGCAGTCAGTAATTTCTCATTAAAAAGTCTAAGGTAAGAAGTCAAAGGTCAGAATGTAGCAGACATTTATATGCCACTTTTCCCTAAAGGCATTGATTCCTCTCTTAAGTCTCCAACTTGAACAGAAACAGGACCAAAGCTTGGCAGCTTGACTTCACTTTGCTTCTTTATTTGAGTCACAGTCCTGCTTGAGCCTGGATAAGAATGTTAGTCACATCCATGAGTGTCTTCCTGCCTATCATAATTCATTTTCCTCTATATTCGAAGGCACAAAAAGATGAGATTGTCCTAAACCTATAGTTACCTTGGATACCAGGGGAAAGAAAGTCTCATAGTACACCCCTCCTTCCCTACATAAGAAAGCAATTATGCAAAAATTCTAGATTTAAAAGAATGATCTGTTCAAGAGATAATATTTGTAATCATAGGCATAAAGATCATACAGATCCAAATTAATGACATCACCATGGGAACAACTTAAAGAAAAGGTAACTAAGTGTAATGTTGGGGAGAACTCCAACCTTAACAGCTTGGATAAAAATAGTGTATTGAGAAAGATCAAAAATAAGTGTTAATTTGTGGAATAAAAATCAAGTGATGTGTCCTTATAAGAGTATATCAAGGAGAAAAGTCAAGAGTGCCAGATTTTTCAGGTTGGTCAAGTAAGATTAAAATATGTATTATGTATATATACACATGACATAAACATACACACACAAACACACTCATATGAACATATTCTAACAATAATTTAAAAGAGAAAGCATACGTTTAAAAGAGAGCAGGGGTAGTATATGGGAGTCTGGGGGAAGAAAAGGGAAAGGAAAATGATGTGATTACACTATAATCTCAAAGGAAAAAAAACACATATAAATGATAGATACAGACTGACCATTGGCCATTAGTATAGAATGATTTCATTAATGATCTTGAGAAAGCATCACTGAATTAATAATGACCTTGAAAAGGGCCCATTCAAGGAAGTACTGAAGAAAAAGGCCCAGTGAAGTAGATGTAAGACAGAATGAGTCTTGGGCCAGTGGCAATAAGTGTCCACAGAGCAGGGTTTCTGCTGTAGTGAAAGGGAATTGAGAATATGGGCCTGTACTTTTTGTTAAACTCAAATATTTAGAGTTCTGAATAAGATTAGAGGATTTAAATGCCTAAATATACGGAAGTGCAGCACTGCTCCTTTCTGAGAGACTCAATGTCAGAAAAGAAAAGTGATCTTAAAAAACATCTTGATAATTGCTGTCATAGAAAAATCTGACTGTTACATAAACTCATATAAGCGAGTATTTATATGAAGTGGGACAAAGAATGCCACCTTACAGTAATTGGCATACTGAGTGGGTGCTGACAGATAGCACAAAGCTATTCAGAAAATAGAAGGACGAGAAGAGATTAAAAAAATATATAGAATTAATCCAAGAAAAAGATATTGTGACAATAAAGGCTTAGAGACCTGAACTGCAATAGTTGGATGATTTGCAAGTAGACAATAGAAAGATGCAGCTGGGGCCAGCTAAACATGTGGGCAATTGGCAAGAGAAGTCAGACACAAGGCCAGTATAATGCAAAAGTGAAACTACTTTATAAATGCCAAATGAGTCAGTGGATAGAGTCTTTATGCAAGGTCAAGATCAGATATGTGTTTTCAAACATGACTCAGTTAGTGGTGGTGTTTCATGTCCACCTCCCTTCTCCATGCTTGGATTTTACATGGCTTGAGCAGTGAATTTATATGCACAACTGTCTTGCTGTGTCTGGTGTCATCTACCACCAATATACAATTCTTACATCTTTCTGCTTCCTTTTCATAAATTATATCTGAACCTTGGGATGAGAGGGTGTGGGGAGATATTGAAATTTGAAAGCTGCTGGAAGTAAAAATCAGTTTTATGAAGGCGATGGCTCTCTGGAGGTTGACTAGACTCAAGTGGAAGGCCACACAACTAAAAGTCTGTAGGCAACACAGATTGGACTTGATGGGCAGAGAGAATACAATATTGCCTGGGTAGGAAAGGAAGGATGTGTGCAGATCTAAGAGGTGTTGGGAAAGGGGTGCATATGATTAAAATACATTGTACGTACAAAATTTTGAAACATTAAAAATAAGAGAATTTTTTTACAATGACTCAGCAGTAGATCAAATAGAGAAATGAAAGAATTTAGACAAATGTAAAGCAATTGGTTGACATGTTTGAACAGTCAGCCTAAAGGTGCTAGCTGAAACTGTCAGAATGCATATGAGGGGAAAATAAAATTTATAGCCAAATTCACATTATAAAGTACAATACCCTGTTGTTGGTTAACACTTCTAAGTGGTGTTCAAATCTAGATGCCTTTGTATGGTATTGTGATTATTGTACAATCCTTCAATCAGTTGCTCTGACTATATTAGGCTTCATATTCCCATAATTTTTAAACAGCACTCAAATGTCTACTTTTATTTTCAGTGGCTTAGGATGTTTTCTATAGATGGGCACATGTCTTGTTCCATTCATCATCTTATAGTAACAAGCTTCACTGTTACCACACTAGAACATCTTCTGTACTCCACACAATCTAAGAAACAGTACTTTAAATGACATGACTATACATTATTTCCCTGGGTAATATTTTTGTCATCAATGTGCTACTTTAATGTGTTGATAGCACTAGTTTCTAAATCTCACCTGTTGAACTATGATTTGAGTTCTCCTAGAGTAGAATTCCTGCCTGCATGGATGTAAAAGGACTATCTGTTGTCTGATTAAGTGAACAAAGAAACCCAAGCTTGCCTCAAATTAAATGTTTGTTATTTTTATATTATTATTTTTAAAGAAGTATATGCTTCTTCATTTAAGAAAAATTGCTGGTAGCAGAAACTTTCACAGAACTAAATTTCAATGATGTATTTAATTTGGGGCACAAGAAACAGCACATAAGTAAAAAAATGTTGAAGAAATATGAGATTTAAATCATGCCAATCCGTCTGTTTTATCCTTTAGTAATGTAAAATATCCATGAAAGGAAAGAATCATGCTGTCAGGGGTTAAGAGGAAGGGACTCTTCACTACCTAGCCAAATATTCTATAAGCCTAAAGTATTGCAAAAATATGGTCTATTATTAAAAATCAACAAGTAATTAAAACATAGAGTGGCTGGAGAGATGGCTCAGTGGTCAAGAGCACTGTCTACTCTGCCAGACATTCTGAGTTCAACTCCCCGCAACCACATGGTGTCTCGCAACCACCTATAATGACTTCTGGCCTACAGATATACATGCAAGCAGAACACTGTATACATAATAAATAAATAAATAAATAAATCTTTAATAAAAGAAAGAAAATACAAAAATCTGTCCCTTCAAAATATCAGTTTGATAATCTCAGAGTCACACATATTTGCACATATGCAAACAAAAATTCCTTCTTTTTTGTCATCTGGATTTATGTATGTATGCATATGTATATGTGTATATGTCTCTGTGTGGTGCAGGCAGCATCAGTATCTGAAGATGTAGCTTTCTAGGATCCCCACTAGGACCCCACTAGGTAGGCAACATATCCAGATAAACTGTTGTGTCATTTCACAGCATTCACAGAGCGGTCACTGAGTTCTGAACAGAAGCAGCTTAGTGAGGAGACATTTGGAAGGGATTCAAACTTTAGTCACTGATTTTCCTGCTTCCTGTTTAAGGACTGCATGACAGGGTGACAGGACCTATGCGCATCTTTGCACATGGAGTGTGGAAGGCCATGTCAACAATAGGTAAAGCCGGGGGAAACCTTGAAGGCTCAAGGAATAGCCATGAGAATCTTTACTGTCTGCCTCAAAGTGAGTCTGAGAGAAAGCTCTGGCTTGTTTATGTTGCTGTTACTGTGTCTGCTACCGTCTATATGAAGTTTATGCACAAGATAAGAAAAATCATAAAAATGATAACACTGTTAGAAGTTCTAAAGAATCATTTGTTTGGTTCCAAGTCATCAGGCAGCTACTTCATTGCAAATCCCACTTTAAAACTTCCATTTCTGTTTTGACCTGTAGAAGAATAGGTAATGGAGGTTCTAAAAGCAGGATCTTCAATCTGTAATGTTGTTTACATAACTTTTTCCTTCTGGTTAGCTATGCAGCCATAAAGCTATTAAAAAATCACAACATAAATGGATATGTATTCTCTTGCTTTGCACGCAAATAGTATTTCCTTATTTTGTATGCATTTAAATTTTTCCGAAAGGTAAATGTGTGCTCAGAAAGCAATGTGGCACAGAATGGGCTTTAAATAAAGAGCTTGACAATTAAATAACAACTCCCAAATTGAGTGAAACAAATACAAGTTGGTGAAGGAAAAAGAGAAATATTTTTTGTTTTGTTTTAGATGCAAACATTCTATTTAGAAACTGAATGTTGCTTCCCCAAGTCTTTATTAGAATTACTCTCTGGCATATTTACAACCCATGTCTATACAAACAGAAGCTAGAATGAATGTGTGCCTATTAATGGAAATGGTAAAGAAAGGAAGAAACGGAAATGACTTCTAAGGTAATCAACTCTGCCAGGTTCTAGAGCCCACCAGGGTTATTTTCAGAGATTTGCAGAATGACTTTCTGTCTGTATCAATAAAAGATCTCCACCAACAACTGTTGTTGTCCTTTGGAGGTCTTTTAGATGTATGAATTAGAGCTGGAGAGATGGCTCAGCTATTAAAGGCTAGGCTCACAACCAAAAATATAGATGTATTAATTGACCTGTTTAAATTCCTAAATAACAACTGTAGGAAGTACTGTACTCCCATTTTGCTGTCTTTTGATTCAACAGTTGCTTTGGAGAATAAGTTAATGACTCAACATATGAAAACAGTTTCTAATAACTATTCTTTATGTAGAAAGAAGGACTCTGGTTTCATACATGGAAGTAACTCCCTTTAATTTGAACAGTCTCTTAACAATAGGTTTAGGTCAACAGAAGCATGTGGGGTACAGATTTGTATTTTTCTCTTACTGATACACATCAAGCACAGATTTATCAAGCTGTGAAATATATTAAGTTCACAGAATTTTAACAAAGGGCTACCAAATCACAAGAACCTGCTGTGATTCAAACTACTTTCTGATGTCCTTTTAATTATACTAAAATAAAAGTTTGGGTTGGCTTTGAGCTTATGGGCAAACAAGGAAATCTATTGAAAGGACTGCTAGAAGTACTCCCTGTTGCTGTGGTTAATATACTACGTTGTATGCACATGGCTAGCCAATTTATTCTAGCCACTTTAACAAGGATACCCAGTCTGACAGGGCACACAGGATAGTATCACAAGGAAAGCACAAATCATTAGAGGACTAAGAAAGTTGTTTGACATGCACCACAGAGCTCTTTGTCACACAGCCAATTAAGTGACCAAACAAGGAACTTGAAAATACTCATTAATTTCTTTCTAGCAATATAAATGGAACATAGACTCCTTCTTGTCTCATGCACTGAAGGCAGCCAAGTAAAACCAGCATAATTCAATTTGCACTTTGTCAAAGGTGCAAGTAGCAACTTCGGTTCAGAGGAAGTCTGTCTCAGTGATACGAAAATGAAAAGGATGGGCAAAATAGGTTCAGATATTTTGTTAAGGTATAGACTTCTGCACTTTGTGAGGAATGTTTTACCTCCATCAGGAACTGGTAGTACTTTTATGTTTGAAAGTAGAAATCAGCATCTTAGAGCAGGTTCAGCACTATTGAGCATCATTTCTTCATTCTTGGATATGACTAGAAAGTTGTCTCAGCACCTAATAGAGTATACTTCTCTTACAGAAGACTCAAGCTCTGTTCCTGGCACTGATGTTGGGTGATGCACAACCATGTCTAACTCTAGCTCCAGGGACATTCAATTTCACCAGCCTCCAAGAGAACATGCATTCATACATGCATGCTCACACAGACATATATGAAATTAAAAATAAATTTAAAAAGACTTGAGGTGATTTCCAGATGATGGGCTCTTCTGTTCTTGACTGAACACTTGACTGTAAGGCTGCTCTTCAGCAGTTGCTAGAGATTCTCCCACTCTATGGACTCTTATAGGGAGTCGGGACTCAACACCAAATTCTTATTTTTTATGCTCTAGTTCTGTAACTACTATTTCAGAGGAAAAGATATTCTAAAGAGAAACATTGGTGTTTTCAGACTATGAGTAACTGTAAGAAATTAAAATTTCTTTGAGAATCCAGGTGAAGTGATGTAAATCTGAAGCCCAGATATGAGCTGTGAACATAATTCTAAGAATTTATTAGATCACCTAACAGGAAGGACCAGGCTGAGTCAGTGATGGAGTGATGTATGGGGACACAGCTGACAGGGACTGCTTAATTATCTATGTTTCTTATACTTTATTTAATCCTAAAATTCAAACTGAATCAAATGGACTTGATGGTCACTGGGTACCTAGGTTTGTTCCTCATTCAAATGTGGCCGCTATAAATGAATCTATCTCTGTTTTTCACTTAAAATGGTCTCCTTCATTGGCATGTTGAGGATGGGTACCCAAGCATAGCTGTTAAGACTACCAGCATCCAGGCTTTGGCTTTTAAAACTAGTTAACAAACAAAACCCCAGAAACCCTTGACTCTACCTAGCTTTAAATATTACTATTAGTTAACAGTAAAAAATAATAATCCTTTCAAACTAAATTTTTCAATCTTATATATGTAGTTGTATATTTATCATATACATTCTGTATCTATTAAGGTCAAAATTTAACATGTCTCATGCCAGGTTCTTTACCCGTCTTTTAAAAACTAACCACAAATAGTACATTTCAATAGATGGTGATACTATCCTTTCACTTGCTCACTTATTAAAAATGTTCTGTTATTTCAAGTGTTCTATCCTTAGCACTTCAGCCTTTTACCAAATTCTCTTTCCAAATTTTTAATATTAAAAATATGACTTATCATTTCAGCACAAATTCACCAGTTAAAGTAACTATCTACTTCTGATTACTCACACTGGCAGTCCTTACTTCTGAGCAAGAACATGGTTTCACTACTCAGCAACCTTCAGTGGTATGCTAGGTCTTGATAGTGACTGAAATCTCTATGAAATGCACTTTTATTGCTTTATAACCAAAACATGACTACAGAATTTAAGGAGAACATGCTACCTCTGAGATGTGAAGAATAATGAAAAGGTACAAGGAATATTTATGAACTAAGAAAATATCTACTTTTAAAGAAAAAGCAAAAGAACATCCATAAATCTTATTAGTTACTTCTGAAGAAGAAAACATTGTCAACAAATATTATTAATGGGAGGATGGTAATTTAAAGTTGAAAAATACAAGCAAAAATGTTTTTAACACACAAAGACACTTGTTCTTAAGCTTCTGTTTATATTTATATATTTATACTGTTTTTCCAGATTCTTATTAAAATCACACTAAGCTGGTTGGAAGCATATGTTCTTTTTCTTGTTAATGAGTAACATTCTCAAATGTTGAGGTATCTGACCCATGGCCAGAGTCATGAAACTCTAAAATTCACATTTGCCAGGAGGACAGAAAAGTACAAGTGTTAACAAGAATTTGGTGATATTGGATACCTGTTGGATATTGGAAAGACTGATAACGCAACATCGGATGCCTCTCTGGAAAAGAGTCAGATAGCTCCTGTAAGAGCTTTTCCTGTTTCTCTAAAATTACATTTTAAAATCAGGATCTCATTTGAAAATAAATGAACGTCAAAATAAGATTCTGTTTCTGTGAACTTAATATAACAGTACAAAGTAATGACTGCACAGTCAATGACCATGGGTGAGTGGTTTGGGTTTGAGTATATGTAGGAAAGAAGTTACAGTGTTTTACTGTGTTCCATTTCTGCAATACAGTATACACACACACACACACACACACACACATATATATCCCAAATGACAGATCCTGGCTCTTACCAGTAGGGAGGCAAGTCAGATGGTTGCAGTATGTTAGGAATCATGCGCACAAGAATCTAAGTCAGCTTCGAGTTTCCACATCCTTGACCACAAGGGGATTAATTAACTCTTTATGGGTCTCCACTTTCACTTTGAACATAATGAATTGTAAGAACTATAACACAATGTTCTTACAAATATTGAGTAAGAATGTATGAACATTTCTTTCATGCCTGTAATCTTACGATGCATGAAAGTGAGACAGACAGAACTCAGTTGAAGACCATCCTGTTTTACACATGGAGACCCTGTCTCCACGTAAAACATAAATAAATAATAGATAATACTTAGTGTTCTGCACAATATCCACATAGCTGATCTAGTAAATGTATTTTTTTAATCTTACTTTTTTATTTTATGTTATTAATTTTTGCTTGTGTGTGTCTGTGAAACACATTCGTGCAATGTTTGAATAGGCCAGAAGGGGGCACTGGATCCCCTTGTATTGATGTTACTCAAGCAGCTGTGAATGGCAGTGAATGCTAGGGATCAAACCAGGTCCTATGTTCTTAACCTCTGAGCCATCTCTGAAGCTCAAATGTCCTCATTCTTAATAAGAAACCAATGTTGTTTTCACCTTGGCATGGAAGAAAACAAGATGCACATCATCATAGCAGGATTGATAGTATCAGTATTACTTCTGTAACCTTGGACAATCTTTGGTCTCTCACAAGCCTCTTATCTCTCAGCCCTTTAGGGTGACATTTCATTATAGTAATTGCTTTATTATGTTTCTAAGGCAGTCTTGTCTCCCCTAAATTCACAATTCTTTTCATAAATAAAAGCAATTCTCTATACTATCTATATTTAGCCTTTTTATTTGTTTTGAGACAAGATCTCACTAAACTGCCCAGGGTGATTCTGAACTCACATTAGGGCCCAGTATAGTCTCCTACCTAAATTCTCTAAACAACAAGGGGCCCCAGCCTGCATCACTAAGCCAAACTTCAAAAAATACAAAAAAATAATATACTCAGGATAAATTAATATCCATTTACTATAATAAATATCAATTCTTATCTTTCAGTATTCATTTAAAATTAAAAATCACAGATAAATAACAAAGAGTAATTTGTACATCTGTTTCTAAAACCTTAAAATGCAAACTGACTATTTCAGGGATTTATGTATTATTTTAAAACCAATCCCAGTTTAAATTGTTCACATCCAGGTAATTTGTGATTGATAGTTGGCAGGTCTGATTTTACTGTGCTTTTGTTTTCTAATGGAATAAAAAGTATAAAATAAGAAAATATAAAACATAGGTTATTATAATTCATGAAATAGACTCCTGCTCTGGTAAATGGATTCAGGTAGTCAAACTCATTCCTGGACAAACCTTGTCTTCGACAAATGGAGAGGCCACATTTTGTATGCACCCACAAAGAAAAGCAATCATATCAGACTGAATACCAAAAGCCTATTTCAGTGATGGCATCACATATGATCTGAACATACAGACAATGGGTAAGTTAAAAACTCTTCTTCATGAGTTAGTTACAGACATTTTTCTAGCACCTTTCCCTACAGAACTGCATGACATCGCAGTCTACAATGACATGATCAGAATGAGTATCTTGTATTATCGAGCACAACATTTCCACATCACCAGAAGCCTCTGTTTGTATTGTGTCTCATCAGATATTTAGTCAATAGCTGAAACATTTATTCACAGCTAGTCAATTATAACACCAGGAAATCAGCTGTTGGATAAACTGTGCTATTAATTTTCCATCGGAAATTCATGTTTGAATGACCATGCATTTCATAGATTAAAACACCAAAGGCTAATTATACTGAAAGCCCCATTAAAGGGATAGCATAGATTACAGTCAAAAACAATTCTGGCAGGACTGCACCATTCTATGCTCCCCACGTTTGTATGATAGAAGTTCTTCCTCTACCTATTATACTGTGCTTCCCTAAAGGATATTTTCTAAAACCTTAGAAAATAAGCCTCAATATTTTCTTATTCACAGAAATTCATTATTTCATAAAGTAAAGGAAAATACAAAGATAATCTCCTTAATCTCCAATGTCAAATTAGTTTTTTTTCCTTTTAAATGATTCTCACAAAATGCTATTATTTCCCTATCCTGATGCTTTCAGAATGAAAATGCAACTCATAAGACTAGAATATCATTTATTTCTGTTCTGTCTTCCTTTAAACAGTAATCCAAGTTTGAAATGATTAAAACTAGGGATCAGGATATCCTACCCTACCCCATAATATGGCACCATGGCAACAGAAACATCATCAGAGGCAGATAACTACTTGCACTTTTCCCTCCAAACCTTCTCCAAGGAAACAAGTCACAAAATGAGATGAAAAATTTCATGACCTTTTCCTGAAGCAAATTATGTGTCTTCATTTGAGAGACACTTGCCTATCTTCAAAGAAGAGAATCAAAGGCCTAGAGATGTCAAAAATCTGAGTGAACAGGCCAGGCTATGGTCTCAGTTTACTGAGGTCACATCACACACACTTTATTGAAGCACACCCCCCTCTCTATTGACCCACTCTTCCTCACACCTAAGCACAAAAATACAGTGATTTCTCTGCCTGAGTTTTATTCTATAAAGATTTCCAGAGTTTATCTTAAATAAATTACTCTGCCATTTTTCTTTTTATGCAGTCAAATTTTTGTTAAGGAGGCTTTGGTCATTACACCAGAGATAAGTAAGGAAAAGAAAAGAAAAGAAAAGAAAAGAAAAGAAAAGAAAAGAAAAGAAAAGAAATATTCCCCCACTTTACATATGGAAACATGTTGGTAAGTTTGTATGTCTGAAAATGAACTGGAATATAGCTAAGACTTGGAAAGCATCCTTGAGTGGCTGAGAACACATAGAAAATATCACATCTACTCAAGGTAGATTTTATATTTCCCCAATATGATATAACTAAAGAAAGATAAATGGAAGTTTAACTAATCAATATTATCTACTAGATGATAAAATCCTATTGCATTTGTTTTGTTTGTTAACACATCTGTAGAAATAATGGTTTTCTTGTATTTTTTAACTGAACAAGAAAAAATAATGGTGGCCAAATTAAACAAATGACTAACTCAGCAAAGACAGATGTCACACTCATTCATTAAACTGTCTGCCTATACTGTATTTATAAAACCTAAATGATTTTCCCCTAAACTCATCTAGTTTCTTTTGACATGATTTTAGCTAAGTAGCTTTTTAATTATTAATTCAATATCTTGGCTTTATATTACTATAAAGTTAATAGAGGTGAATATCCAGGTCCTTTGAGAGATACAAATGAACAAACGGATATCTAATATTTTCATCAACTAAAGCCCTTAAGAGTATTGGAGACAGAGACAATGTTCTGCAAAAGTGAATAAATTCTTAAGGTTTGGATTTGCTACTCCCAATCTTCACAAACACTGACCTAGCTCCTGAGGTCATTTTTCTCTAAACACCAATGAATTTGCTTCAATAGAATGCTGTGATTTGCATACAGATAACATGAAGTTCACAGACATAAAATAAAAGACAGATATGGAGACACCTCCTTTAACCCCAGCATTTTGGAGGCAGGAGAATGGATCTCTGTGAGTTTGAGGCCAGTCGGGCCCACAAAGTAAATTCCAACACAGTCAGGAATGTTAAAAGAGAAACTCTGTCTTGAAACAAACAATCAAAAGCCCCACAAAAATAACATGTAAAACAAAATCCAAAGAGAAAGTGAGCTTTTACACTAAACCCTAAGGTCATAGCACAGTATTATTAGGAAACTAAATTTTCATTCTGGCTAAGAATAATATTTACATATCATCTAGTGAGAGAGTAACCTAGTCACAATCCTGTCTAAATCTTGAGTTCCATTTTGAAACAGAACTAAGATTATTTCAAAAATCCCATATTGTGCCTCTGATTGATGATTCTGAAAGAACTAACAATTCAGTGTGTATATCAAATCTATATAGTGATTCCATTAAAAAACCAGAGATTTATATGTTATATAAACTCAGCTCTTAGATGACAATGCTCTGTACCTCGAGCTGCACCTTCGTTCTCGTCTGTTTCTCAGGCTTGACAGAACTTGGCTCCATCAGCTTGCTTTTTAACACAGACATTTCCGTTCCATTCCCACCCTGCATGCCCTCCCTGAAGCTCCTTTAGTTCAATATAGCACATTATCGTTTTCCTTCAGATGCCCATACATGTGATCACCAACAGAGACAATTCAACAACTTAACACATTTATAAAAACACAGAAAGTACCTGCACATAGGCTCTGCAAGAGCGCTCTCTTTTCTGAAGCTGAATCCATTAAGACAGCAGATTAAACACAGAATAGAAAAAACAAGTTAGTGACAGAAGAAAAATCAAAGAAAACATCTACATAACACCTTACTTTTTGATTCACTACTTTTAAAGAAGAAAATGAAGGCTACACAGCAAAACCCTTTTTCTGAAGAGCTCACCTAAAAAACCACATAGTGGAAAACTGCTGATAAAAGAAAACTTTTGAATACATTTAGTAGAAATTAGTACAAATCAATATACATTCATGTGAAATGATCCAGGTCACATCTGGTTAGTTATTCATGGATGACCCACTAGTAGAGAAGTAAGATGTTAAGTCAATTATGCAAAAAGTTTGAAATCCATTATTTTAAAGAGAGATTATGTATGATTTTCAAGATAGCTTAGACGGTTGATGTGTGTGTTCAGATTATGTGTTCATTCATACCTCCAAAAATCCTATTATAAGTAAGATAGAAATGCCCATTCATTTTGGCTACTTTTACTCTATGGGACAAATATCAAGAGTCGGATAACTTGAAATTAACAGAATGCAATTCATTTCCTGACTTGCTGCTTCTTTTGTTTCTTAAAAAGTTGAGTCTGAAAGTTTTGGCCAAAATAAGAAAAAAAAAATTACATTTTAGAAACTTGTGGGGTAAAAAGTTTGATTTAATTAGTTTTTGTTGACAAGTTGACATTTTCTCCTGGTGCTAAAATGAATAATCAATAACCATTCATTCACACTGTTTAAATGAGTGACCCAAATTTTTATAAATCAGACTGTGAGATTTCATATTTTCCTCTGTGTTTTTCAGTTCCCTTGGTCATTAGCCTTGAATTGCAAAATAGAGATTACCCAGTTTTAGGGAACAGTTACCCTGACACTTTTTGTATAGCTCACTAACACTGTAGCAGCCCTAATTCATGCTTTCTTCAATGAGCAAACAGTAAGTTTGCTAAAGAATGAAGTCAAGAAGAGTGTAAGTGAATCACCAATGCTGTCATTCAGATCACTGACTCACATCACAGTTATGTAGGACTCTGAGCCCTCCAGAATTTCAATGTGGAGTGCAACTGATTTGTACCTAGTTGACTTTGCAAATCTGATGGGCTGTAACTGCTTCAGGGAAAGAAGGAACCAGAGGAAGGAAGAGCAAAGGCAGCAAGCACAGGGGTAACCTCCCCTGCCCTCCCATCTCCCTACCCCTTCATGCATATTAACATATGACAAACTGCATTATGTAAACAATTGAAGAGAGCTAATGGGAAACAAAAGAGAGCATTAAAAAGCCCCAGGAATGGAAATTTGCCAATTATGTAGTTATTTGGTATTCAGTCTAGGCAAGCTGATTAGCCAGTTAGAATGTGACATTAATTGCCAGCTTTACCTGGTATCCTTAGACATCAACACTACTTTTAAATAAAAATGAAAAACATTGCAATAAGAAGTCATGTTATGGATATGTAACATTAACAGACATCAGTACTCCCAGCCCATTATGATAAGAATAGCTGGCTGCCATATTCATTAGTAGCATCAATTCGGCTAGGGTAATAACACATTAAAGTCATAACATGCCACACCATATAGGCAGCTGTCGATTATTCCATCAAGGACTGGTTGTGATTCCATCAGGTTACAAGTGAAAAAGATAATAATTCCTTCTTCCTCAGCATGACACATAAACCTAATACGGTATATCTAATAAATAAAGACTAAAATTGCATTTGCTTAACAAAGAAACTACAGCAAAGGCTGACTGCCAGAAAAAAAAAAAGAAAATCTGGCTTTTTAATGTTGAATAATGATTATATAAAAATGTTTTTTCTTTTAATGAGTGGCAATCTAATCCCATCCAAAACAACTAAAATCAGCAAAAGACAAATCTTCAACTTTTTTTTTTATTCAAAAGGGGAATTTTTTTTTTTTTTTTTTTTTTTTTTTTGCAGGAACATTAGTCTTCCACTGTCAAAAATCTTTTTTTAAAGTTGGAAAGACAATGTTAATAGTTCAGGCAATGACATTTGTGAGTATCTTCATTTGATGCTAACCATTTGATACTACATAAGTTTTTAGTACATAATATTTAGTTTTATATATAAATGATATTCCTTATAAATATGTAGCATGTACTTTGTGTTTACAATTTATTAAGATATTTATGCAAATAAAATGTCCATTAAAATATGAAAAAATTCATAAAGTATATTTTCTCAAATGCAACATATATAAATTTGCTTACTTAAAATTAAAATTTGCAGAAATGAAACACTTAAAATTTCATTCATAATGATACAACAATCTGAATAATTTAAAAATTAAAATAAAGTATATATTAAAATCCAATTTCTTGCCCTAGCATGTTTTATAGTAATATTAAGTAGGTTAAATTATCTTATTAAAAAAATCCAATGGGAAAAAAATCTAATGAATTTTAATATGCGTTTGTTAATGTTGCCTAAATTTCCACTTCCTGACTAAATACTTGTTACACTGTCAATCATCTGAGAAGGGAATTTATAGGAAACAATAACAAGTTGTATTCATCTACACTAGTTTTGCTACAGTTTAGCATAAAAATCAAAAACAATTGAGAAAGTACTACCAGGAGTAGAATTGAAAATACAAAACACATCTGAGAGAGTGGCACATATTTCTCTAAATTAAAAGTCCAATAAGTTCATAATTGAAATAGTAAAGTCAACTGAATGAAAGTATTGGTTCTTTTGTGAATCATGCAACTTGACACAGAAGAAAGAAAAAATATGCAAGAACGTCTCAAGGATTTTACTTAGAGCTGCAAGACAGACACAGCTGATGTTCTCACCTTGTTCAAGCTGCGGGCTGCACTGTCTTTTCCCCCTGGAGTCAAATTTCTGAGCTGTACATCCAGGAGACCAACCAGCTGGTCCATAGCGCGGACTGAGTAGGTGATGTCCCCAGCGTTTAAATGATTTCTGGTCTGTTCCGCCAGCTCTCTAGCAATATTGGCAGCTGTTTCTCCAGACTTTAGCTATAGTTTTAAATGCAAAGAAAAAAATGTTTTTCATAAATTCTTTCATGGACTTCCTTTAGCAATTGTTTTTGTACTGTAAGTTAGAATTATTGAGGCAAGAAATAGTTTTTGAATCCCAGCCTCACCACACACTCCACAATGTTTCCTGACAACTAATGCTTTTCTTTGAAGCCTAACTTTAAAGTCATGTCCTCAAGAGGCTTTTTGAAGAAAATTCTTTCTAAATATTATTTCTCACCTAAGTTAGTCTTTTGAGTGGTCCCACCATTTTCTCTGTCAGTCTCTAAAATTGAGCTTTGGTGAAAGCTCCTTGTGGGTCCCTGTTCTATATTCTCAAGAGGCCATCCACGCTTTTCTTCATGCCAAGATGAGCACTTAGGCTGGACTAAGTGAACACATGGCTTTCTAAGAGCTGCAAAATTTACTCTCAGTAAAATCCATGCTTTCAATATGATCTTGATCTTACAAAACTCCTAAGAATTTTTTTTCCAATGCACCACGTAGCAAATTACTTCCAAGTTTCTTGGATTTTCTCTTCTCAAAATATGCTGGTGATTCAAATATATCCTTAAAGACATATGAAATTATCAACACTGCAAAAATTTTAAAGGAATTAAAGATAATATTCCATGGCCTCCTGAATATACTTGGCAGCCTTGAGGGGGGGAAAACACAAAAATAAATTCATGCATAAGAATCATATGAGAGATATTTTAGGAGATAAGTAAGTACCGCTCCCTAGTTTGTAATATTCATTGTCATTTTTAAATACCTTGAATTAAATTTACATAATAACTTGAATTTCTAAAACAATATTACAACATATTTTCATAATGAGAAAAGCAATAAAAAACTTTCTCTCTAGATTCCACTTTCCTGAGAATGTCTTATGTGCGTCATTCTAAACTGTAACCTCTCTATCAATATTTAAACATATGAGTATCATTATTTAAGGATTGATTTTCTTATTCTCTCATGTTTTTGTAAGACTAACAGTATAGATGATGAACAATAAACAAAACCTTCTCTATGTAAACTATTTCCCAATGATTAGTCAGGAAGGTCCAGATTGATTAGAGTAGTAAGTAAACTAGCCTTCATGTGAGAAAGGTAAATATACTGTAACAACTCTGTCCTCTGCCATATCTTCTCCTAAGGGTCAGATTCCACTCAGTTTCATGCATGCATGAAAGCATGTTGGTCACTTGGGAAATATTCTGTCCTGACCTATAGTATCCAATACTTTACATTGCACAAATTAAAGTCATTAACCAGCTACAAGGACTGGAAACATCAAATTATAAGAAGACTGTAAAAAGTTAGAACCTGAGTTCTTGCAAAATCTATGTCTAATCCCAGACACAAATATTCCTTCTCTTTAGCAGATTATTGTTCTATGTCATTATTCTCTTCTACATCTATCCCATGATTTGGATATACAAAGGCCCCCAAAACTCCTGGACTTGGACTTCATTACCAGCTAATGGACTTCGCATACAAGTGATTCAATCAGAAGGACTCTATCTTCATCAATGGATTGATACTTTGATTTTGAGACAAGATCTCAGTGTGAGCATTGGCTATTATCCAACTTGTATGGCTTCTGAGTTTCTCTTCTGAGAGTTATGATTATAAACATGAGCCATAATACTGGATTATCCAAACATTGTCAAAAGAATGATGCATGGTGAACAGTCCTTGGAGAACTATGAAAGAGGCTTCTGCAAAGCCAAGGGCACTGTCAATAGGACAAAATGACAGCCTACAGAATGGGAAAAGATTTTCACCAACCCTACAAGTGATAGAGGACTGATCTCTAAGATATATAAAGAACTCAAGAATCTAGAGCCCAAAACCTTGAATAACCCAATCAAAAAATGGAATTCAGATCTAAAAAGGGAATTCTCAGCAGAAGAATTACAAATGGCTGAAAGGCACCTGAAAAAGTGCTCATCATCTTTAGCCATCAGAGAAATGCAAATCAAAACAACTTTGAGATACCACCTGACACCTGTTAGATTGGCTAAGATAAAAGACACAGAGGACAGCCTATGCTGGAGAGGATGCGGAGCAAAGGGAACACTCCTCCATTGTTGGTGGGAGTGTAAGCTTGTTCAGCCACTTTGGAATGCAGTATGGCGGTTTCTCAGAAAATTGAGAATTAATCTAGCCAAGGACCGAGAAATATCACTTCTGAGTACATACCCTAAAAATGCAAGTCATGCTCCAAAGGTATTAGCTCAACTATGTTCATAGCAGTATTATTTGTAATAGCAAGAACCTGAACACAACCTAGATGTCCCTCAACTCAAGAATGGATTAACAAACTGTAGTACATCGGCACAATGAAGTAGTACTCAACAGTAAGAAAAAATGATATCTTAAAATTTGCAGGCAAATGGATGGACTTGGAGAATATTCTCCTGAGCAAGGTATCACAAACTCAGAAAGATAAGCACGGGATGTACTCACTCATTCGTGGTCTCTAAACAAACAAGCAAACAAACAAGAAAAAAGCAAAGCATGCCCAAGGTGCAAACAACAACCACTGAACAGTTTGGGATCAGAAACACCCTGGACTGACTCCTTGGATCCCACTCTCCTTAGAGGAGCACCTGACTCACTCTTGAGGTGTGGGGGGGAGAAAGCTGGATCTGCCAGGAGTGGAGACTGAACTAAGCAATATTGGGTCAGTGGGACCATGGGACTGTCTGCTGCCTGCCCAGGGATGGGATGGGAAATTGTGGAGAAGAAAGAATGACCTGATGTGGCAGGAGGGGGAAGGGACCTTGAATAAGGATATATGAAGATAGAAAGTGTGACTTCTTTGAAAATAAATAAATAATTAATTAATTAAAAAAATTTAAAAAAAAAGAAAAAAGAGAAAAAAAAAAGAAAATTATGTCTACCTCTATCAGATTGCCTGTCTGGGTCTGTCCAAATCTATCATCTATATATGTATTATATATCTATCTCTTTATGTATCTATCTATCTAACTATATTATATATATATAATTTTCTTATATGAATAAATCATGTTAACAATAACTTATTTAACCTATACACACATTTTCTCTTTAACCAACACTTGAATTACCTAGTGGGTTGTAGGACTGAATTACAAGCGTCATGCAAGCCCGAACCATTACTCTCCCATTGGACTCCACCCTTCATCCCATGCTTTGAATTTCTGTACCACTGTGTTAAGATCTGTGAATAAAACAATGATTTTTTAAGTGCCTTAATTACTAGCTGCAGGAACAGTTATGAAGAACATATCTCTGCAGATACTGAGTTTATTGAATGGAATACAGAAAACTTGTGAAGTTGTTAGGAAGGATTTTACCTGGAATGTGTGAGGGTACCAAATAATTTAGAAAATGCCTCTCTGGGGAAAGCTTAATTTGAAATGCAGTGAAAAGGAAGAGATTAGAAATAGAGGCAGGGATTCCAGGCAGACAGAACTGTCAGTAAAAGAAAGGGGCATAAAACCTAAGGCTCACTGCACCTAGGGTACTGTAGCATGAGTTTAAAACAGCTGCAGAAATGAGCTTGGAGTAGAAGAAACTGACACTGCTTGTGAAAATGTTGAGAGAAATGGAAGGTGTGATCCATATTTGCGCTTGAATGAGAACTCAGATGATGCATTAATACATTAGCAGATTCAAAACTGGAGGGAATGAGCAAGAAATGACCCAGGATACCCGTTAATCTTGGGAGTGAGTACTGAGGAGGGGTTTTCAGGGACACCTTCCAGGCTTCCTACCTATTACATGTGGAGTGGAAAGTGAAGGTGCCAGGTTCTGTTTTACATAATTTGGTGGTGGCAGGATTGACTGAATTTTCCCACAGCTCTCACAGTCTGAATTTCGTTTCATGATCATATTTCCCTCATGACCTTCTCTGCTCATATTCTCTCTGCTGGTTTCTGGAAGAGCTCTGTGGTGACCTTATTTTTTCCACTTTAGTGTTGTGCATTACAATGACTTAATTCTATATTAAAATACATATATATTTTAATCTGCCTTAAGTCTTTTTTTTTTTTTTTTGAAGAGGCATGTTTAAAATTACCTATCTCTAGCTTAAAGGCCTCATTAAAATGCATCTTTTTTTATTAAATGTTACTAAAGTTATTTCTTATAAGTAAGTATATATACACTGATAAATTTCATGAGTTTTATAAGGATTAGTAAGCCTAATGCCTGTTTTGATGTGGTAGGATTATACATAGGACTGAATCAGTGGTGAAGAACCCAGCTGCTACTGCACCCTTTTAAAATTTGACATAAACAAAAACATATTAATTAAAAATTTAAATCTTGAGATTTTTAATGATATTTATTTACATTTTTACATTAATAAGGAGTAAAAAATAAAATGAAGAAATTGCTTCCTAGGTCACCGTACAGGTACTATTTCTTTGAGTGATCTACCTACTTTGCTGTGTATCAAAGCCAACATAGTATATGAACAAAATGTATTTATCTAAGAAGTGATGTGGGATGTATTTCTGTATGTTGTTTATATGCTTTGTTACCATTTGCTAATATGGAAGCTGTTTTGGCCTATGGCAATGCAGATGGAGGCAGGCGGGAAATCCAAGCTAAGCTAAAGCTGAAAGAGAGCAGAGTCAAGAAGATTCTGTAGGCTGCCACCCAAGGAAGCAAGATGTAATTGAACACAGGTAAAGGTATGGAACATGTGGCCATACATAGATTAATCGAAATGGGTTGATTTAAGTCATAAGAGCTTGTTAGTAAGAAGCCTGAGCCATAGGCCAGTTTGTAATTAATATAAACTTGTGAGAAACTATTCTATAGATGGCTGTAGGACCATGGGTAGGAGAGATTTCTTAGGACCACAAGCCTGTACAAAAACTTCTACCTAGAAAAAAGTGAAAGGAAATTAAGTATGTCTAAAGTTTTGGAAACCACAGTCTTGGTTATTCTTGATCACCAACTTGGTTGAATCTAGAATCAGCTAATGGATATATCTCTGGAAAGATCTGTAATTATGTTTCTATGAACAATGAAGTAAGGTATAGGGGCCCTTTCTGAAGAATGAGTAGTACCTTCCTTGGAGCCCAGATACAAAGAAGTCAAAGGGTAAAGCCATGTGGCTTTTGCCTCTCCACTTTCTTTCCTGCCAATGAATATCTATTTTGTTGCTACTACTATAGTGGGCACACTTCTCTGACATGGGCACTCAGCCTTTTGGGCCTTCTAATGTGTACTAAAGAGCAGTAGCTCCCCAGAAACCCTTCAGATCGTTGACACTAGTCTGAGGTTTCTGAAGCAGCCAGCATGGTGTATCTATTATCCACCTCGTAGACTGAGCAGCTATGAGTTCTTAGCCTTATAGTGTGTAGACAGCCATTGTTGAACGCTGAATTTCCTACTGTGTAAGCCAAGCTACTACATCCCTTTTCATAACATTTATTCATTTTTTTGGTTTCCCTCTAGCAAACACTGACCAATACTCCTATAAACTCCTACAGTCTTTGGTAAGATTAAGAAACAATTTGCGTGAATTCCATTCTATGGCCTGTAAGACACAAGAGACAGGATTCAACCTTGTATTCTGGGGGAAATAACTGGATTATTTTTGTATATAAACTCACAAAATTTTGCCTAAATCTCTACACTCATCTTGAAAAATCCCAGGGAAAATACTATATTATCATCTGCCAGTAACTTACATACAAACAAAATAAAAGGAACATGAATTTGTCCTGAAGAAAATGAAACCATTATCGATGACAATTCAATCACATCTTTTTTTTACACATTTGTTAGACCAAACCAGGGGGTGAAGAGACCACTTCATTCGCATGTACATAATATAAAAGTTGTTCAAAACCACCATACTACATACTAAACTGGAAATAGACTGGAGAGGTAATGCATTAAAGCACACTCTAAAGGTATGCAAAATAGAAAATAGAGAATTTTTTTTTGAAATGTTGAGTTCAATATGGAGTCCAGTTGATACCAGAGATAATTTTATAGTCATCATTAAAGTGGATAAGAGAACATGATTTATTGTTATATATATTTCAGTAGGCTGGACTCTGATCTAGCATGCTTCTTTTCAATAAAAAAACTTTTATTTAATTGGAAGATATATCTGTTTATAAGCATATAATGTCTACATATTTGACTACCTTTTACTTTTTCATTCATCTTTGTTCTTTTTCCAGCAGTCCTTCAGGTTCATAAATTTTTCTTTCCTCCTACTTTTACATATGCCTCTCATTGGAATGAAGATCCTGTAGGTATAATTTATTCCCCTTTTCTGTGCAAGGTATACTTTTTAAAATTAAATATAACTATTATGGAAAAAATATAGCTAGTTTTATCATGAGGTTGTAGCACATTCTCTCTAAAGAATTTAATCCAGTCTCTACTGTCACATAAAATTTACTCTTTAATTTCATTGGTATAAAAGTAGCCCAAATTTATTTGCAAGTCTCAATCACAAATATTCACTGCCTGTTTTCTTTATTCTAGACTGACTGGAGGGAGAATAGCATAATTAATTTTTTAATGGAAATAAACTTGCTTTGTTCAACTAAATAAAGCTTCTTAGTTTTTTTTTTAAATTGTACAATTGTCTTCTTGAATATTACTAATAAATATCATGCAAACATTGCTATTCAAATTAAGGATCTATCCTGTTTTACAGGTAAGAAGACTAGTGAAGAGGTTAATAATGTCTTATCCATTAGACTTCAGCTATAAAAATCCTTAGGCTAGTGATATCTCCTTTGAAGTTCCCAGATGTTCCTTAGCTGTCCTATAAAACCAAGGGGTGGGGAAGTTATTACAGACTGTATGTAAACACTGAGAAATAAATTGTATTAGATGAAACCAATGTAATAAAAGGTGTGGCTTTAGGAAAAGAAAGTAGGCCTCAAAGTCAGAGCCTTCATTGATGGGATGGGTACTCTTATGAAAGCAGTATTACACAGTTGCTTAATCTGAAAACTGGCCCTTATCAGAAACCGAATCTGTCACCAATCCTACATTAGAGTTCCCAGCCTCCAAAACAATAGGAATTAACATTTGTTCTTCATAAGCCACCTAGTCTATGAATTTTGTTATAAAAACCAAATAAGATAGAACAGAGGGGAATCAACCTTCAGGGAACTTTTTAATCCCAAATATTCTATTCAGACAGATAACTACTCTGTTTTTAGTCAGATGGAAGAGGAAGAAATATAATTATTTTTTCTTCTATTTTCTAACCTAGCTAAAAAATGAAACAAAATGGCAGAAAAACAAGTGTGTGTGTGTGGGGGTGGGGGTGGGGATAGATGATAGCACAAAGGAGATGCTATGGGAAAGGTGAAAATACTGAGAAGGAGAGATGGAAAAGGGAAAAGTAAGGGGAACAAGGAAGTTGGAAAAAGATTTCCTCCTGGTAATAATCATATTCAGTGTAGTAAATATAACAGATACAACCATGAGGAAAGGGTGGACAACTGAAGAGAGCCTGCTAGTGAGTGCATGTGGTTGGGAAAATAAGAGGATTGAGTTACAAGCTAGTTAGTGCACATGTAAGCAGCGTGTTTTTACGATAGAGCAGTCTCTCTGAGCCTCATTGGGAAGGATGATGGAGAGAACTTAAAAGATTCTTCTGAGGACTTTATAAATTGAACTCATGGTTATAAATTCCAGTTGACTAAATTCTTTAATTTGAATGTAATTATAATAGATCCGAACTCCATAGACCCATCAGGATTAAACAGAAATGCTCTGGATGAACAAGACCTATTTATTATAAAACAAAACATCTCCTCCATGAATCAAATGTGCAACAGCTGTCTGGTCTTTAAAAGGAATTATCTCTTTTGTCCTAAGATTAGCCAGGCTGCAGAGGAAAAAAGGGAATTAAATATCATTATCAGTTCAAGTCACCCGGTAATTTCTGCAATGAAATAGCTGAATCATATTCAGAAATTATCATGAAAACACCCAGCTTTCTAGGTGAATTATTATTGAATTTATATTAACCCCCAGGCTAAGTATCTAGGGAACTTTTTTTTTTTAAGTTACTAATGTAAAAAGATATGTTGCTGATCTCTTAGTCTGGTCACATCTAGTGAGAGTTATTTGCCCCAGGGTCTGAGCTACATTGTAATAAAATCAAAGAACATAAAAGCTGTGGCAGGAACGCGGCTGAAATTGGAGAAGTGTCATTATGAATAGCAACAAGTATGGAGATGCATATGTAAGAGAGTCACAGAGTTAGTAAAACCACAGGTCTTACTTGATCAACGATGCACAGTCATAGCTCATTTACAAAATAATCTGCTGGGTAGGTATTTATGGATTATTATACAAAATATTATTGCGGATAAGCCTGGTTAAAAACAAATACAGAAAAGAGTAAATGGCACAGGCTGGCTTTTAGGAAGGCCATCATTTGTAATATTTTCAGAGGAAAAAAAGTCAGAAATTCCAAAGCATGGCTAATGTGCCATAGAAAGACTCTCCATTTTAGGAGTGCATAAATCCACATAAATTGCTGTAATAAGGATCCATCCCATAGCCCTTTTGGCATAAATGCACATCTGGTCTCTGTTTGTAATGAAATCAATTCAAAGCCCCACAGCACATTAATAATAAAAATGTTCAATGTATTGCAACTAAACAAACCCAAATTTGAGTCCGAAGATCCTGTCACACATGTGTGTACTTTTAGCACTGACAGATGATTGGATTACACAACATTCAGCAAGTTACTTAGGACTGCAGAGATAGAGATTCCTATATTATTTTATTATTTCCAGAGGAAAAATCCATATAAGCATTAATGCATGCTTAAAATTTTTGTTTGCAAAAAAAAATGTAAAAAAAAATGCTTGTTTGATGGGTTGCTCTTGAATGTTTATGTCTGTATACAGCTCATGGTATGAAAGAAATAGGATTAATAATAAAGTTACTAAAAATAATAATGCCTGGCTTAGAGTAAGTTCATGGATTTGTGATTTAAAAACAACAGAATCCTAGCATTAGTACATGTGTTAGAGGTTGTCTTTAATTTGAAATTCTATTAAAATGAAAGTACTGTTGTAGATTAACTTTTAGAAGTATCCTACTTAGTTTTCAGCACTAACTGAAAGACAGAGCCTGCTAACCTTTCTTGTGGGTATCATATTTACCTTCTGTGTTATATGATTGACCCAAGGAGAAGAGCAGTTGCTGAGATCTGGTCCTTGAGGATCCCATATTCCATCAGGAGCAAGGCATAGGTAAGTTGATACACCTATAGAAAGAAAGAAACACTCTTGTTTCAAAAACTCAAGTCATATTTCTTAGAATAACTTCACTATTTACTATGCATAAATATAAGCAATGTAAAAATTAGATAATTGTACTGAGATAGTGTCTATTTCACTCAGTTACAATGTTTTGAAAATAAATGGAATTGGGCAAATACTGAACAACAAATTCAAAGGTTTCAATGTATTTAGGGTCTTGTTGGGAACCATGGTGGGTATAGGGAAGAATTTAATGAATTAAGACCATGGATATCTTGTCTTCCTGGATCTTTAGTTTGGGTTTATAGACATAAGCAATGTAAGTTCTCAGGAAAACAAGATAGGAAAGGTCATTTATTGAGTAGAAGAAATATGTGAGCTTTGGGAGATGTCAAGTTTTTTTTAATAGGGTTTCTTCTGAATGAAGGAGTTGTATTTAATGAAATAAAAAAGCAAGGAAGCTGGACCATAAAGCCCCTTGTCTACTATGCTAGAAATTAGTGAAGATTATTAAGAAACTTTCAGAAAAGTACCCTTGGCAGCAGACTCAAGGATGGATCTGAATGGGCTGTGCTTAAAAGTGAGGTGATGACTAGAATTCAGTGAGAACCTATGTAGGCCTGGCCTAGGGGGTCTAACAAGAATGCAGAAAGCTATGAATTTGGGGCTCAAGTATACTGCCCATACCATTTAAGTCCTGGGAGAGCTTCAGAAAGGTTCCAAAGAACTCTTCCCCAGTTTTCACAGAACAGCACTCTATTTTAATAGTTTAAGTAGTTTAGTAGTTTAAGTGCTGTAAAGTAAAGGTTTCACTAATGCTCACAGGATGCGTCTAGAGCAGCAAGATTGCTGTTGTCACTTCTTTTTCAGAAAGGAAGGAACTGATCTTAGAAGTAAGAAAGGAGAAAATCTTAAATGCCTTTCTGAGTCCAATGCAACAGAAAACTTTAGAAACAAATGTTCCCATTCTTTTTGAGAAAGAAAAAGAATGGTGCTAAGTTTTTAAGCACTGCTAAAAATAAAAAAATGGGCCCTTATACTAAACAAGACTCTTATATGTTCTCAGTGTTGTGGGTATTATGGAATCTGGAATGACATATCCCTGTGGTTAAAAAAAACAAAAACAAAAACACAGGTAAATAATGTCCAAAGGCAGTCTATAGGGATATATGTACACATAGCAATTGTATATTTATTTTATTCATCTGTTTTGATGAATGATGCAAATATTTTTGATGTATCAAGCATTATAAAGGTGAATGCAAATGTCAAGGAAGGCAATGCATTTGTCTCAAAAATGTACTGCACCTTGGTAATATTACAAATTATAGTAAAAATGAAACAGACTCAGAGGTATTTAATTCTTAATTATCTCTTGGAAAAAGCAGAAGGGATTGTTCTATAATGGATGCTTATGAGTGGGAGATACCACCTGATATCTCCTCATGTCCCAAGCCATTGTCCACTAGAGAACAACATAATTGGTAAAAAGATATTCATGCTTTCTCATTTTCTTTTAAATATAAGATGTAACCAATGGTCATCACGAACTTTAGAAGTTCATAGAGCTCAGCTTCTGCTAATGCTACTGATATTTACTCACCATTGAGAAGCACAAAACAACTTGGATGCAATTCAATGACAGTACATGGATGTTGCAAGGAGGACCTGGCTATGTGGAGCATCATCTGACTCCCAGAAAGAACACTTAAAAAAATTGTTACTCAAAGGCTTTTTTTTTTTTTTTTTTCCAAATTGTGACCTTTGCAGGCTCTGTTATCTAATGCTAATCATAAAGGACTCATTTGGTTGTGTCCATAACCTGATCAAATCATAAATAAAATAGATGGTAACAAAAAACTGAGAACTCAGAGGAAAATGAGACAAGAAAAGAGAAAAGAAAAACAGAACATAATGTGAAAGAATACATAAATTCAAGGCATCCCTGGTCCAGGCTGGCTGCGGCTGGCTTACCTATCGTTCCTGCTGGACAGGGTTGCTTGGCTACCTGCCCCTGACGAGTCTTAAACCACATTATTTCCCGGGCTTCCACAGCTTCACAGGTCTCTTCCATGGCTGGAATTTGGGAGACTGCAGATGGCAGGTGTGTGGTGATGTCATCTAGCACCTCCACAGCTGGGGACGGTGTGCTGGTACTGCGGTTTCTTCTGCCTGGCAAAGATGGAGTGGTACTCCTCCCTATGTTCCAGGTAGTGGTCCGGAGAGTGGTGCTGGTGGTGGTGCTTCCCATGCCCATGGGTCCTGTGGTAGAAATCCCTGAAACACAGTTGGAAAAGACAAAACAAAACACCTACATTGCTTGCTCATAGTAGGACCTCAGAAAGTCCCAAGATTAGAAATCATTTTTATTTGACTGTTGAGAGAATGTGAAGGCCCTAGAAATCCATGATCTCATTTTTATTTTCAACATGGCAAAAGCATGCCAGTAGCATGGTGTCATAGTACCAAAACAGCCACTTGCTTACTGCCAAACACAGGTTTTTAAGATTGCTTTCCTCTTCAACTCTAATCACAGAAATCAAAATCACATCACAGTGAGACTCTGTAAACTTCTTAATGCATTCTTTTTTATTTATTATAGAACAAATTCTTTTTAATCCATGTATCCCCGTGTTCTATCTCCCTTCCCCCCCTCTTCCGACTCCTCCTGGTCAGCCTTTAGCCTTCCTCATCCTCATCCTTCCATCCCTTCCCCAGAAAGGGCAAGAAGTCCCAAGGTGGGTTAGCTCAGCATCCACTCCAGGCAAGTCTAATTTCCTCATCCTAATATCAAGATTGGGTTAGGAGTTCCTCTGGAGGGAATGGGCTCCAAGGTGCCAGTCCATGCCCTGAAACAAAGTCTGAACCGTTCCCTTGAGGTTTCACATATTGCCCATGTCTTAATGCTTTCTGACAATAGTGAATTAAAACCTTAAATCCTCAATTAGAATTTCAAACTTGATATGGAAAAGTTAGGTAAGTTCTTATATTCAAATTGGATGCTATGTCTTGAAAATAAAGATTCCACCATGAGTTCATTTATGAAAAATTGGTCCACAGATGACCTTGGTTTGAGAAACTGTAGAATTTGTAGGAATACTGCCTAGCTAGAAGGAGTATGGGTGGGGTGATACAGGTTCTATCTCTGCCAGGTGCTAGGAGTTCTCTGCTCTCTGATTCAAAATGAGCAAGCAGACTTGAACTCCCATTGCCTTGGATAGAGCCTTATTATGTTCTGCTGGACATGTTCTACTGCAGCTTTAAAACTATGACCCCAAATAAATCCTCTTTATAACAACTAGTACATTAGAGAATGTAAGGTTCTAAATTTGACAAAGACAAAAGAATAAAATGACAGAGAAGACAAAAGGAGGCATCTTTATACATTCAAACAATTAATAAAAAAAGAGACCATGGATTTAAAGAAGAGCATGGAATGGTATGTGGCTGGTCTAGAAGGGAGATGAGTGAAAAAAAATATTGTAATTATATTATAATCTTTTATTTGATTGACGTAATGGTCAACTTTCATACTTTGAAAAGTGACACAACATTTTAAAAACAATCCAATTTGACTTACTAAGATATGTAGCAAGTACTTCCTGAGAAGTTATAATGCTAAATTATTTTAAAGAATATTTTCATTTGAAGCAATGTATTCTAAGTACCAAGTAAAGATGGTTAGTGTTAAATGAATATGATGCACATCAAAGTTACTTACTATCAAAAAGGGAACATTCAGTAACAGAATTCTATTTCTAGGGAAATATATTTATGTTCATACTGTGGGGTTGTTAAAGTGCACTACACACACACACACACACACACACACACACACACATTTGTAGCACTAGAAGTCAAAACTATTAACTTCACTTACTGATAGGCGACTACAGGGACAATGGTTTTAGCATGGTGGAAAGCTAACTCATATTAAAAAGTTTTATGGAGTGCTATGACAATTTTGCTGTCATTCATGGTCTACTTGATGTAAATTAACTTCATAGTGATATCAGTCTGATTGTCAACTCTCAGTTGACCCAGGAGAGATCCCACATTCATCAGAGAGACTTTGGTGTACATACAACTTCCCAATTCAGGACTGATATGCAAGAGACAGAGAATATTAATTTCCAAACATCAAATGACTGTAATAGTAGCATTCCTATTAGGATGCTCTCTAACCTCTTGTTTTCTTTCTTTGCCTTACCTTCTCAGTTTGCTGCTTTCTCTTTGTTTTCTTAGTACACAAAAGAAAAGTGGGCAGGAAGAATGGTAATGTAGGCTATTATAACTGCAACTGCTCCAAGTTGAGACAAGAAGGCAATGTATCTCTTTTCTGTTCCTCTGAGTATATTATATACTCCAAATCGCAAAGCGTGGCTAATTATGTCTCTTTCTTCTATATGAAAGGTGTGTAGTTTTTCTTTTTTTTTCCCCAGACACTGCTGAACCTAATGTCCATGAACACTGGTTAATGAAACAGTAAGGTTTTGAGTATTTTTGTGACAGCGATATCAGAGTAAAATGGTTGGTCATACTCTTCAGTATTTTATTGTCCCAAAATAAAAGTTCAAGGTTCATAAAATAGAATGATTAACTCTCATGTTTTCTATGGATTAAATAACATTTAACAAAATGTTTCAGAATGTTAAATGAAATTAATGCTTTAGATTGAAACAGCAAAATGTAGCTAAAACATATTTAGATATCAGCAAAAATATATACAAAACAGCACTGGAAGGTAAAAAATAAATTGATAATCAAATGCTTAACATTGATAAACATTTGTGTTTAAAAATTCACATGATTGTGTCATCACTGGAATACAAAAATATTTTGAATTTTTTTTCAGGTGAAATTTTTTAAAATGATAGTTTCTTTTTTAACTTGTTACTACTGTGAGAACCTTAAGGCAATAGTTAAAAGTGAATCTCCTGTATTCTCTCTTTAATTTAAATAAATCCAGCTCTCATTTGTGCTTGTGAAGGGACCGCTTAGAGGAACTGTGAAGCTCTTGACAGGAACTGTAATCTTTTCATTGATAATAAGCTGTAGTTTTATTTCACACAAAGCTATGCTTATTCTTTGTCATTTTAAGTTTGATTAGTTAAAAATGGAGACTTGTAGACTTACCTGTTATTAGCTAAATAATCTTATGCTCAAATTAACTTGTTTGTGAACCTCTTTGAGCTAGAGGGGAAAAAATACTTTTAAAATAGGAACTGTTTTCAATTGTCTTCTTTCTTGAGAATTGTACAGGCACTGTAGAAAGCTTTCAAGATGAATGCCTTTTTAAATACTAGATATTTTAATTAGCATGTAACTAGAAGGGAGGTTAGTTCAGCAATAATTTTCAGTATAAAGTACACAGTTGTACATACGTACAAGAGAAGTCTGCAGCCTCCTGTCTCTATTGCACAAATGACACAGGACAATGGCAAACTGTAACGAGATTTTGCCTTAAAATTTTCTTTTTTTTTTTTTTAAAAGTTAAAACATTGCTTATTATACATGACTGTCAATTGGGAGAAACTTTTCACAAAGATTTTGAACTCACTTAGAAGTTCACATGTTGTCTTAATTGCATAATTACTTGAGGAAACTACTATAATTTATCTCTTTCATTTTGAGTTTTACTTAAAAAAAAAAAAAAAAGGAATTGTGGCTTTGCATTGAGAAAAAAAATATGAACCAGCTCAGTGTTACCTAGGTTCGTTCAGTCTTACTTTCTCTGTATTCCTTGTTTCTTTTTTTTTTTCTTCTTTATTTTGTATTTATCAAAAAAAAAACCAGTAAAAAGAATTTAAAATGCAGAAGAGTTAACAATAACTATACAGAGGATAAGAATCATAAGCATGGCTTATCAAGGGTAGAAATACAAATAAGATTGCTACACATATATTTTCTTTGTGTTCAGCTTTCCCTATATTTCAAATAGATCTTTTAGTGTATATTTGGTGTATGTCACTGTATTCAAGTCAGCTATTTATTATTTTGAAAACTACATCATCACAGCAAAACATTTTAGAAATAATAGCACCATGGAATAAAACGTAATAAACTAAATATGAAAACCGTAATTTTCCTTCCCTTTTCCTAAAATTAACTTACTCAAAGCATTTTCTAGCTTTCCTAGAGATATTTCTTAGAATGAAAACTAGCAGTGTCACTTTCCCTTTCAAACTATTAAATGGTTTCTGCATATTTGCCAAACAAAGCTAGAATGTTTTTACTTGCTGCTCAAAGACCTGTGCAAGCTTCTTTAGGTCGTTCTGAATGCTCTCATCTCTTTAAGTCATTATTTAAATCATGCAGGATGCAAAATCCAGCACCTGCAGTCTCCTCTATCACAGGGCTTTTGTCTGTATTATAGAGCATCACTGTGTCATTTTCATCTCATGCTGTCCCTATCTCTTCTTTGAGTCACAGATTATGTGACATACAACTCCATCAAAGAGTCTTTACAAATTCCCTATGCCTGGCTTATACACGAGCATGTGGTTTGTTAAAATTATGTCTTCAGAAGTTGGCCTTATCAAGGGTAACTATGCGCTAACTTAGAACAGACAAATGCCAGAGACAAGTCAAGGAAGAAAGCAGTGGAGGATCAGCAAAAGTGGAGAATAGTGTGTAAATGAGATAACATATGACAGCTAAATGCCTCTTAATGGCCAGTCAGGAAAATGCATCTTATAAATGAGTCTATGCTTACCACTAAAAAAAACCACTAGACAACATAAGGAGAAAATAAAGAACTGGAGTAAATGAATGTCTTTCCTTGAAAATGTCTGGAAATAAGTTGTCATAATAAAGTAAATAGGCTAAAAAAATCAGTTTAATCCAGGCAACCTAATTCTAAGAATCAAAATATAATTTCTTTCCTTCATTGCCTGTTGGGTTCTAGCCAACATTACATGCTATGAGGGTGTCTCAGTCTTCCATAAGGAAAAGGTAATGTGACACTGTCTGGGTGGATGCTGTTGTACAACCTCACCCCAAAACAGGGGAAACTTAATCAAACTGTGTGCTAAGTGCCTGTGGGAACATTTAAGAGACTATTTACATTTAGCCTTTATCCTAGTTGGGAATTTTGCTCTTTACCATCATTACTTCTCCCAGTGTGTTTCATGATAGTTAAACAAAATGCCATATTGAGTTTCCCTTTGTAGCTTTATCCATCTCTCATATTTACAATTCCTCTCAATTCTTCTGACTCTTGACATGTAATGCCTATAGCTTATGTAATTTTTATTATTTGCTTTATTTCTTTAAATCTTTTTCTTCAGCCTGTCTTAACTAGTAGTACTTATAATGTTAATGCATGTTTTGTATACTATACAAATAGAAAAAGTGAAAGCAGTAATAATTTCTATAGTGACTGATGTTTTGCATTGTACTTAATGACCAAAACATAGTGATTAATTTTATAAATTATTCTTTTTAAAATGAGAAAACATGCCCCTCAAGCTGTGACATCACCATACAATCAAGAAGTCACTTGTTCTCCTCTTGTTGCTTTTCTCATGTTTATAATACTTTGCTATGAAAACTGACCTATAGCCATGTACGTATCTAGGATTCTATACTTGGGAGGCAGTGGCAAGATGATCACAAATTATAGGCCAGTATAGGCTGCATAGTGAGAGCCTGTGTAAAGTAAGCAAGAATTAGCTGGTTTAGCTCTGAGTAGAATGTTTCTCTAGCATCTACAAAGTCCAAAGTTTGATCTCCAGCATCAGAAATTATCCCATGGACAGAAAAAATTAATGTCTGCCATCATGAATTGCTTTGCACTTCTACAATTATCACTCTTATTTAAGCTTTTAAGACAATACTGAAGGGAAAAAAATCTTCTAATATGGCATTTCTATCCTTGATTATACAGCATTTGTCATTTGGAATAAATAGCCTTTTAAAGGTATAATAAGAATAAAAGCTATGTCATCTTGATGTAATTTTCACTTTGGAGTCAACTCTCCTTCTACTCATGAAAAACGTACAGCTTTTCTTTTTCAGTTCTCCATTTTCTTCTTTCTCTTCAATGTTTTATTCTCTTCATGGTTTCTCTGTTATGAATGTTTCTTTAGTATTAGCTTCATTTCAGTAGACAATATTCTGGCTGAATGCAAAAGCACTTTGTGCTTTCTACTTGCCAAGTGTTCATTTGAATCCAAGGACCATTACTAAAACAAGCCTCCCAAGGGCCCTATAGAGGAAACACGAAAGCTAAAACCATCTCAGTGCTGAGCATGGCTTTTGGCTATGTGTGTAATACTCAGGGTAGAAAGATGTTCTTCCTGACCCCAGGGGACAGCAATAGGTGGCAGAATATTTGATTAGATACAGTCTTAAAAGTGAAACATTGATATTACCCATCAAGAAATTATCCATTTCCATTCAGAATTCATTTGTAAGACTTGATTACATGGCTGCTTGAGAGTAGAATACCATAGACATGTGGGGAGATATTTATTTCTGTAATTTGATCCATTTATATCTGCTGGTTCTCCCTTAGGATAGTATCCTTATTGTAAATAAAGGAAATTAAGTGTTTTAATAAACATGAAATTATAATGGCCTTATTACATATGATAATAACTGAAAATATAAGATTTTAAAGGACTCATGGCAAAAAAAAATATCTGCTACATGTTAGACTTCACAAAGCCAGACACCACTAAATTTTTTATGCTTCAGTTATGCTCCTATTACTTTGGGGCAGCTTCACTTATCTTCATGATTATTTTCCCTGTGTTTTAATTATGCTCCAAATACATTTTGAGTGGGTACACTCATCTTCACTAGTGAGCTGACAGAAGCCAGGTCAATCAGTTCTCTAAGTCTAAATCCTGAAATTTTTTATACCTGGCATCTTTATGCCAATTGTTGAATGACAGGACCTAGATTTAAATCCAGATCAATCAAAATCTCTCCCTGTCTACTAGGACAATGCTGTTGTTGCAAATATACTGAATATTTGCACATGTTTATAATTGGGTAAACATGTAAAGAATTTTGATATTAATTTAAACCAACAACTGGCTCATGTACTGTTAAAGGTTATCCTATGGCACAGACAGGGTGGAATCTATCATCTCAAGAGACTGCTCTAACTCTGATAACAGGCCTGTGAGAAGCTACCATTCACAATCTTCACTTTATGATGGTAAAACTGAGGCACTGAGTGACTCAGTAGTTTTCCAGGGTTTACAAAGTCAAAATAAGGGGGAAGGGATGTGTACAGGTATTGTAGAGTTCCCTCCTCTCAGCAAAACTTGGGCTATGGAGAACCTAGAGTTGACTTTAAAGAGAGCTGCTGACTCTCTTTAAGTTGAGTGGATGCAGGCCTTATGGAGATCACCCATTTTCTTAATGGTATTTCTAATTCCCTGGTAGGCTCAGACCTACTACATAATTGAACTCCCTTTTGCCTAAAATAATATTCAAGATAAAAATGAGCAATGAAATGTTGTGGTTTTGCTATTTTTTCTAATATATTATGTGTCAATGAGTGCTCTATTAATCTCAATCCATAAATGAGACATAGAAAAATGAGACTTCTAGCCTTATGGATCTCAAATGTAATAAATCAGTATTTTTCTTTTCAGTAAAATCTGTTATGTGACAATTTTGAGCGCATTTATAGTATATTCTCTTCACACTGGTATCTCATCCTTAAAGGCCCCTTTTTCACATTCAGGTCTTTTTGTTTCATGAACCACTGATTTTGACCAGGACTGTCTGTGTAGCTACAAATTTGCAAGTATCCATTGGAGCTTGATGGGCTCACTCTTGTTACCACAATGGCAGTGAAAGTCTGACACTCAGTCTACCAGTTTCCAGTATTTCAGGGAGAGGTATGGTCCATGAGCTCTACTCTTCATCCAGGAATAGCTATTGGACTAGATCAGCCTTGTGCAGCCCCAACACATGCAATCACAGCTGTTGTGAGGTTATGACTGCAAAGGCTGTGTCAAGCTCTGCAGATGGCATTTTGCAACTCTTCTCCCTATCTTTCAGCTTTTCCTTTTTTCTGGCACCTTCTTCTAGAGTAGCGGGGTGGTGAGATGTTCTGTATAGGGCTGAGCATGCAAATTTCATGTATTCTAACCTTCTTCAGCATCCATGAGCCTCTCTATCCACTACTTTTCACAGTTCTTGGTGATGTAGGGGCAGGTAAATTCATCCAGCTTTTAACATGGCTAGTTTCTAGGCATTAACAGGCTAATTGACTCATTTTCTCTGATGAACTAATAAACATTTAATGTAACTTTGAAAGTGTCATGGCATAGCATATGTAACATGTCCATAAAATAACTTTATTGTGGATTTCTTGAGAATTTATATTTTTCATGCACCTAGGTACATTTCTAGAAACTGATAAAATGCAAGGTCGTATATCAAGATGGCTACTGCCCTTGGTTATGTTTGAAAAATTGTTTGCTTCTATTTAGAAGTAGAAGCAAAGAAGGTATTGAGATCAGGCCATGCCCTGCTTTTATTTACTCCATAATATATAATAGAATGGTTTTATTTTTTTTTTTGTTTGTTTGCTTGTTTCATTCCAGGCAGACTATTGTACCACAACACTCTAACTGGCAGGAAGCCTTTGGCCTCATTTTGAGGATGATAACTGCAATTGTAGGATATCCCAGAAACTGCACCATTGGTCAGACATGGTCCACCCTGAAAGAGCTGATGAATTATTCTTAGGAATAAAATGACCCAGTCTATAAATGTATTGGTGTGAATTGAGTCTAGAGGAGACATAATATATTAAAATCATATCAGGGATTCTAGTCCCAAGATTTTATTAGACATATCAGGCAAAGAAAATGGGATAACTCTCTGTTGGGCTCCCTAAAGTAATAAAAAGCTTAACACTGTGACATCATGGCCCCCACATTGGTCCACCATTACCTACCTGATGTGTGTCAAGAACCAATGCAACCAATTGTTGTTGAAGCTTTGGTTGAGCTTGGTTACCTGCTGTGAACAGTGTCTACTAGACTGTCTACCCAACCTCCTATTTGTCAATCTGTTCCTTGACCTGACCCACTGTTTTCTACTCTTTACTGATTGCCCGATTTAGACCAAGCTCCATCTTAAATCTAGCAGCTGACTTCTGACTACAGCATCATTCTAAAACTTGACACCAGCAACCCTGGTAGTGTCTCCTTCCAAGAACTGACCTGGTTCATTTTCTTACTAGAAATACAGATATGTTTCCTGTGCACTGTGTTATGAGACTTAATATTAGTAGTTAAGACTGAAATAAAAAAACTGCTAAACATTATAAATTCGTTGTTACTCAATGAATTTTAAGGTTGAACATAAAAAGTGTTTGTCTATGTTTTTGGCACTGTATGCTTACAACAGTCAGGTAATACAATGTCTTCCAAGTTAAAAATCAACTTTAAATAAAAATTCCAGCATTGATTTTTCAGAAAATTAAAAATTAACTTATGAATGAAACAATCAGAAGAACAGCAGGGTCTGGAGTGACAGCATCCAAGTGATTGACTAGGGTCTTCTCTGATTTTATGAGCAAGCCATGCTACCTTTTTTTTCATATTTTGTAAAGTCAAACGTTCACTCTTTGGCATATGACTTCTCTAATACTGACAAGACTGCTAACTATTTCATTTATTCAATTTTAAATTATTAATAGAGAACTAAAGAAGTGATGTATAACTGATACTAAGGTTGGAATAAAATCAAGAGTATGTTACGATTACTTCTAAACAATAACCAGTGAAAAGCATATAGACATCAGATAGATAAATTAAATCATGTCACAATCATATTTAAGCTCTGTAATTCTTTTTTGAGGGTAAGGAAATAACATACTCTTTTTTTTTCTCAAGCAAATGTATCAGGTGTTTTGGTTTTGTTGTAAAAATTTCCCTACAAACTGACGTGATTGAAAACTTATTCTCCAGTCATTGGTATCATTTGATACTCCAGGAGGTAAGGGAGGCCTGGTTGGTGAAAGGTTGTTGTTGTTGCACAGGCCTTGAGGCTTATATGCCTGTCCTGCTTCTGCCCCATGTCCCATCCCTGGTCTTCCAAAATGTTCACATGCTTCCCCTGCTGCAGCTGTGGTTGGGGTTGTGCCTGCTGCATCTCCATTGCTAAGATGGGCTGCACCCCCCTCTATCTGTGATCCCAAATGAAACCTACCTCTTATAAATTGCTTCTTTCAGGTATTTTATCAGTGAGGAGAAAAGTAACCAGGAGGATGAGTAAGTGATAGAATAATTACATCAGCTTTATTTTGAAAAAAATTTTCATGGGATATCTGTGTGCAGTGCAGTATCTTGGTTAAACTGTGATTTTGCTAAGGTTAAGTAAAAGTCTCTGACCATCCATGCCAGAAGACACGTCACAGAGAGATTTAAAATGCAAGTGTTAATGTTTTACTTATGCAATTTATCACCCACAAGACTATTGACAAAAACTACTGATCTAACAGGTTTAAGAAACAAATTGTTTCTATAGAATTAGGCATTATTTTTTAATATATAAATTAATACATAAAGAGTTTACATATTAAGCAGTGTTATAATAGAGTATGTTAATATGGTTTCAGACAGAAAAAAAGGAGAACAATTTGAGGCTACAAAGATCCTCTCTCCAAAATTACTTTTTAACAATCACTTTTATTTTTTTAAATAAATAACCTGATGTTTTATTATGAAACTAAATACATTTTTATATAAAAACAGTAAGTAATGTTCTTTAAATGTTTACCCTAGATACATATAAGAATATATCTAAACAAGCACACAATGACATTCATAATAGGACAAGTTTTACCTACTTCCTGTTGTACTAAAGGGCATTATTCCTCCTTCAAAATTACTTTCTCCACTGACAACAGACATCAGAGAAATGTCTGATAGTTTGTGTTTGAGGAATCAGACCAAAGAATTTTCTGATAGAGATTTAGAAACAGAACTTTTCTTGGTCTTTTCTAAGGCAAATATTTTCCACTGGACTTCAGGTACAGAAATTAGTAGCATTTCCTCATTCACACACAATTGATATTATCTGTCCAGTCATTAGCACTACTCTCCACCTTCCACACTAAGGATGTAATATCACAATTCCCCTTTGCTCTCTCCCAGTTGTTCTCAGTCTCACAGGACAAACCCTGCATTCCATAAGTAGTCATGGAATCGAAGTGCTTGGGGAAGTCTGCTGACTCCGGCAACTGCAATTCTTGTATTTATTTCAGTATCTGATGCATGTTAAGTATTCAGGATAATAATAGTGTAATGAAATTCAGATTATCTTAATTTACTGTGAAGTATTTCAGGAGAGTTAAAAAGAAACATCTGCCTTAGACAGAGGACCAACTTCCTGCATTATAAAATAAGAGAAGATAGCCTATCTAAAGTCAAATTATAAAGTTTATCTTTCCACTGCAGCCTCTGAGGCCCAATACGACTTTATGTCTCCCTTTATCTAAGCCTCCTGCATAAGATAATCAGATTGCTACTAGTCTCTAACATAAAACAATTTTCCCTTCACAAAAGAATAACTTAGGTTGAAGATAAAGCTCAATGATAGACCATGTGCTTAGTATGTGTAGGGCCCTATGTTTAATCTCCAACATTTTTTTAAAAAAGAAACTATAAATTAATATAAAATACTTTCTAAAACAGTTTATCCATAATGTATTCCAAATTTTAGATGATAAGATATTTGGGCATGAAGATATTAGACTCTCTTTTTTTAAATACTAAGTATTTAGTTTTCAGATAAAACTGAAATATAAGACGAGACAGACAAAAAAGAGGCCCCCACATTGAATACAAATGGCCCCCACAGAGTCTTGGTTCCCAATTTATGCACCGATTCACGCAAGATGGGGGGGTAAAGCCTTGCTGAAGAAGGTGTGTCAGGGAGTGGACTCTGAGGATTCAAAAGTTCACACCATTGCCAGCTATCTCTCTCTGCTTCATCATTGCCTCAATATGGAAACTCTCAGCTACTGCTCGAACAACAAGTCAGCACCATCCCATGTTCTGCCTCATGATGGGCATAGATTCACCCTTCAGAACTCTAAAAATTTCCCAATTAAATGTTTTATTTAAGTTCCCTTAGTCATGTGTCTCTTCGTAACAATAGACACGAAACTAGACAGTCATGTTAAGCTAATGTTGAAACACAAAATACAAAGTATATCCATCTATTGTAGAATTAAAGTTGTTGACTGAGCTCAAAACTCAGAAGCCAGTAAAAGATTATAGAAATCTACATAGAGCTTACTGTCCTGGAAAGACAGCCTGAGCTTCACATGAGGGAGTAATCTAAATGTGCATAACACTCTCTGTATACAAAGTTCTTTTCATAAAGCATCATATTGATAAAGATTATTGGGACTGGGGCTATAGCCCAATCACATAGCTTTTGCATAATACCTGTGAGCCCCTGGGTTTGATTCTAAGTATAATAAAAGAAAACAAACACAGCTGCACAAAGACTATTGTTCCTCTGCCTTAAACAAGCATACATATTTTAGTATCAAATGATAGGATGGATGTGTTGAATTACTAATAGCTGTTAAATAGATGTACTTTAATATAAACAACTTTGGCATAACAGATTAGCTCAAAAAGAGTGTCATTGAGACTCACATATCAGCTCACTGATGGGACCAGAGAAGGTTACCCTAAGTTTTTATGTCATTTCCCACTCTAATATGAATTTACTCTATTTGAAAGTCTTTTTTTTCAAGAATTTTAGACTTATAAAATAAAGAATGTGGAGTTGTTTCAGCCAGAGTCTCTGAATGATAACATATATAGTTAATTTTAATGTCAGAATCAGGGTAAGAAATTGGTTCAGAGTTCTTGACTACAGTCAGTGCTTTTCTCAGTTTCATCTTTTAGGAAATGTACATTCCCACATACGTGTTGAAATTCTAGCCTCACGAAACTCAAGTATGCCACTGTATTGAAGACAAGACCTTTTAGCAAGATTAAGGTTAATTGTGTTTTGGGGAATGGTCCTTACAAAATGGCATTGTCCTAATAACAGATTAGTACTAGACAGTACAGACTGAGGTATGACCACAGGAGGAAAGTAAGAACAAATTCATCTGTGCGCTTGAGCACAAGATGCCAGATAAAACAAAACTTTGGTCTTTGACTTTCATCATTGATATTTGTGTGAAAATACATTTTGGCCTTTAACCCCTCTGTTTTCTGACATTTTGTTAGTTTCCTCGACAAAAGTAATATATTACTTTTTTAAAATAAAATGAAATTATTCCTGCTTTTATGTGTGCTGGTTGTCTATAATGTTACCTCATGTGCAGATTTGTGTGAATAAAATATCATGCATGAGGAAAAACTGGTCCACAACTATAACACAATTGCATTATATGCCAGCTCTTCATATTCATACCCAATTACCTCTACTCTTATCTCCAGGCATCCTCTAACTTGCTCTCCATCTCTGGGGTTTCATTGTCTCAAAGATGCACTATAAATGGAGTCACACAGCATGGAGCCCTTAGAACTGACTTTTTCCCACAGAGCAGGAGGCACTTCAGTTCCCTCAGGCTATTACTCATGTCAACAGTGAAATCATCTCTTTTCATCACTATGTAGATACCTACAGTATAGTCTCACCTTTTAACTGAGGTCATAGTCGAAGACTAAAAATCAGATATCTCTATTCAAAAGAGCCCAACTGGTCCTGTCAGCTCATAATCCTTACATGGGGCTGTGAAAGCCTTACAATCCACATGCTTCCTACTTTGTCTCCTGTTCTACTAATCACTATGTCTTCATTTTCTGCATTCTCCAAACCAGCTTCTTAGCTTCTACAGTCAAGATGCTTCTTTCTCTGATAAAGCCTCCAATCTCAATGATAACCTGTCTTTCTTTCTGGACCTCAGACTCTTTATTTAGCTAAATCATCGATTCTGATATATTGTGATTTTAAGAATCTGGGAAAAGATGAATGAAATCATCATTTGTATTTAACATATTGTTATTTTGGCTTTTCATTTTATAAAACTTATTTAAGGCCCATTGTTGGAAGCTGATCACATTTTGCACCATTAGCCAAGTAGACTGAGCTAAAAGAAAGAAACAACACCGAAGAAGCTCTTGAAATTTGGATGGATTTATAAATCAGGTAAGTGATGTTTGGAAAAATAAGCAAAATAAACTCATAGAGGATAATACAATATTATGCTTACACATATTGTTTTAACACATAATTGATGCTGAATAAATATTTTAAAATAATATATTTTGAATATATAAGAGATGTAAATAGTACAAACACTCATGGAAGTTATTTCAGGAAAAACTCTACATCTTGAGTACAACACACATAAAACAGAAGTTCAGATCTCTCCTGTGAAATTGCTAAGTACACTTGCAATCTGACACATATAATATTAGCAGTTATTGTGTGTGAAATATTGCAAATATGTTTTATAGTCCAAGACTGAAAGATTTTTGAACTAGAATCTGAAAATTAATGGATTGTTTATAGAATATCAGAGAATACAAATGATAAAAGTTTCAGGGTAGCCATAAAATTTGCTCAGCAATATCTGTACTATTTTGCTAACAATGAATCTCTCTAGCATTATCCTTCTACTACTAAACAGCCTTTCAACTTTAAAATTCATTTCCAATAAGAAGTAAAAATAAAACTAGCTTAATTATAGGCAAGGCTAAACCGAATTCAATATTAAGAAATGAACCATCTGCATATACTTAAGTATATGGGCAGAGTTTCTTAGCAAATCTCTAGTGAACAAAATTTATTATAATTACTTTTAATGGATGCTAGAAAGATGTAGTACCTGAATATCATCAGATCAAAGGTCTGTCCCTTTTAGATGCTGGCAACTCAAAAAGCAAGTTCTCTCTGAAGAAATCAAGCCACACTCCTGCTGCTCTGTCCTTTAGATAGAAAGTTAATTAAGAAGCTGTTAAGAAATCAGTGCAGTGATTTCTCTAGCTTCTAATTCATGGTCTTGCTCTGAACCTGGCTCTTCCTGTAGGTTTTCCAGGCTGCACCATGAAGGGAAGGTGTGGAGCATGTATTTCCTCATCCTCCAATTTCTTCTGTTCTGTGACAGCATTTATTTTCCTGTCCCTCCCATTTATTTTGCTCTGTGTCTTCCTAACCCTTAATGGAGTGAGAAGGCTTGTTGTAAGCAGTAGATCTTGCCTGTCCATTCTCCATCTGGAGAATAAAAGTATGGGACTGGAACTTAGCTTTCATTTCTGAATTAAGAACATCCAATAGAAAGGTCTCTTTTCAGGAGCCTCCAAGAGGCAGAGACACATCTCTGAGAACATGATTATATTTATAACATTTTAACACACATCTTCAAAGAAGACTTTCAACAATGGTTTTTGTAGAATGCTATGTTTTGCACTGACAGAGTCAAGACAAGTTGTAGAGACCTATAGCAATCAAGAAACCAAAACCCATATTTTAAGTATCAATAAACAAGTGAAAACTGTCAGGCACATGGACTTGAAGATAAATTTTCCATTGAGAAAATTGCCTATGAGTTCATGACAACTAAAATCTTTCTGAGAACCCAGCTAAGCTGCGCGGACTCCTGACCTACAAAACCTTTGAGAAAATAAATCATTTTAAGCCATCCATTGTTATTTGTAATGATATAAGTCTTATCTGGAGTTGTTTGTCTTACTGTAGTAGGAGTTGTTTGAGAGTTAGAATTTAAAATTTAGGATGTGATTTTGTGTTCATATCCTTATTTGAGCAGGAATTCTCCACCTTGCCTATAACTCATGTTAGACTGCATAGCTGTTTTGCATGTATGTGGGCTTAAGGAATTGTCTTGTGTATTGTAGAATTCTTAGTAACATCTGTGTGCTCTACTCACTCACTAAATTCCAATAGCAGTCATCATTACAAAAACGCCACTAAAAATTGCGATATTTCTTTTTGAGGACAAAAGAAACATGGTTTAAAAATCACTGAACTACAGGCATTTCGTCACTTACCTTTAGTCCGTGTTTGCTAAACAAATTGGTTGGTGCATGCTGATAACAAGATTGAGATCTTTTAAAAACATAATAATATTTACCTAAAATGAATAGTTTGCTTTCTAATTTGTAAAATGGCTCAAATGTAATAAATAAGATAAAATTGGATAGCTTTTAAAAAACACATTATGTTCTTTTTTCTTTGTCTAGTGATTTGGTGTTTTTAAAATGCACTTTTACTAATCATGTGTTAATAGTAAAAAAAAAATCTTTTTTGGCTGTTTTATGCTTAAAGAGAGCATGAATAATAAAAGGTAAGAAAAAAGGGTAAAGCACAAATCTCTCTGCTCCCTCTTTGAGCTGCGTTGGAGTGGGAAGAATTGGTGAAGAAAGGAAAGACTGTAGACGCTTCATGCTCTCTGACTTCAGATATTGCAGCAGACAGCAATTTTGTCAGTCTCGTTTACTACATACATTGTATTAGCCTTCTGACATGTTCAAATGCCTCTAGTGTCCAGATGTGTTCTGAGTGAGAAATCTGAAATGAAACTTCCTGCTTCACTGCCACTCCAGAAGATGATCACAAGCCATTTCGTTCACGCAAGCTCACCTCACAAATGTGTTCTCAAGCTAAATACACAAGAAGGGAATCTCGGAACACAAACAATCCTGCTCTGTGAAGCACACTTATATTTTCCTTTTCCCACTGTTTATACACTTGGTTTCACTTCATTAACATGCAAATCATACTGCACTAGGGTACATCTCAAACAAAGACTGTAATTTCCTTATTGGGCTATAGATTCTTTTTTCCCAAGAAGGCAAATGAACATATAATGGAAACTGCTCTTAGAGCTAATAATCTAGTAAAAGTATGAAATACAAGAGATGGACAATGAAAGAGTGAAAAGAAAGGATGAAGTACACTGCCAGGGCTATCTTTAACAGTGAAGGTAAAAGGCTGCAGCATCACAAAGTCGTAGTGTGCCCTGTACAATGACAAACAGAAAACTGGAAATGATAACGGAGACTCAGGAAAGGTTGTGTAATATTACATCTGTTTCTTCAGTGATGCTAGGGGCAGATGACTAATAATGCAAAAAAAGGGGGATATGGCAGAAGAGACATTTTTCAAGAAGCAGATTGATTTTTAAAATAATTTGAGATCAAGAAAAAAAAGGTTAGAAAAATTGAAGGTAGAGCTAATATCTTAGTAAAAATCTTAATCAGGAAAAGATTTTGTATTTTTAGGATTCTTAAGAATCACACATTTAACTTGTGAAAAAATGAAGAAAAGCCATACATATATTGTTGCAAAATTATAATTCATCATGTGTTTATATGCTTACTTTTGCACGTGCAAACAAATGGATCTTTTATAACTATCCAACATTAAAGTATTATTAATGTTTGAAATCAAGTCTGTAAAATGAATGTCAACATATACAAAATAGTGAAAATAAAGTCATTTTTATATTCCTATTTAATAGATAATATCACAATGAAATATTACAAAAGAAATTCATAAATTTACATAAGATGTTGTACACCTACTGGGAATGATGCAAAGAACTATATATCTTTAGAGGTTTTACTAAGTGGCCTATACATTATTGCCATTGAAAATGAATATCATATACACTATAGACATATAGGACATATAAGCATAGACAGATATAGCAAGAGTTTATTTATACAGAGCCTCAGCTGGACAACAAAATATCGTGAGACCTAACAATGTATGCAACTTTACAATCATATAAAACTTGAGTACCTACCACAGTACTGTAAAACATCATAACAATAACATGTATGACTATAGGCATGGATCTAATTACAGGGTTAAAATGCCTAGATTTTTATGATTCTAATAAGAAAAATACCTTTATTTTTCCCACATAGTTCAAAATGGCTCATTTCAATCCTTTAAATTTTTAACCTAAACTACTTGCTTTTCTGAAAATTACATAAACATGTATTTATAGATAGGCTTTTCCAGAAAATTGTTAAAAAGAACAACTGTACTTGTCATATCTATACCGGCTTATTTATATAATTTATCATATGTACTGAATAAAAACATAAAAATTCAATATTAAAAACTAACTCATATTATTTTCCATACTGAAAAATTCTAAAATACTAAACCAATTTGGAAGTTCTTTGCTGATTACTCATAGGCAGAAATTTCAGCTATGTTCATTTTTTGGAATATGGCACATGCTTCACAAAGTAATTTATTGTCATCAAATACATATAACTGCAACATTTTGATTGAGTGACATTTTCTGGAAAGAAAAGACAGATTCACCTGTATTGTAAAAGCATTTTTTTTTAATTTCTTATTAAGTTCTCCAAATATATTTTAACAAATTTTGAAAAACTATCAATTTTTATAGAATTCCTCCTAATTGACCCAACTATAAAAATCTCTGACTATATCATAAATATTCAGTGAATATGCTGGTTAATGTGTTATTTAAATGAATGTGTGTTCTTCATAATCAAAGCTGATTTTATAGCTTTCACTTTAAAGGACACACACTTAGGTTAGCCTTTGTTTTCACAAACTACTCCTTAAGATCTACTCAATTGAATTCATCTGCCAAGTAATTATTTAGAAAATAAAATATTGTTGAGTCATCTCAAAAGGCAAATGCTACTTATTGACTGTCAAAAACAAGCCAAAAGGCATATATGAGAATCAGGTGAGGCCTGTGTGATTCCTGATGTGCATCAGGTCTACTTAACAGGAAGATATTTAGCTTTGTTTCCTTTTGTAAGATATTTTCTTATAGGATTGGCTTCTTCCTCCTGTCCCCTGACACACACTTTTTTCTTGAACTTTTTATTTGAACTTTTAACTGTACTTTTTAATCATACCATTGGCTGCCCATATGACCTGATGGATATGGAAGAAGCTGTCCCCACATCACTGCACTTTAGAATCTGAGGAAACATTTGGAACAGATCATAGAAGCAGGAAAAACATGATGCCTCTTCTTCTCAAAACTAAGATCAAACCTATTTAGCTGGACTCTGAAAATAGGTCAGAAGACCCTCTTCCTGGGAGAGGTCCCTTTGTCCACTAGAAGGGACTGTCGCCCAGCAACATCTTAAAGAATCTGGACAGACTGACCTTGTTCCCACTGCCATAGTTCCACTGAATCACACCCATTTGGCTCAATCACATCTTTCTAAATTTTTGCTTTCTTTACTGAATTTAACACAAATTTTTCACCTTTACTTTGGGCTTTCATTTCTGAAGATTTCTCAATCACCTACACCTTGAATTTGCCTTCTTGCATCAGTCTGTTTTTGTTAGAAATGAGCAGGAGACACTTGCTGGGCAATTCTATTAACAGAATTTGATCTCTGGAAGCCAGTTACAGCAGGATGTGGTTCATGTCTACAATCCTACAGTGAGTGAGGCACAAAGTCTGAGTGCCAGATAGCTTAGCATATGCAGTGTGACAGAAACAAACAATAAAAACCCTGACATAACAAGGGGTAGGGAAATAACTGACTCCCAGAAGTTTACACACTCACACACATACATATGCATGCACACACGCATTCTCATGTGTGCATACACACAGAGGCATAGACACACACACCACATGTACACGCACACACACTCATGCACACAATATGCATGCTCTTTCTCACACACACAATGCACACACACATACATATGCATGCACATGTGCATGCATGCTCCCCCTCACACACAGAGGCACACATACACACACACCACACTCATACGCACACATGTATGTGCTCTTATTCTCTTTCACATGCACACACACACACACACAAGTGCCATTGTATAAGTTATCTTCCTCTCTGCCAATAATAACATATATGTAACAATCTGTTTTGTTAGAAAGATTAACTTGTGAAGTTAGCATTTTTTTTCCTCCTTTAAAAATCTAAACAACAGTAAGTACCTAGTATGTTCTTGCCTCCTTGATACATATAGTAAGGCACATATATATATATATATATATATACATATAAATAAAGTAAAGCTAAGGTTCACTTATATTTTGATGTTTTTTGCTAAGACTAGAAAGAAACCAGACAGATGACACTTAAGAGAAGAAAGGTCCCAATGTCATAGGGTGAGGTCCATCTTGATGGGGGAGGTGTGATGTTTGTAGTGAGTGTGTCTGTGACAGCAGACACCTGAAATGACTATTGGCATCATGGCGTCACACAGGAAGGATAGATTGGGGGCTAGAAACATGACCAGACTCTTACCATCCTCTAAGGCCAGCTTCTGGTGACCCTCTTCCCAGGTATCCCTCCCACCTCAAAGGATAAGCAATCTCCCCTAACAGCAGCACTAATGAAGGATCAAGTATTCAAACATGAGCCTGTGGGGGACATTTCCCATTCAAACTGTAACCAATTTTCTGTTATGTAAGTATCTTTTCAGATAGCTACTGGAAAACTGATATGAAATATAACATGACCCCTTTACTTCCTTTTTCAATAAGAAAAAGAGCTGAATATTAAATTCAGGAAAATTTTCCATGATGTAATAAAAAAATAGCACTGTAAGTCATTATAATCCTAACATCATACACATAATCATTTTTGTTCCTAATTTGACTCACAGAGTGCAGCTGAATGCATGAGCTTCCAGGGTACAGAGCAATTTTCTTTTGTCTTGTGGAATTTTGGTATTGAACAAGTAAGTGCAAGTTTGATCTGTGTGACATTACTTTTAATTCGTAAAAAAAGATTATGACAGATATGAGAAAATAACCTTTCCTCCAAGAAAGCTTTAGATATACTCCGGAGACACTTGTATTTTAGGAAGTAATAGGAACCTCCCCTGAAAACTGTATGAGGGGTTCCTCAATCTTAAGATGTTAAGAGGTTTGGAAGCACTTGCAAAGCTGAGGACTGCTCACCCTCTGTGCAGTGAACAGGAAGAAGGAAATGAAGTGCTTAGGAGCCAGCCCTAACCTTAGCTGAGTTTCTTTTATCACAGAGAGGCCAGGTAGTCAGGTATACAAGAGATGAATCGTTTATCACTGAAGACTGAAGGAATTCCTTGAGGAAATTCACCAACACAGAGGCTGCGCAAATTATGTGACAATGTAGAACTATGTCAACTAGCATCCAGTGCCATGTGCTAGTTCATTTATGTTAGTGAATAATTAACATTTCTTCTCTCTTCTCCAGAGCAGTTGATTTTATGCTTCCCTTCCATTTAAGCATAGAGATAAGACACTCACAGGAGCTTAATATATTAATTAATAATAGGAGATATCTTAATACCCCAAAGTCCAGAGGCAAAGCAGAGAAGAGGAGACACATGATAAAAGAGAACCAGCTACAGTTCTACTGGGAGAGTGAAAAGGAGGAGGCATAAGCCTGAATGTCTGGGAAGATGCCTGCTTTAGGGGAAAGGTTTGGGAGGTACATTTGTTTTCCGTAGAAGAGATGTAAAATGAGGTTCCCCTTGAGTGACTGAGGAGACTATGGGACTAACCATCTTGTGGGTAGAGCCTGAAGACTGATCATCATATGCATGTGCTCCTAGAAAGGTATACAAGCTGTCATAATATTGCTGAATATTTCCTTCTGGACTTCCCACAACAGATACTGAGCTTTACTCATCTAAGAGGACATGAAAATTGGGCATCCTCAAAGCTTGCCATGTGGTCCTTCTCTGCCTTTCCCTACTTCTCTTCTCCCACCATCTTTATGTTTAATTATTTAGGAGCCAGAAATTCTCTTCCAAAAAGAAAAAATAATTAAGCTGAAATACCAGAAAGAGAAATTTGTGAGGAGAGGCATAGGATACTTATTTTCTCATGGCTGGGATCTATAAGACCTAAGGGCAATTTAAAAGTCAAAACTGTTAAATTTAAGTGAAACCTAGATTATCTTTACTATCTAACAGAACTCTCATTGATTTTCAAATACTGGAACATCTTTAGGATGCAGCATGATGTTTATAGGTACATGTCAGGGTTAGAAGACAAGCGGTATGGTTAGAATGAAGTCACAGGAATAAAATTCAGGATCTTTATTATTTTATGTTCTTGGCTATGATATAATCAATTATTTCAGTACATTTAGTATTGAACACCAGTCTTCCAGACAGGTATTTATTTTAGAAAGGCTGTCTGGGTTACAGCACCAGGACTAAAGTTTCTAGAAAGATAAAATTCCTAGTAGGTTTTTGCTTTGTTTGGTTTTAAGCTATAGAAGACCAGAGTCTTTTACTTTAATGATAGTTTGGGAAAATGCAGGGAAAGTATACCTAACTGTTAACAGACACAGTCATTAACCACTAAACTTATACAAAACGGTTCTTTTGTCTGAGAAATATACCAAAAATTTATTTGTTTTGAAGGCCAAAACATTATTTCACAATTTAAGTGAATCTTAACCAGTGGTAGATGAGTAAAATACTCAGCAGATTACAGACATAAATAACTAAAAGCTTCTAAGATTGATCCTAGCAGGCTAAGCATCACCAGCTTACGCAGCATTAGTTAGGTATTTGACACATTTGGGGTAAACGCCATAAATACCTGCTAGTCCCTAAGCAAAAGCGTTCAATGCACAATGAAATGAAACCTCGGTGCTTTTCTCGGTTGCATTTTGGTTGCACGGCTTCACAGTTTCCCCAAACTGTTTCTTTCACATGTCTCTGGGGCTAAATTCAGAGAGCTCCCTAGTTTCAGCAAATGTGACATTTTCTTTTTTCCCTTGGTCAGTTCAGCAGCAGATTCAAAGGGACCTTGCTTGAAAGTTTCATTACTTGCTCCACTTTCTGCTAGTGACCTTAGCTTTATTTGTGGCCCCAGCAGTACAACATCATTCTAAGCACAAATAGAGGGAATTGTAGATCAAATTCTGACCTTCTTATAGCTAACGTTACTATAGGTTTTGCATGTGTGTGGGGCAGCAAGAGACTGCAAAGTAACATCTAAAAGTGAGGCTTTCTGCTGGGCCCCATTTCATGCAGGTGCCTGATACTATGGAGCTTTGAAATGCTCACTCAAATACAAACCAAGAAAAGCCTGAGTTTTATGTACAATGTGCCAACATTTACTGACACTCAATGAAAGGATTTTAAAGGGAGGAGACTCAGTCCTTGACTTTCCTACTTATATCTAAAGCTAGAATTCATTTAGGAAATTGTATCAACTTAAAGAAGTTAACTTTTTAGATGATTTTTTTCAGGATTTTCTATCAACCCACTAATAAATAATAACTAAAACAAGGCAATCATTAATGAGAAAATTATCTTGAAAAGAGTAAGTAAATGGATTATCAATTTTTAAAAGTAGAGGCAAATAAATAACATTAATCCAAGCACTTGGGAATCAGAGACAGTAGGATCTCTGTGACTTTCTGGCCAGCTTGATCTATAGTGCAAGTTTTAGGCCAGCCAGGAATACACAGAAAAATCTTATCCCAAAAGAACAAAACAACAACAATAATGAAAATGATAATAAATAAGTAAATAAACATAAAGTCTTTTCCCTGTACTTGGTGATGCACATCTATATTCACTTCAAACAGTGGTTGGCAGATATCCAGAGAGAGTTCCAGGACAGCCAGGTTTGGACAAATAAACCCTGTCTCAAATGAAACAAAAACAAAACTGAAAAAAAAACCCATAAAAATGTAAAGTCTAAATTTCTTTTTTTTTCTTTTATTATTATTATTATTATTATTATTATTATTATTAACAAAGAAGTCACACTTTCTAACTTTGTATATTCTTATTCAAGGTCCCTACCCCCTCCCACCTCATCAGGTCATTCTTTCTTCTCCACAAATCCCCATCCCATCCCTGGGCAGGCTGCAGGCAGTCCCATGGTCCCACTGCCCTAATATGTTTAGTTCAGTCTCCACTCCTGGCAGATCCAGTTTTCTCCCCCCTCCCTCAAGAGTGAGTCGGGTGTTCCTCTAGGGGTAGTGGGATCCAAGGTATCAGTCCAGGGTGTTTCTGATCCCAAGCTGTTCAGTGGTTGTGGTGTGCAGCTTGGGCATGCTTGGCTTTTTTCTTGTTTGCTTGTTTGTTTGTTTAGAGTCCACTAATGAGTGAGTACATCCCCTGCTTATCTTTATGAGTTTGTGATACCTCGATCAGGAGGATATTCTCCAAATCCATCCATTTGCCTGCAAATTTTAGAATATCATTTTTTCTTACTGCTGAGTAGTACCCTATTGTGTAGATGTACCACAGTTTGTTAATCCATTCTTCAGTTGAGGGACATCTAGGTTGTTTCCAGGTTCTTGCTATTACAAATAAAGCTGCTATGAACATAGTTGAGCTAATACCTTTGGAGTGTGAATGTGCCTCTTTAGGGTATACACCCAGAAATGGTATTGCTGGGTCCTTGGGGAGATTGATTCTCAGTTTTCTGAGAAACCGCCATTACTGCATTCCAAAGTGGCTGAACAAACTTACACTCCCACCAACAATGGAGGAGGGTTCCCCTTGTTCCGCATCCTCTCCAGCATAGGCTGTCCTCTGTGTCTTTTATCTTAGCCAATCTAACAGGTGTCAGATAGTATCTCAAAGTTGTTTTGATTTGCATTTCTCTGATGGCTAAAGATGATGAGCACTTTTTCAGGTGCCTTTCACAGTCTAAATTTCTAAGAATAAGTTATATGGTGAAGTTCCATTCAAATATGCTCAATTCATTTTCAAAATTTTAAGTTTCTTTTTTAACTGGAAACCAATGCCACATGAATGCAAGATAAGCAGCAGGCTACTGAGCTATACCCCCAAGATCATTTTCAAGATTCTGATGACAATCTCTCTAAGCCTCATAGACTGTCTTCCTTTAACTCTGTTGCAAAATGAGACAATTCAGAAAAATCAATGCTGACCAGTCATCACAGGGCGATCACAAACTGTTTGAGCATAATTACAATATCTTTTTTTTTTAAAGCAGCCATTTTTAAAACTATGCCAGAGAAAAATTGATGTTCAGGGAGAGAAGCTTGCATGATTCCAATCTCTTTAAACTGTGCCTTCATGTTGGCAGCAGCTTCTGTTCCTTTTCCTGCCAGAAATAAATTACTGCCCTGAAGTTACAAGGTACCTGCACTTTTCTAACAACTACCAGTAAAAGTTTGTTAAATAACATCTAAGAAGAAAGGTTTTTTTTTTCTTTTCCTTTCTTTAAGTACCAGTGTTTGTGTGAATGGTACTTCTAAAATATTTGTCCTATCCTCCTTTTCACAGTTCAATAAAATTGGAGAATGGTCATTGCTAAGAATACATGACATCCAGGCACAGCATGGGAAGAGCATTTCCTTGTCAACAGTGGATGGCTTCATCCCAGTGAGTTCAGCAGCTCATGCATATCACAGAGGACAGGAGTGGAAATGGCCCCAGAGTTCACAGGGTTGGACTGCTGAAGTTGGTTTCTGAAATCCAAGACCTGTGTTCATTCACCCACACTTCTGCTGTTCTAACCTCAGAATTAGTTTGGTGATAGTACCCAGACAGGTGGTAGACTTAATTTGATTTAAAATACAAGGCCCTCCACCAAACAAAACAAAAGAGAATAAAAAATAGCCCAAACTTTAAACCACTTACCTTAGCCTGGTGTATGGGATTGGAGACCAATGACCTAGCAATGGTGTTGAACAAACCTGCTCACACTTTGGCAGTTGTAGATATTACTTGGAGGGCATGTTGACAGTGAAGCCAGCCGTGTGAGCAGAACTCTCGAATTTGTAGTTCTTACAAGTTCTTAGAGAAGGTCAATGGTGTGGGTCCAAGGAAGAAAGTAAACTGCAGTGCTTGCTATAGAGAGCAATGTCACCAATCTATGGACACCAGGTCCAGAGATACCAAATCTCCAAGGTAGTGTCAATGGCCTTGATATACATTACCAAGGACTGTGTATGTAGAAAAATCTATAAGTGTTTTTTCTATCCACATCATTACTCAAGACTCTATCCCAGTCTCCTCTTTCTACCTGTATTTCACAATAATAATACATAACTGTAATTCAAAAGTGGATGAGAGAGAGCAGACATACCAGACAAAACACAAGCTTAGTATTGCAAGTATTATTCAATCAACAGCACCCCTGTGCAAACCAAAGCAGACCAGTTCAGCTGATGCTAACCCTAACCGAATGCCTGTGCTACCACTGACTTAGACTCTAGCTAAACATGCTAAGCACTGTCTCATTATTTCCATCACAGATGAAGACTGACTTTTGAGCAACACAAACCTTCTCCCAGTAATATTATGAAACTATCCTGGAAATGTAGAAAGTATTCTATTCTGCTTCTTCTGTCCTTAAGACTTTTCTAATATCAAAGCTGAAGCATCATCTCACAGTAACCCATCAGCTAAGTGGACCAAGGAGTTTCATCACTCTGTCTTACTATTTCCCTGAATCAAAATGAGTTATGTTCCCCACTTCCTAATTTCTGGACATCCATGGTGACTGGCTTGTATGCTTTGGCTGTGTAACAGGAACAGTTGCTGTCCAGAGGTTTTTGTTGGATGATTGGGGAGACTTGAAAACATTTTGAGGAACACCCACATCACAGGGAAGAGCCACATGTAGGTGTAGCAGCTGTCACAACTTCTAGATGATCCTGTTCTACCCATTTAAACCTCATTTTCAAATTTCTGCTGAGGCATAGACTAGGCAAGTACCAGCAAGCCAATCTCAGCATAGTCAGGCTAAAATACTGACCATGGAACCTAAAGGCCCCAGAAGAATGCTGGTTATGCTAGTAAGCATGGGGAAGGTATACCTGATGACTAATCTGAAGTCCTTTTCAGTACAAAAGATAACATGTTTGTTTCTATTTGTACTAGTTAGTACATCTCAAATTTTATCTTTCATTCTATGGACTCCTCAGTTTCATGCAGCTCTCTCATCTTGTCTTTCATGACTGCTTGTTAAACAAATAAATACTTATCAGGTATTGGTCTAAATAACCTATGATACTTAGTTTAATCCTCACAACATCCATGCAATGAATATCCCCATTTCCTAGATGTCTAATTATGTATTTATTAGTGTTTGCATGCATGAATGCATGCATGTGTGTTCTTGTGTGAGCATGTGTGTGGAGGGAGGATGTGTGGGCGCATATCGCTGGAAACTGAATTCAGAGCTTTATGCATGATAGGCAAGTTCTCTACCAGTCAGCTATATCAGGAGGCCTCCTATTTCACATAAACAATATTCAGTTCCAATTCAAATACATAATTTTCTATGCTTTCGGAAATCATGATATACAGCTTTTCCTGTTTCCACAGGGGATTGGTTCCAGAATTTCCTGCATATAGCATAATTTGAAAATATTCAAGTCCTCGAATATATGGTAGAATATTTTTGAGTCACTAGGCCATCATTTCCTGTATACTTTAAATTGTCTGTAATTAGTTTGCAAAACCTAACAATATAAAGGCTACCTTTATAGTTGTTATGCTGCCCCGTACCCTCACTAAGCTAGAAGCAGATTTTAATATTTCATGTGGACAAATATTTCAGACTGACCCAAAATGACAAGTGAATTAACACAATTGTATTTGGCACCATGTCTCAGAAAAACAACAAAAACAAGGATTAATCCAAAGTCCCTACCCTGGGTCCATCACGTTCCATTGCTGGATAAGTTACTTTATAGTTATTGAGACTGTTTTCTTATTAGTAATAGAAGGATGATGAGGGTAATAATAATAACTATCTCAAAATGCTATGATGATAGTTAAGTGAAAAAGATATAAATTACCCAGAAAAGTAATTGCCAAATGACAGGCACTTTTGTAGCAGCTATTAATAACATGCACAGGAATGGGGCATGTCAGTGATAGTGCTCAGCTGATGCACTCAAGGGATGTACCACAGATGGAACAGTGGATGAGAGGATTTGTATGATGCTGGCAAAAACAGAGTGAGCCAGATATTGGCATGAACACAGAACACTGATGCCAACATCATAAAAGTCTTCCACTCCACCCAGATCCAAGGAGATAAAAGGATTAGCTGGCAGCTGTTGCTACCCTATCTCTGCCTAGGGGCAAATTTTTTCATTTTCCAATCAGAAATGCAAATAATTTCACATTTCATTCCAACTATCATAATTTAATTCTGGACAATGCTAGTAAGCAAAGGGCTTAGGTTTACCTCTGCTTTGTTAAGAAGAAATATTGGAAAGAGAATTAATGGGTCACACCATGCTGGACTTCCAAAATAATTAACCAATACACATATAAAACAATAGTGTTTCTTAATAGTGATATGTACATTAGAAAGCACTAGTAAACTTTCAAGGATGCTCAGGCAAAACAAAACAAAACAAAAAATCCATAAAACCTCTTTCCCTCACTGTAAGAAATTGTTAAATTATTAATTGTGGTTGTAGGTAGAAGTATTGCCCCAAATCAGTAAGTATAAGTATGTGCCTTTATGTATGTTTTCTTTCAGTTAAATAACTTCTGTTTTGAAAAATATCCATTAAGTTACAATGTAATGCTATCTTGTTAAGCTAAAAGTCTATGTGTCCAACTCAGAAAAGGGCATTGCCATTCATTCCTTAAAAATGAACAACTGGATGCTGGGATGCTAGGTTGCCTCTCTTAAAATGGGTTTACTGGCTGGGTAACTGGATGCATGATGCTTTTCCTTCCAGGAGGATTAATGGTGCTTTAATACTGTTTGTCACAAGAAGCAAACACTGTTGTGCATTCATAATCAGTTATCCCAGGTCTTCATCAGAGTTGAGCTACAAATAAGTTATAGTGGGCTTTTAAATATTAAGATACTTGAATTTATTCTATTTGTTACTGAAAAGTGTTAATTTGTTCCTGGTCTGTGTCATGTTTTCCAATGGTGTACAAATTGGAAGGAGAAAAATAATGCCGGGGAAGTGTAGAGTTTACTTTACTTAAACATACCTATCCAGGGGCTTTATTAAATGTTTCTTACTACTCACTTTCTAACACAAGGGAGTAGGGGGAAAACTCTAATGATAAAATGGAAGTGAGTAAAATGGAAAAAAATTAGATTTAGACACAACTTTTCCAATGGCACCATTAATACTTTTGGTGTTTTATTTTAAAGTGATTTCCAGAAATCTGAATATTTTACTTAGTTCCTTCCTGGTGATCTAACTTAATAAAGCACACAACCCTGTCATAAATCAAAACCCTCTGAATGAGATATAGAAATATCATGATATCCACTTATCCCTAGGACAGACTTTGTCTATTTAAACTGCATTATAGATGGTAAACAAAACATTGAAATGTTTTGAAAAAAATAAGGTGAGTCGATTACTATCACAGAATAACACATAATTATAAATTTTATGCATTTAAAATTATTCAAAATTACATTTTACATATTAATCACACTAAGAATATATTTGGGCACTTTCACATTTATTCTACTAATTTCTATTCCATATATTCCAATACTCCCCTCAACATATCCTCATCATACTCCTTTATCTATCAATCCAGAGATGTGATTGCTTCCAAAGCCTTCATTTTTAAATAGCTGCATGTGCACTGATAAAAATACTGCTGCTTTCATGTCAGGTTTCTTACTAAGGGTGAGTAAGGTAAGAACCTTAAGCTATATCTAAACTGTTCATTTTTTTAACAGCCTACAGATATGGATTGGTTTTTAAATTTTGTAGTAGTTGGGGAAAAATTAAGACAAAAATCAGTCTTGTTTGGATTCTGTCACTGTGATTTTAAAAAAATGACAAAATGTATTTTGGAGAGGAAAGAGTTAATTTCTCCTTTATGGTTTACAGTGCATCATGAGAAGTCATGGCAGGAAGTCAAGGCAGGTGGAAGTGGAGGCAGGAACTGATGAAGCAGAAGGATGAGGAGGAATGCTGCTTCATACCTTGCTCGGTTTGCTTTCTAGGATTACTATCATCCACAGTGGGCTGGGCCTTTGCACACCAATCATCAACCAGGAAAAGGTTTAACAGACTTGTCCCACTATTCTAATGGAGGGAATGCCTCAACTTAGGCTCCTTCTTCCCAGATAACTCTAGGTTGTATCTAGTTAGGAAAAAAATCAACTCAAGCTTAGGGACACAAATTTTAGTCCTAGACAAGAGGATCAGGAGGTATAGGTTTGACTGAGCTACATATAGAATTCAAGTCTATCCTGATCTACACTGGACCCAGATTCAAAAGAACAGGGAAAAATTGAAAGAAGAAAAAATAAAATAATACTCTTGGCATGTGAAAAATGCATGAAATTCAGATTCTTGCTTCAATAAAGTTTTATAGAATCAGGGTCTTGTTCATTTGTTCACATATTTCTCTTGGTTGTTTCCAAACAACAACCACAGATTGAAAGAATAGTAGAGACCCCAGCCGGGAAAGCAGAAAACATTGACTATCTCATTTTTTACATTAAATGATTGCCAACTGCTGTTCCACATCTCTTATTTCTTGCCATTTTGGCATGCTTTTTTCCTGGGCCCCAGAGCCAACTCGGACTCAGTGTGCTAAAGCCATTTTTTCTTTTTCTTTATTTTCTTAAAGCCAATTGCACTCTTAATTATAAAGAATTATCTATAACCTCTTCTATGTTCTTACATCTGTCAAGGTTTAAATTCCAAAAACTGATCACATGAGCAACCGAAAGAGTCCTGCAACACATTTCTCAGTTACACCGTATTTCCCAGATGCTTACAACCTAATACTCCTCCAAAGCTTTTCAAAGCTCTCTGTTGGAGCCCTCCTAAGGGCTATTGGAAGCCCAGTCTTAGATATATTGTGTCATATTAGTGGAGAAATTTGGCAGGGTTTGGTTGGTTGGAATTTAAAGCCCCTCAAACATACTGATGGGCAAAATTGTCTCATTATCAGTCTTTCCCCTTTTCTTTCCTTTGCTTCCATACTCTTCCCTTTCCTTCCTTCAGCTAATCCTATTTATTTATTTATTTATTTATTTATTTATTTATTTATTTACGGGCTGGTTATCATTCCATAGGTCAGGGTGGACAACCTCCTCATTATCCTTCACTCTCTTGCAGGCGAGCCTGTAATGCAGCTTCTTTGTTGATCAATGTGAGAGGGTTCAGCCTGTGGGACCACTCTTGGGCTAGTAGTCCTGGGTGCTATAGAAAGCAGCTGAACAAATTATGGGCAACAAGCCAGTAAACAGGTCTCTTCCATAATCTCTGTGTTAGCCTCAAGGTTCCACCCACTATAAATTCCTTCCTTGGCTTCCCTGAACGGACTGTAACTTGGGATTTGTAAGCCAGATAAATCTTTTCTCCCTAAGTTACTCTTAGTCATGGTGTTTCATCACAGTAATAGCAGCACTAATACAAATATATCACTAAACCTAGTTAATTTTTCTAATGAAAATAATCTTTAGCAGTATTTCTTATTTCTATGTCATAATTGCTTTCTGATAGACAATTCACTTAATAAACAACAAGGTGCAAACAAACATTTCTTTTTCAAGTGCATTTTCTTTCTAGATTTGGTTGCTCTCTGAAAATAGTCTTTAATAAACAAATTAAGTCAACTCTATGCATATGAAACTCCCAATATTTTCATTTATTTCTTTGTTTTTAATTAACTTTTAATTTCAAACTAAGAAAAAAAAAGTGGTTTCTAGTTGATTACACAAAAGCTTCAAAGATAATTACAGAAGTTTGCCATAGACTCTGCTTCAATTTAGTTTAACATCGTACATTATTACCATGGCATGTTTGTCTCTAATAGCAAACCACTATTAATAAAGTATTACCTTGAACTCCACAATTTATTTATAGATGCCTCATTCTCTCTCTCCCCCCCTTCCCTTCTACCCTTAATATAACCTCAGTTGTAATAATTTACTTAATTTTCACATCCCCTTGGTTTCCTCTGATGTGTGACTCCTATTTGGTTTTCTTTATTTTACCTTGTGTTTAACAATTTAAGGGACATTGGTGTTGTCTAGGTTGTTTCTTAATTAGTTTTTGACACGTTTTTGTTATTTTTTTTAATTGTACTGAATTTGTAACTTTAGAGAAGGAAAACCACAAAGGTAAGATCTCAATTTAATTATATTAAGGTCATAAGATAATTCAGTTTATTGGTTATGGGGTCAGAACTGATCATCATATAAAGACAGTGTTGCCTTTTTCTTCAAGTACTTACCTTACTTTCATTTTCCATACCACATTCATTGGAGGCAAGATACCAAGTACAGCTTGCAATGAAAGTATAGATAAAACCTTAACTTGTTGGTTAAACAGCAGTTGTACAAATCATTTGTAATTCCTTACTATACAGTATTTTTCTTTATAGCATTTATCTATGTATATCAGCATCGTTTCATGGATATTGATGTTATATTATAAGCTATAACTCATTACTATATTACTTATTTCATTACCCAGAGTAGTTTGTATTTAGCTGTGGAACATTTTGGGGGCTGGCTCTGATTGTCTCCCAAGTCTTCATGACTTTGGAACACTTCTTTCACTTTCTACAGGATTCTCTTAGCTCATTCTGAATACTTTCAGCTCCGGACCTGGAGTCAACCATTTCTCCAAGGAGCCTGGTTTCTTTCACGTGAAGAATCATATTAGAAAATAAGAATTAGGTGCAGATGTTTTGTGTTAGTTTTATCTTGGCTTCAATTTTGACAGGAAGTTATTATCCAGTCAAATCTCTGCATGGCTTTCATTATAATTTTGCCAGTTCTTTCAATGAATATTTAAAAAACCATATTCGCATACAATTTTACTTCTACCAGTAAAGAACCAATAAATTCTTAGGGTATCTATTGCTGTGATAAATCAACAGGAACAAAAGCAACATGGGGAGGAAAGAGTTTAGTTTTTCTTACAAGTTTTGTTTCACCATTTAGAGAAGTCAGAGCAGAAACACAAGTCAGCAGGAGCTGACACAGAGGTTGTGGAGGAGTGCCACTTATTAGCTTGCTCCCATAATTTGCTTAGCTTTCCTTTTTATACAACTCAGGACCATCTTCCCAGTGGTCCCAGAGCAATGAACTGGACTCTTCACATCAATTTCACAAATAAAGGAAATTCCCCACTAGTTTGCCTACAGAACAATCTATGAAGGCATTTGTTTTTAGCTGATAGTTCCTCTTTCTCAATGAGTCTAGCTTATGTCAATTTCACATAAAACTTACACACACAGATGTTTTCTGACTTATAAAAATGGAAAGAACGAGGATTTCTTAGTCCATAAACTATATTACATCTGTGTACTTGTCATTTTTATTGTCAACTCGATACAAGCTCAAGTAACCTGGGAAGACAAAATCTCAATTGAAGAACTGCTTACATCAGGCTGTCCTGTGGGCATGTCTGAGGGGGAACTATCTTGACTAATGATTGATGTGGGAGGGTGCCTCCCTGGGTGTAGATCACTATCCCCAGGCACATATGCTAATGCTTTATAAGAAAGTTAGATACCCAAGACAGCAGGAGAGCATGAGTAAGCAGTATTTCTCAATGGTTTCTGCTTCATTTTTAGCTTGAGGTTCTGCCCTGACTTTCAGCAATGATTGATTGTGACCTGGAAGTAAAAGCCAAATAAACCCTTTCCTCCTTGAGTCATTTTTTTCATCATGGTGTTTATCACAACATCAGGAAGAAGAATCTAGGAGTGATAATGGTTATATATCAACATTGATAACTACTAAAAAAGACAGACATATGTCCAAGGGACAGATTTCCAAAGTACATGCTATACAAAAGCAGTTTTGAGTGAGAACAATCAAACTCAGGAATCGTTGTGCTTTCCACACCTGGACCTCCCCTGCTGAGTTTTGTAGATTTAACTGTTTCTTTGGGATTATGAATGAGAAATATGGAGCATTAGAACAAATCTTAAATATTAATAATTATATAAAACTTAAGGAATGAAAACCATGTAGTTCATGAGAAACTACTTCAACAGTAGTTTTCCTGTAACATTGTAGGCAAGAGGTTGAGGACACATACTTTTTTAGGAAAAGAAATGTTCTTCTATTTAATTTTAATAATAATAATACTTTTTATAGAAAACATACTTTTTTCAAAATATTTTTGATATTTTGCTTCTGCAATCCAAAGTGAGAAGGGTTAGAACATAGAGGACTGTAAGGCTATGAAGTAACACACTGACAGCTAAATGATGGTGTCGAGGAGGAAGCACTGGAAAACATTCACTATCAAGTAAACTGCTGTGCACTAAAAAATACAGTTCATCATTTTCCTGGCTTATAGCACAGAGGCCTTAAAATCCCCAGGATTTTGGAGAGCCAAGAAGTGTCCTTTGTTCTTCATCACAGTCCATTTCAGACACACCAAGAGTGTGCTATCATAGTGTTCTTTAATTGAGATGGCTTGATTACAGTTCAGTGGTTCAGTCTATTTTCATCATAGTCAACATGGTGGGATATGGTGGCCTTTCCAGGAAGAGATCCTGCTATAAGTGGCTAAGAGTCCTACACCTTTCAGGCAACAGAAAGTAGACTATTTCACTAGACATGGCTTGAGTGTATATGAACCCACAAAGCCTGCCTCCACAATAACCAAGACTATTTCCAACAAGATCACAATTACTCTGACAAACCCATAACTCTTAATAGTACCACTCCCTTTGATGGCCATTTTCTTATAAATTAGCATACAGGGTAAGTCAAGATAGGGTCTCTAATAGTTTCATGATACAATCTGGCTACCTAAAAAAACCTACACAAAGAAATAGAAAAAAGAATTTTTTAATTCTATTGTAAGACTTCTGGAATGGATTGAAGAGGAATAGATTTCTTAGTAAAAGCTTTTGACAGCTGCATAATGCTGTGATAGTATGCTCTTGTACATAGTAAATATTTGCCACTCTTATTGGTTTACTAAAATGCTGACTGTGGTGGAATGTTCTCTGTACGATATAAATAAATAACTGTTTGGACCCATGCAAGACACTGTAAAAGTGGGCGGAGAATCAGAGGCAGCCAGGCAGGCAGGAAAGGGTGGAGTTACTCACTCTGTGTTGGACCCCCAAGAGGAGCAAACATGTAAGAGGTACTGGCCAGCCACAGGCTGAGCCACGTGGTGGAAAGATTAATAAAAATAAATTAATTTTTTTTAAAAAAACTAACTAATAATAAACATAAGACATGGGCCAAACAGTGTTAAAATATATAAACATATAATTCATTTCTTTTGAGAGACAAAAGCCACGGGCACACAGACCAAGTTCCAAACCACAGCCACCGCACACGCCAGATTACAAACTCCAAGTTACAAACTTCCTAGACCCAAAACAAACAAAAAACAAACTTACTACAACAGCTGACTGACCAGAAGACAGATAGGAACTATAGGTAAGGTTACCAGACTAAGAAAACTTTGGGAAGAGAGAAAGGAGAAAGAGACACCAGCAGACACAGAGGAAGAAAGATAAGAATGTTGTTCTGTAAAAAGATACCAAACCATGAGGCTGAAAAAGATAAGAATTATGAGTTAGTTTAAGAGTAACAGTTAGCAAGTAATATGCTTGAGCCGTAGGTGAAACAGCATGTAATTATTACAAGCTTTTGTTTGATTGCTTGTGATTACAGGTCCAGACCTCAGGACTAGTCCAGGCTAGAAATTTAAGACTACAGGGTACTATGAAAAGGTCAAGGATAGTGGCCACAGAATAGCCTTTGATATGCTGGGTGTTCCACAGAACTGAGTGGTACCCTAAGATTGTTAGCTATCCTTCAAAAGTTCTGTAAGCCATTTTAACAAGTTTTTATAATGGTAGTGAGTCTTCAATTTTATACTAGTTTAGGCAGAAGTCTAGGATGCATCTGGCTTATTTTTGGTGACTAAAGAAAAGGTATTCTTTTAGGACAAAGACATTAATTCAAAGTCTACATTAAGTCTATTAATTATATTAAGAATTATTTATAATATAAAATATTATATTATATTATGTTATATTATAAATAAATTATTTATGGTATATTATTCCTTTAATTATATTTTGTGTCTGAATTATATTGAGTGGAGAACTGGTTGGTACCAAGAAGACTACATAGCTGTTGTTATGGCAGTGTTACAAAAAATTGATGGGACTCTTTCGAAACTCAGGTACATGTCCAAATTTGACTCAGAGGTGAGCAGATTCCAGCTCTTGTGCCACCTGCCTGGAGAATCCCTCATTGGGGCTGGGGTCACACCCACGGCTCTGACCTCACACGCTTGCTAGCAGACGGGCACGAGGCTAAAGATGGGAGGAGCCTTTACCAGGGATATGAATGAGAAGGGACCACCCATGGCCAGGACCCACCTCCAGGGTGAACTGCATAATCATAGACATACAGACTCCTTAGAAATGTAGACCCATGTCCAGATTGAAGTCAGAAATCTTGCAGACACTGTGTTCAGAGCAGACAGGAGATACACAAGTCCTCTAGCCACAGCTGACTAGAAGCTGACTAAGAGTGAACCACTGAAGCAATGGCCAGATGCCAGTGCAAGAATACATATAACAATATAAAGAACAACAAGGCAACACCCGAAGGAACTGATGGTTATACAACACCAAGACTTGAACAGAGTAATGAAGAGGAAACAGAAGGAAACAACATCAAAAACACTGTTATGAAGATTATAGAAGCCTTGAAAGAGGATGTAAAAAATTCTCCTAAAGAAATAGAACAAAATACAAACAAAAGTTGGAAAAGATGAACAAATACTTGAAAGAAATAAAACCAAGAAAAGGAAAACCAACAAATGAAAGAAACATTCCAAGAACTGCAAATTGACACAGAAGCAATAAAAAGGCACAATATGAGGCAAAGATGGAAACAGAAAATCTGAAGAAAAGAACTGAAACTACAGACACAAGCATAACCAACCAACGGAATACAAGAGATGGAAGACAGACTCTCTGGAGTAGAAGACTGAATAGCGGAAATAGATACATCAGCCAAAGAAAACACTAAAACCAAAAAAAAAAAAATAGCATGAAATGTTCAGGAAATTTTGGACACCATGAAAAGAACTAACTTGAGAATAATAGGAATATAAGGAGAACACCAGCTCAAAGGCACAGATAATGTATTCAATAAAATCATAGAAGAAAGCTTTCCCAGCATAAAGAAGGAAATGCTTATAAAGATAGAAGCTTACACAACACTAAATAGATTAGACCCCCCCCCAAAAAAGTCTGTTCACCACATAATAATCAAGCCTCAAAGCATATAGAACAAAAAAAAAATTAAGAGCCGCAAAAGAAACTTACCTATAAAGGCAGACCCATCAGATTAACACCTGACTAATCAATGGAAACAATGAAAGCAAGAAGGTCCTGGTCAGAAGCTATACAGACACTAAAAGATCAAGGCTGCCAACCAAGACTACTGTACAGAGCAAAACTATCAACCACCATAGATGGAGAAAACAAGATATTTCACAACAAAATCAGATTTAAACAGTACCTATCCATAAATCCGGCTCTTCAGAAAGCACTAGAGGGAAAACTACAACCTAAGGATCCCAGATACACCCATGAAACAAAAAATAATTGATAATCTCACAGAAAAAACAGTCCAAAGAAAGGAATTACACACAAGTTACCATGAAAAATAACAGAAAATAACAATCAATGGTTATAATATCCCTTAATATCGATGGACTCAATCATCTATGGACACACCCTAACACAATGGATACAAAAACAGAAGTCATCCTTCTGCTGCATGCAAAAAATACACCTCAACCTCAAAGACAGATACAGGCTCAGAGTAAAAGACTGGGAAAAGATTTTCCAATCAAATGGCCCCAAGAAACAAACTGGTATTGCCATCCTAATATCTAATAAAGTACACTTCAAACTAAAGTCAATTAAAAAAGACCAGGATGGATATTACTTATTCATCTTAGGAAAAATTGGTTAAGATGAGCTTTCAATCCTGAATATTTATGCCCCTAATATAAGGGCACCTACATATATAAACGAAACACTACTAAAACTCAAAACCCACATCAAATGTCACACTCTAATAGTGAGAAACTTCAATACGCCATTTTCACCCTTGGATAGGTCAACCAGACAGAGATTCAACAGAAAAATAAGGGGTCTAAAAGATGCTATGATGCAAATGGACTTAAAGGATATTTACAGAACCTTCCACCCAAGCACAAATTATATATATATTTCTTAGCATCACATAAAACTTTCTCTAAATTGACCACATAATTGGTTATAAACCAAATATCAATAGATACAATAAGGGGAAATAATCCCTTGAATCATACCATGGTCGAAAGTTAGAGTTCAGCAACATCAAATATCACAGAAAGACTACCAACTCATGGAAACTAAATGTTACTTAACTGAACCACCCCTGGGTCAAGGTAGAAATTAAGAAAGAAATTGAAAATGAATCTATGACATAACCAAACTTACAGGACACAATGAAAGCAGTCTTAAGAGGAAATTTCATAGCACTAGATGCCTATATGAAAAGCCTAGAGAAATCTCACACTAGAGAACTAACAGAACAGCTGAAAGCCTTAGAATAATTAGAAACAAACTCATCTAGAACGAGTAAAGAGGAGGAAAAAAACCAAACTGACAGCTGAAATCAATACAACTGAAAGAAAAAGAACAATACAGAGAATCAATGTATCAAAGAGTTGGTTCTTTGAGAAAGTCAACAAGATAGATAAACACTTATCCAAACTAATGAAAAAGCAGAGAGAGAGTATCCAAATCAACAAAATCAGAAATGAAATGGGGGACATAACAACAGACCCCCCAGGAAATCAGAGAATTATCAGGCCATACTTTGAATATCTATACTCCACAAAAAAAAAAAAAAAAAAAAAATACTGGAAGAAATGCATACCTTTTTCAACAGGTACCTCTTGCAAAAATAAAATTAAAATCAGATTAAAGACCTAAACAGTCCTATAACACCAAAGGAAATTGAATCTGTCATGAAAAGAAATCCCAGTTCCAAATGTTTTCAGTGCAGAATTCTACTAGACATTAAAAGAACTAATACCAACACTCATCAAACTACTCCATACACTAGAAATTGAAGGAATATTGCCACGTTCTGCTCTTTTTATGAGGCCACAATAACCCTAACACCGAAGCCACTCAAAGACACAACAAAGAGAATTACAAACCAATTTCTTCATGAATATGGGTGAAAAATTCTCAACAAAATTCTGGCAAACCGTATACATCACCATATAAAAAAATATCTACCATGATCAAATAGGCTTCACCCTAGAAATGCAGGGATGGTTCAACATAAGAAAAACTGTAAATGTCATCCATCATATAAACAAACTGAAGGAAAAAAAAAACAAAACACATGTTCATATCCTTAGATGCTGAAAAGACCTTTGAGAAAATCCAACACTCCTTTATGATAAAAGCACTGGAGAGATCAGGAATACGGGGAAAATATCTAACTATAATTAAGATGGCTTACAAGAAGTCGCTGGCCAACATCAAACTAAATGGAGAAATACTCACAGCAATCCCACTAAAATCAGGATCTAGACAAGGCTAGCCTCTCTCCCCTTATCTGTTCAATATAGTTCTTAAAGCTTTAGCTAATGCAATAAGAGAACAATAGGAGATTAAGGGGTTACAAATTGGAAAAGAAGAAGTGAAACTATCTCTATTTGCAGATGATATGATTGTATACATACATGACCCACAAAATTCTATTTGGGAACCTCTACAGCTGATAAACTCCTTCAGCAATATAGCAGGATACAAGATTAACTCAAAGAAATCAGTAGCCCTTCTATACACTAAAGAAAAAAGAGCTGAAAAAGAAATAAGGCAAACATCACCCTTTATAATAGCTGCAAATAATTAAATACCTTTGTTTTAACTATAACCAAAGAAGTAACAGATCTGTTTGACAAAAATGTTAAATCACTGAAGAAAGAAATTGAAGAAGATATCAGAAATTGGAAAGATCTCCCATGTTCCTGGATAGGTAGTATCAACATGGCAAAAATGACAATCCTACCAAAAGCAATCTACAAATTTAATATAATTCCCATCAAAATCACAACACAATTTTTTTACAGACTTTCAAAGAACAATACTCAAGTTCATTTGACATAATAGGAAATCCAGGCTCTAAAGCATGTTTTCTTTCAATGAATCAATATCATGAATAGACCTTTTTAAATTATAAATTCAAATTCTTATATTTAATTTTCTAATATATAAGATTAGATTTGACCTTGATGACAAGGTTAACAGGAAAAGAATTGTGTCAGGCAAACATAAAATAAAGCATGCACTCAGAACCTATGAAGACCTTTCCAATTAATTGATGGCCAAGAAAACAAACAACTTAAAGAAATGTACAAAGCAAAGTTGACAAGAATCTGTCTGTATACTTTATGCATTTGAAGGAGCATTGCTATTACTAAAAAGTACATTATGAGGTATGTAACTTTAATTGCCATGATAACATTGAGTTCTGACCAAACAAGGTAAGCATTTTAGGTTCCTGGATTTAGAAACCAGAACTTGATAAATGAGGGAAAGGCAGTGCAAGCTTGTATACCCAGACCAGGCAGAATGACTGTTTGGAGTTGCAGACTAATTGATGCTATACAGCAAGTCCCTACATAAGCAGTAACAGAATATCAAGCATTACTTATCAATGTACTTAACTTGTTTCCTGAAAAAATAACAAAAATAGATAACTCATAAATTAATTTCAATATCATTCATCATTGTGTCATTCTTGAGAGAGAAATTAATTCACTAGTTATTAGATATTATGCTTCATGTATATGTTAGTTCAGATTACCTTAGAATTTTTGTCTATTTGCAATTGTCTTAGCAAATTCATAAAACTTTAGAAAATAGAAAATTAATGTTAAGAGTTTTAAGTTGAAGCATTTCCATAAATTCATTGGTTAATGTCATAATCTTAATCAAATTTCAGTTATTGCAAAAATGAAAACTTGCCTATTGATTAAAATTACAAGAATATAGAAATGCAGTAAATAAAACTATACATATAATACTGATGGGTCATATAAGTAGTATTACTAAAATTAGTGTAGGGGAAGGATCATGGAATAAATGGGACAGGATTACTTAACTTTTCTGAGATGCTGGCTACCAAAGCAAACTTTTCTCCTTTTCACCCCTGAAAAACCCCAAGCATCAGAATGTTTGAAATACACTTTGAGAGTCTGTACCTCTGATAATTCTTGCCATATTAAATTATGAAAAATTCAAGTATGTCATGTGAAAGCATTTAATGCATACTAGCATACATGTATCTATTTTTTAATTTTGTAAAATCTATTAATTTCTTGAGGCAACCAGAAAGGGTTATATTTTCTGTGAGAGTCCAGATTTTAATCTAGAGAATGTCAGAATCTAAAGGAAAGATATCTATGCAACCAACATTTCTTTCTTCTTTTTCAATAGCTGATGATATCGGAATATGATCAAAAAAAGTTAAGAATTTAAACTTCCATCATATATTTGACAGATGCTGGAGATGTATCTCAGTTGATAAGAAGCATTTGCTGAGCATTATGTAATGCCCTGGCTTAGTTCTAAGGACTACCTGTAACCATGTATGTTGGTGTATATCTGTAGTCCAAACACCTAGGAGGTGAAGGCAGGAGGATCACAAGTTCAAGATAATTTCCAGTTACATAGTGGACTAAAGATCAACGTAGGCTACATTAGACCCTATCTCAATACATATACTCATATTCCTCTGCGTGTATGTGTGTGTGTGTGTGTGTGTGTGTGTGTGTGAAACTATATATAGTGTATTTTTAGGCCTTTTGAGACTTGATGTTTTTCCAAATTTAATTTTAAATATTCTGACTTCATATACTAAACCAACTAAATAAATACACTCCAAATACTGGGGTTTACTTTTTAGTTAAATGTACTCAAGAAATAGCAATGCTAATTAAGCAAAGTAGAGAGAAAATAAATTCAATATTTTTTTAAAAAAATAATTCTAACTAGTAAAAAATACAACAATTTTATCATTTTCAATCTGGTAGAGGATTACCAAGTGAACTTTGAGATATAAATGCTGAGTTATATTCAAAAATAAAACTGATATAGTAACAATACATTGTATCTATGGGATTTCTTTTCATCAAACACTTATGTTACTAAATAGTCATTGCAAAACAAATGAAAAGCTATGCAAATCTAACCTTTTTTCTGGATGGATGGTAAACAAGTATTTGACATGAAGGTGAAACGGGCTGAAGGTGAGTATTATTAAGACATTGTATATATAACTGTAGCTTCAGAAACCATAAGTTGAAAGTTATATTCTTGACAAATTCTTGCTGAATTTTCTGTTTAATAATATCCACTAAAAAATGAATGGCAAACACATTGAAAATTTTACTATTAATGCAACAGATATGTGGTTAATGATTTTTAACTAAGTGGACCCCTTTCTGGGCTTTATAGACTTTTGCTAGCCCAAGATGATTCTAAAGAACTTCACATTTTTTCCTGCCATTCAGATAAATCATTATGTTTAAAAAATAGATAACATCCATGCTATTAATATATGTAATATAACACAGATGAAGTAGGTAAAAATCGCACGTGTTCTAAAGTAATAGATGGGAGGCCTTCAATTCCCATTTCAGCTGTTGAATGATTTAAAATGTCTTTTGGTTCATGTTTTTATTCATTTTCATTATTAGAAATGTGGTTTCTTATTATTTTAGAAAGGTAATATGACTAGACTAGGAAGGTGACTTTATTTGGGAACTAAATTTTCAATACTAGTATTTTAAGATGATGATTTATTACTTAATTTTGCCTATAGTTATTTTTTCCTCTTCTGTTTTGTTGTTTGGCAGGTGATACCACCTATGAAGCACATGGAAAATATTTTAGATTTTTTCCTTTATATTTAAATTTCTACTTAACTCCCATTGTACATAGCAGAAGAGAGCTTTTCCAGTGTTACAAACAAGCAATTGCCCTGATAAAATAGTGTCTTTTTTCCTTCAAACACGGCAAAAAAAAAAATGGTGTCTAGAGATATCCTGGGGGGCTTGTGTCTCAATGCAGCCATTTTCAATAAAAGCGTTCCTTCATAATTTTGACCTCTTCACCATAGGACAAAATTAGACACAGCATCTAAAATACTTTAGGGCTATTCACTTATTAAGGAGTTAAAGTTATAATTTCAATAAGAATGATAAGAAAAGATAAATTATGATACTAGAATTTATTATGCTTTTTATAATTTACTTAGTATTTAGATAATGATTAACAGCATCCAAAACTGGAGCAGAAAACTCTATTGTTAATATTTGTCTAAAATTTGGTGTCTACTTGTCTAATTGAATGAAATCAGTACTACCTCAGAGCCATTATGATGCAAAGAGGAGACAATAAGCACAAAGTTTGAGCATACTTTATGTGGTCTATGATGGGTACTGAAACACAGTAGGAGATAAGGGTAGGTGCACAATGTTCTGAGCTAAAGGATTCCTTCTTGCTATTGTTTACACCAAGATATGCAAGTGCTTCCAGGACAATGCACATCTCTTAGGAATAAAAATTCTGATGTATGCAATGGATACATCTAAGGAAGTAACATCCATTAGAAAACAGTGTCTTAATTTTTCCAAAATCTCAAAAACAATGTCTTAACTTTTCCAAAATCTCCCATAAAATTGTGTAGGCTGTCATAATTTAGGTGAATATTCTTCTAGTCAATCTGTTCAGCAATAGTATTTTGTTTATAAGTAGTATGTTTAAGACTACAAGACATACAATAATGTTTAATAAAATTTTAAAATATTTTAAGCAGTCCTCAAATTAAGAATAAACTATATGTGTTTGAGTATACTGATTGAATTTTTCTTTGCTTTTGTTTTAAAAATGAACCCCCATCTGGCATTCGGATATTAATTGAGTATATTTATAAGACAGCTGGAAAGTTTACCTAAAGACAGTTTAAAGTAGACACTAGAAAGAAAAGATTCATATCTGTTTGAAAATGCCACAAATGATTTCTATATAAACTGAATAAAATCACCTCCTTAGATAAACTTGAGGGTACAAGCCTGTAATCCCTGCTCTGGAAGCCTGAAAGAGTGAAACACAAATACTACAGACTGACAACATAGTGGAACCCTGTCTCAAATTCCCATACTTTCCAATGGGAGTCCTCCAAAAGTACTGCAGGGAGTAAAAACAGGCTTAATTTTACTTGGTGTGAGGAACAGTATCCAGTTCTGAACCACCTCCTACAATAACAGAAAATGCAGTCTTCTCTTTAAGGAAACAGAGAATTTACACAGGAATCCTTCCTATGGAGTCAGACTTTCATTGCTAAGTAAAGATTGTGAAAAAGGAAGAAGTTATTGCCCAAGGAAGCAATGCTTCATTGGTAATGTGTTGCTGAAAATCATTGGGATTAAAGGGTAACTTGAGTATTGTTATAAGCAGACTGGGACATTACAAACAGTAATAAGAGTTCTAATAAAATATAGTGACATTACAAAGGAGGCCATTGTGAGAAAAGAACATCCTCAAACAGAGTAAGAGATCAATAGAATGTAGAGAAAATAAAGCAAAAGAAAATCCAGATCAGCTTAAGGAGATTAATTCTTTTACAACCGTGGCTAAGGCAATTTCATTAGCAGAAATTAGTTATTGCTATCACAGCTACTATACATATGACTTCTAAGTTGTTAAGATGTATATACTCTCTCTTTATGAGAATTGGCTCAATTTTGAACTAAGAAGAAAGCTTCATAAAACATCCATTGAACATATTAGTACAGACTAATATGGATGTGGAAAGGTGGAGTTTTCTCCATTGTCTCTGTGATGATCTAGATATCCATGACATCAGTTGCTGCTTTATATATTTCTCACTATATTTTAATTATGGTCCCATTTGAGTGTGGGACCATATTTAAAGATTAGTTATAGGTTGTTAAGCTAAGCCTTTAGAAACTTTGATGACTTCATTAATTTCTCCTCAAAATAATATTAAAATTATTAAGAACTAAGTACTACCACTTCATTACCCATTCTAAACTCTATTTATATAGGGTTTAAAATGTGGTGATTCCAGTTAAATTATGAACAAGAGATAGTAAATTCCAAACTCCTTGCAAGGTTCCTGTGACTTGTCCATTATTTGGAAATAAGGTTATTGCAATTGCAATTAAGTGAATACCACCCTGTTTCTGTAGTGCATACATTATTAATGTGATATGACTGATGTCTTTATAAAGAGAGATACAGACACACCAAGGAGAGAGGGATACAGGAAGACAGAGGTGCTAGGTAGCTGGAGGTATGGGGTTGCAAGTAGAGAATCCTTGGGACTCTTGGATACTGAAGATGCAAGAATAGGGTCCACTTTTGTAGAGTCTAATTCCAGACGGAACAGTTTCTTATAAAGTGTCTGCACAAGACATTTTTCATTTCATTTCATGTTGTACCTTCAACATTCAGTCATAGATCTGAGGGAACCCTTGGGGCTCAGTCCTTCCCTGGAGAAAGCTAACAATGATTGATGGGTGCTGGAGGCAAGGGAGTCATTGTCTACAGTGCATAGTTCTACACCTAAGCAAGCAATCATGTTTCAACTCAGTGGCACACACTTTAACCCCAGCACTTTAGAGGCAAAGGCAGGTGGAGTCTTTTGTGAGTTCTAGACTAATTTGGTCTAAAAAACAAGCTCTAGGAAAGCCGAGGCTGTTTCATAGAGTAACCGTGTTTCAAAAACTAAAGAAACAAACACAAATCTCTAAGAAAGAAAGATATAATAGTGGGAAAGGTTCTTGTTGAAAAGAGGACTGGGTTGGTGGGGTGGAGTTAGATATGAGGCATTCAGGTGAAACTGAGAAGAAGGTATGAAATTGTCAAAGAATACATAAGGAAATTTTCACTACACTCTGAACTATTAAATTGAATCTAATAGATAATAATAATCTTTATGAAAAAGAAAGAATAGAGCAGGGGATTGACTCATTTCTCCATACAGGAAATTTCCCAAAGTAAAATTATCATGAAAACAACATCTGGGCTGATTCCAAGACATACTATATATCCCAGAGAATTATAATGCAAAAGAGAAAGCTTTCAGGATAAACAATTACAATAATAAAAATGTTTATCTAACAAAATAAAATTGTATTACATTACTACAGTCATTCACATGAAAGATAAACACTGAATATAAACAAGCTAACTTACTTAAAGATAAATTACTTGGTTGAGTGTTATTAATTATTTATAATCCCATTACCCTGGAGACAGAGACAGGATAATCTGCAAGGCTAGCCTGCACTATTTAGCAAAATTCTCAGATGTCAAAAACCAAAACAAGAACAAACACATACAATTAAGAAAAATTCATATTATTTTTCATATGGTTTTCATATTCTTCATTCTATATTCTTAGTTATTAATAGGTGACTCTCATAGTTACATTACACTATATTTTTCTGTAAAAATAGTTCAGCACTTGTTTTTGATTAGCATTTGCTCTTTTGATTGACATAGAGATGATAGTATTGAACGATGCTGTGAACCTTTCAGAAATGAATCCACAGGAGGTCCTTAGATCACTTAAGACGTATGGTCTTAGGAGATACTGCTGTGGGATAATGCTCTTGTACACTGTAAGAATTTGTCATTTATATTGGTTTAATAAAAGGCTGATTGGCCAATAGCCAGGCAGGAAGTATAGGTGGGTGACCAGACTAGGAGAATTCTGGGAAGAGGAAAGGCAGAGATGAAATTGACAGGCAGATGCAGAGGAAGCAAGATTAGAATGCTGGACTGAAATGAGTGTCTAGCCACTTGGCTAAGCATAGTTAAGAATTATGGTTTAATTTAACTGTAATAGCTAGTTATTAACAAGTTTGAGCTCCTGGCTGAGCATTTATAAGTAATATTAAGCCTCGAGTCAATTACTTAGGAAGTGGCTATTGGATATTTAGGAGTTGCTGGCAGGACAGAAACTTGCAACTACAAGAGACTGTAGAGATAAAATTAAAACATACAAAATACATTAGTTCTTAATGGTTTGTGTGGTTCTTAGTGGGACAGATCTTCCTAAATGTGAATAAACTGTCTAGCCTAGGAGAGAAATGTTTATTAACTCTTCTATAGACCCTGGAAGGATGAGATTTAACAGTTATTGGTAGACATCTAAACTAGAAATGGCTTATAAAAAAATCATTTTAGGGGCATGAGAGATAGCTCAGCCATTAAGAACACTTTCTGCTCTTGTAGAGAACCTGGGTTCAGTTCTCAGCACCAATATCAGGTGGCTTATAATTTCCTATAAATACAGTCTCAGACAATCCTAAGTAGTCAGGTCTACTATGATCTGCAAACATGGGTTGCACAAAAACTCATGCAAGCATATAAACAAACATAAATATAAGGAAATACATTTTTTTAAAAAAATAAAAGGATAAATTTGTTTCTCCTTCAAGGAAAGAAAGGACTCCATAACTGGCATGCAAACAACCATATGTTTATGTGATAGTTGGCCTTAACAGAATCTGTCTGTGATCTATCATGATCTCTGCAGCACATGGAAGTAGCTAGTAAGAAGGTGCCTTCTTCACTCAAGAGCTTCTCCTATGAGGTATACAACCCATTTCTGTTTATAATGCTGCTGGATAACACGTATCTTGCCGCAATGAAAAACTGAAAAGCATCCTTCTTTGAAGAAGATAATTGGCCTCCTCAAAGTAAGGGATTCAAATACAGCAGACGAAAGGGGCAACAAATGGAGACAATTTTTAGTTGTTTCTGCTATACCAATGTTCAATACAAATAATTCACACACACTTTGACATGACAACAAATTACTCAGTTTCTGTGAAGAAAACTAACTACCTTCCACATAATGAAAAGTGAGTTTCTTTCTCTGGTTAGCCTCCTATATCCTTCTGTCCCAGACTAATATTTCAAAAGATTTAATCCTGTGATGTTCTTTACTCAGCTTTTCCATCAGTGTTTTAGTATTGCAGAAAGGAGGGTGTAATTGTGGTATTGTAAACTGCTCTCTTCCTCATGTACCTGCATTTTCTTCTAGTCTGCTATTCAGAGCAGCCCGTAAAGAACCAATGCCAGGACACCTGTTTCCAATTTCCAATACACGAATGATCATCCTACTTGTATGCTATGTGCATTCAGGACTGGAGCCTCCATTGAGCCAGTCTTTTCAATAACAGTGCACTAAAGTCACCTGCCACAGCAAATGATGCAGCTTCATACAAAACAAAATGCATTCACCCTCCAGCCTTTGGATTGTCACAAAGCCAATGTTCTTTATTCATCTTGAGTCAATACATTAATGAGATTTTGATTTCCTGGAAAATGTAGCTGATTTTTAATTTTTTTTTTAAGAGAAAGCATCTGAGAAGATGGCTCTTCATCCAGATGCCTTCTCTTTTTTCTGTAAGGCGGGGGGGGGGGGGTATTTGTAGAGTAAATGCCTTACAGTCCCAGCTGTCTTCGAATTTGTACTCCAGGCCAGACGAAAAGAGAGCCCAATGGCCTTTCAATCATCAGCTCTCAAAATCTAAACTCTTAAAACACCAAAGCAGAATGATTAGAATGTACAGCTTTTAAAGAAATCTTTTTAAATGCTCTAAAATAAATTAAGTATGCATCACTTGCATTAAAATGTACGAGAAAAGAAAATTATAAACTCAGTTATACAAAATATGTACAAAATACCATTGAAAATGAGGTAGACATATCTGTGTAAAAGAAATTACCCAAAGTATAATTTTTTAGTCAAATGCAAATATTTACCTGGTCTTATGTGAGGGACATTTTTTAAAGTATGTAATAATTTTCACATTTCTCTGTAAAAGTTGCCTTTATTACTCAAGGTTTGACTATGTAGAATTTATTCATTCATGCCTTTAAAAGTGTCTATGTATTGTAAAATTTTGTTACACATAGAAAAACAGATTTAAATTAGGCTTTGAGGATTTGCCATTTCATCAAATTTTCCCTTAGGAAGTTCAGCAAATTAAGCAAATGATTGCAAAATACACCCAGTGTCAACCCTGCTGGCTCTTACCAAGGACAACTGAAGCCAACTGTCAGTCATCTGTCTTCATGGTTCCTGGCCTGGGCTCATGCCCTCACTGTATCCCAGGAGACTTATGTACTACAACAGTGTGTGTGAGAATAAGAGGAACTGAAGACATTCCAGAAATCATGGGCAGATGCAACTGAAATCCATTCTTGGATAGATATTCAGCACTGCAAACTACTCTTTGGAGATAAATGATTTATTTCATTTTATTCAAAACTATTTTCCTTGGGGCTGGGTTATATCCAAGTGTTGAGAGGATTGCCTAGCAAACAGAAGGTCCTGTATTCAATCCCTGATACTGAAATAAGTATAAAGAAGAAATAGAAAATGTGTGGGGAGGTGAAAAGAAGAGGGAGAAAAAGACAGAAGAGAAAGAGAAACAGAGAAAGGAAAGCTTTTTAAAAAATCTACAATTCTAAAGTTTACTGAAGGGGAACCCTTTTCCCCTTAAGGTGCAAACTGAAAGCTAGTAGTGGTTCTTCGTAGGTAGGAAAAGTAAAGTTTTCCATGTGATCCTGCCTTACAGCTCTCGTTGACTACCTCTCTCACGGTTCACTACAAATATCTCAAGACTTCCTAGTCCAGATTCTCATAATAAAGCAATGTTACTAGCTTTGATTTCCCACTGCTACTTCTGACCTAGGCACGAAACACAGAGCTTAAAGCGTGCTAGGCAATCACTCTCCCAGGGATTGATAATTCATTTTTCCAGATGTCATTTTGAATTCTCACCTATATTTGCTCCTGGTAGTCACAGGAACCTGTTCTCCAAGCAGGTGAATTCTCAAGCTGTATTCTATTAGAGTTAATAAATCTTTTTATTTTAAGAATCTTTTTCCTTGAGTGTCTGGTTTAACGAACACAACAAACCAAGAAGAGAAGAAAAACTCAATAAATCATGCCTGTTTTAAAGGCACATTAAACTCCCAGCACCCACCCCACCCCTACTCTATTTTTCTTTCTCTTAATCCAATAAATATAATCTGGCTGGTACAATGTCTGTAACTGCAGGATCTGGGTGGGTGAAGCAGGAGAATGGTTTGTTTCAACTTAGCCTAGGGTAGAGTGAGCCCTGGGGTCAAAAACAAAACAAGAGAAAAGGAAAATATGAATACATAATATGAATACACAATTCATACTTGTAAAAACACACACACACACACACACACACACACACACACAGAAAATATCACATATCAATGACCAGAACAGGGAACAGGAACTGGCCAGGTATGGTAGGCACCTAATAGCAGTCCCAAGAATGCCCTTGTTTTCTGTCCTTGGTCCCAGTAGGAAATACCAGAAGGAACTCTGGTTTCTTAACTCTTCTCTTTAACTAGACAACCACCCCTGCCTGGAAACTATCCATGAGGAAGTGATGAAAATTCCACCCAGTAGACACTCATCCCTCTAGCAAGACCTTTCAAATTGGAGCTCTCTGGTTTTATTTTGTTTTTGATTCTTTGTTTTGTTATCTGTTCCTTTTCTTCTTCTTCTTCTTCTTCTTCTTCTTCTTCTTCTTCTTCTTCTTCTTCTTCTTCTTCTTCTTCTTCTTCTTTTTCTTCTTCTTCTCTTTTGTGACAGGATATCACTATATAGACCAAGTTCACCAAGATGTGTCTGCTTCTGCCTCCCAAGTGCAGGGATTAAAATAGTACAACCCTATACCCAGCTGTATTTTGATGGTTAAAATGGATTATATCTAATCCCCATACTGAGCACATTTTCTAAATGATCTTAGAGAGTCTCATCCTTACAGGACGGACTGTTAAAGTAACTGAATGAAAAAAATAGAGACAAAAGGAAAATAAAGACATGAGTAGGTATGGTGGACGAGAAAGTTTATTGTAGATAAAGGGGGAGCATAATCAGAGGCAGGACCATCTGTGAGAGTATAAAGTGGACATGAACTGAGCAAGGGCATATGGGGAGAGCGGGAGGGAAAGGGAGAGAGGAGAGACAAGAACAAGGTGCAGCAGTTACGACAGCAGAGGAACAAAGGGAAGATAACCAAAATAGTTGAATTACATAGGGAAGAGCAACCTCACTCTCACCCCTGACCCTGGGCTAGAGAGTTCAGGGTAGAAAAAGAGAGAGGGTCTGAAAGTCAAGAGGACCCTGTAATGAGTAGGGAATAAGGGATGCTGGAAGACCTTAGCAGTCAGGTTTGCTTTGATATGTTAAATTGGCATTCAGTCATTTTCCCCAGGGTTGGAGACTTAGCAGTAACCATGTAGGCCACCAGGGATGCACCTCTTCCTCCTGATCAGTCTTGGTTCCCACCTGCTGTTCTACTGAAATATTAAGTACCAGCTATACCACACCTTATGCATCCTCATCAGAAGAATGAGAGTCTCTGGGCCTGGGTGGAGACAGAGCATTCTGATCTGTTCCAATGATTACAAACTTTTACACTCTCCCTTAAGAGTCAATCAGTTGTGAGTTTTAGCACCTGGGTAGGAATCTCCTTCATTTATTCCTTAAGCGGACTTACCTGAGACATGCTAAGGACATCAGTGAAGAGAAATAATTGTCTACTTAATTAGACAGTGTATTTATTCCTCCTAGAAACCCATCCTCCATGCAGCCTGCCTACTTTCTAGAGTCACTAAGAAAAACATAGCATTTTTTTTTCCTTCTGGCTATATCCATCTTTCTTATAGCTGTTAGCCTAGAGCCTAAGAAGCCTGTCCCTGGTGTCTGTCCTTTCTCATTTTTTCTCAACAACACCCATCTCCAATAGTTTGCTGGAGGTTCTGACCCTACTTCTTCAGTCTCTGGGACTTCACCACCACCTCCACCCATGTGATGGTTTCCCAAATTCCGCTGCTGAATACACTGCTCCATTTCTACAATGATAACATGAGGGACAGGTGGCATTCTCTCCTCCTGGTCCCCATCTCTCTCATCCTGGGAACTGATGAGACTTGTCCTCAAGTCTCCTTCACAATATGTTCCTAAATAATTTTATTAATGAAGCTACGATTCGAAAAGAGGGACCCCCCATTCTGAGTAATACGACAGCAAACACTGAAAACTACTCTTAAAGTGTACCTAGTTTAAACATTGCAGCAGATTCCCCTCTTCTTGTTCTCACATTGGTCAACTCTGCTTACAAGTATCCTTCTCAGAAAAGCTCCTACAACACAGTAGGTGCTTATATTCAGTATCAAACTTTGTGCTTCCTTCTTGGCATTGGATCTCTGTTTCCTTACAGACTATACCTTTTAGGCACTTCAAAACTGAATGCAAGGAAAGTTATAGATAGAGTCATTTTCATTAAATTTAGACAACTATTTCTTTTTAATCACACATAATTCATCAAAAATTTAGATGACATCTTCAAATCTTAACTTAAGAAATACATATCTTTGTGCTCCTAAGTAGATAAGTCATGTGTTTGTTTATGCTTTTCCTCCTTCTGTTTTGCTTTTGAGAAACAAGGAGCCACCCTATAGACCAGGTTAGTCTAGAACTCACTATCACATAGGCTGGTCTTAAACTCATAGACAATCCTCTTTGATCAAAAATTGTCCCTGAAAGTCTAGAGTCTAAGACATTAGAACACTTAGACAACAGTTGGTGATGCTGTTTGCACAGTTTAGGTTCAACAGCATTGAGAAGTTAGTCACTGAAAGAACATTCAGATATATATTTTTTAAATTGCCTACTTCCAGTTTGTTCTCACTACTTCATGCTTGTATTTCAAGATGAGAACTCTTGAGATCATGCTCCAGCCACCATGTCTGCTTGGTGGTTCTGCCCCACCATTATGGACTTCAAGCCCTGGAACCATATGCCAAAATATGCTCTTCTAAGAAGTCTTGGTTATGATATTTTGTCACAACAACAGGAAAGTAACTAGTAGGCTGCCCTTTTACTATTTATTTTTGCAATGGATATAACAGGGTTGGTGATTTTCAAGTTGTACAATGGAAGATGCTATACATTTATTTTATGTATTAGACATTTGGCTTTATTAACCAATGCAACTCATTTGTACATGTTCATATTCATTTGTTTATATAACGTTACACATTCACAGGTAGCTTCAATTTGCTTCATACACAGTTGTACTAAATAGAACAATCCTGAGTTTATCTACTTAATAATTTTACACTAAATGAGTTCTAAGATCAATGTTTAACTGCCACAAAATATTCTATAAACATTTCCTATTTATTTCTGTTTCTTTTTATAGACCAAACTTCACATTGTATCTGGTAAATAATATTAAGCTTCTGGGAACACTATTAAAATAGCTTCAGAAACTGATTATAGGGTTTCTTGGTTTTTAGATGATATCTGTATACAAGAAGACTGTCAGGGTGGTTCATGAGCACTTCTTTCTCTTGTGTTCAGGACAGAATTCAGAAATTGTGGCCTTTTCTATACATTACAATGAGGTATTCACTTAGCTTTAGGTCTAGATAATGTGATTCATGATGGGGTGTATTTGTGGAGAAAAAAGCACAAATTTTGTTAATAACAGTAAAGACACTTCTAAAGCTCCTCTATAGCATAAACCACTCTCCACTTTATTTCAATCAATGGAGCTTTGTCTTCATTCAGCTTTAGTACAATGCATGGCCACCTCTACCCAGACCCTGAGAAATGCAGCTTATTGACTAGTAACTTAGTGTAATCTTACAGTCCTTGAAGACTATCTTGGATGGTACCCTCCAGTGGAATTATGAGAGATACTCATGGGGGCCACTTAGACACTCAAAGCCAGCATGACCATTATTCCTGGCTGAAAAGCTTTTGATTCAGTAGATGCTGAAAGAGCCCTTCTCAGAGTGTCTCTAACAGCCGTCATTTTCTGGAGGTAAAGCTAGCTAATGATTTCTGGGCATTTCATCAATATTCACCTGGCCTCATTGCATCTGGGCAGGTGGTACGGTTAGAAAAGAACATTAGTCAGATAACAAGGGCTGCTGCAAGCAGCTTACCAATGAGAGAGGAGTAGAGGGTGAAGGAAAGGAAGAGGGTGAGGGAAAGGGAGAAGAAACAAGATATGGCCTCCAAAGAAAAGACCAATAATCAAGTCTCACTTTCTAAGTTTCTATTACTCCCAGTACCTAGTCAACATTTGAAATTATCTCTGAATTTATCAGTTGATGGGGTCAGAGATTTCATGATCTACTCAGTCTTCAGAGCCATGCCATTTTCAGATCCAACTATGAGAGGAGCAACTTCAAGGGGCTAAGGAGAACCAAAGGACCACACATCTCCTTTCAGATCAGTTTCGTAGCCCTGGGAAATACCAGTGATATCTGAAATGGTAGTCTATCGCGGAATAAATTTGTTATTAATTTTTATGTTTTAAATAAGATTTATTTTGTTATAATTATAAGCAAAAAAGCCAGCTACAACAATATGGAGCCGCCGCCGCGTACTTTAGTCAGAAGCCCGTCGCCGCGCTTCTGCTGTTGTCGCGCGCTCCAGCGCGCGTGGGCGCGCACTGTAAACAACGCCTCTGGGATACACGTTACATTTTTTTATTTTGTCTAAATAGGAAGGTTTTAAATTAGATATAAAATTATATATTATCGGGATTACTATAAGACAGTGTGTGGGAAAGAGGAAGGAACTAACATAAGTGAGGTCAAACTATTGTTAGTAAACAACTATAAGGTGTAATTTAATATCTAAAATGTTGATATAAAAAAAAATGTGTAGGGATTGTTTTAAGGCTGTCTATCTTAAATAATAGAGTTTTAAGACTTGAGTGTCTTTGTTGGAATGTGAAGTAATAATAATTTTAACTATTTAATCTTTAACACCGTCAAGACTTGAGAAGGAAAATATATATTTAAAGTTGGAAGCATGAAGTAATTTTTAGAATATAGGAGAAGACAACGACAGTTAACTACTTGGACAGTCATCTATTATTTTTTTGTGTAACGGGAGCATTTATTTTTGTGGCTATTGGCCTATGATATTTGACAAGTCTCTATAGAAGCAGGGTATTTTTGGTAGGACGGTCTTATCTTGGCTAGGCAGGCTTTGGCAGTTTTTATTTTTTATTTTGCATGTCTATTTTGGACAGTGAGCACGCTGACAGCAGAGGGCGCAAGTGTAGTCTTTTGCCCCTCAGGCCATTATTTATTAAACAAGACAATCTCTTTGTAAGACGTCTGTGATGCTCAACACCACCTTGAGAAAAGAATGGTGATACCAGGAGTTGTCATGTCTCTCAAGGCCAAATTTGAAATAACGAAATCTTGAATGCCATATTTTTTTGGTCTATGAAGTGGTTGAAGATACCTATCTATTTGGTATATTTTGACATGTTTTTGAAAAACTTGAGTATCTTGACTGTAAGGTGATAAATCTGAGTAACCAAAATTTGCAATCCCAATCAACCAAGAAAGTGAGGCTAACATTGTAAAATTAGGCATTTTAAAATGAGTGTACAGCTCCTCTAAATAATTTTAAGTATAACAATCTTAGAAAAATTGACCAAAATACACGTTTTTTATCAAGTGGCAACAATATCCTAACTATATATCATTATATATAAAAATATATCTCAATAGATTTATATAAAACAACTTGTGTGTATGGTATAACAAATGTTATGACTATCATAAATAATTAGAGGTAGAAATTGCATTATGAAAATGACAATACACTTAACACACATCAATGTGCAAAATATTTTAGACAGAGGTAGACACGTGCAAAATATGGCAATTATACATTCAACTTTGCATCAATACATATTATCCTAATCAGACGTAGAAATTAACAACGCCTCCGGGATACACGCTACAGTAGTCATGGTCTTCCTTATTTCTTATTGGTTCTCCTAAGTATCTATTTTTCTCCCCTGAAGAAATCATAAAATCCTTCCTCTCCCTTCTGTGACTAAGGCATATAACCATCAAATTCTAATCATCCACCGGGATTGTCCATTTCTGAGCCACCTATGTATTCTATCATTTGCATGTATATTACACATGTAAATTAACCTTTTCTAATGATTGAAATCTTGGTAACAATCTTGATTACTGTTCTATTGCTGTAAAGAGATACCATGGCCATGGTGGCAACTCATATTAAAAAAAGCATTCAATTGAGGCTTGGCAGGGAGTATAGTGGTACACATGTAGACAAGTGCTGGAGCTCAGAGTTTCTATATCCAGATCAGGAGGCAACAAAGTTAGCTCAGTGGTCTTGTTGGCGGGGGTGTCTCGAGACATGGCCACAACTTGGATAACTACTTTTTGGTTTCATTTGCAACCTTTTTAAATGATAAACTAAAAATAAAAGTAGTCTAACTTAGATTTTAATATTTTTTCTACTAGTCAGCATGGCTTTTGCCATTACAGTTGTATAGAAGCTGAGTAAAAGTCACATTTTAAATTACATGCTTATGAAAGTAAAGATTTTACACTACAGAATAAATGGAAATCACTTACCAATTTTTTCTCAATCAAGGACATAATAAAAAGTTCCACAGAAGTAAATTTGCTTGATAAATACAGTGATTTAAAACAAAATGTTAATAAGCACTATAATAAGTATTCATGAATATCATTGTTATTCAAGAACAAACATTAGCATATGGAAGACATTTGGCTTTTACATGACTTTGACTTAAAAATATGGTTACTTCAGATTGTTAGTTTTACAAATACATAATGTCCTTAGTGTCACAAATCCAATTTCACTGTTAATGCTGATTGAGACTACAAAATCTCCCAACTTTCAGTCAAAAGAATCTACACTGAATGCAGAGAAGAGAATCATGTAAACAGAACTGCAGTGGGTTTTGTGAGAAAACACGACATTTAAATTCTTTCCTCTTGACTCTTAGAGCTCTTTTCCTACAAGGTTTCAAAACTTTCCACCACAAATATCATTTCACAGTATACAGCATAATGAGTTCATATAGCTGGAGAAGAATGTAATCACAGAATATTTTTCTCAGTGATCGTGGAATTTTAAAGCTTAAATGTAATAAATCATTTTGTGAAGTTAAAAAACTAAAATGGTAATTTAACTAATCTATGTGAAACAGGAAAGAAATTAAACCTTGAAAGTGATATCTCTTTTTAAAAAAAAATTACATTTTTTTATGTTGGCTAAATATTCTTAAATCAAATTCTTTTTATTGTTTTTCGTTGGGAAAAGGTCTTATGTTGCACAGGATGATCTTGAACTCACTGTGTATCAGGGAATGGTCTTAAAGTTCTGATTATTTTGTCTCTAACTCAAAACTGTGAAGAGTATAGAAGTGTGTCACTACTGCCAGCTCAACACTCAACTCCTAAAAATAGTGCTAATTACTCCTTCCAAATTCCAAGTAATTTAAGGTCTCTTAATAAATAATGCATATGCCTATATCCATTAAGAAAGAGCAAATAACTTTCAGTTCTGAATTTATAAATTTATAAATATCATTGTCAAGAGCCTTTCACTAAATGTCTACACAGTCTGTATAAATTACAATTAGACACAGCTTTCTTCCACTTTGCCATTACAAGTGATGACTGTGGTTTTTTCTAACACATATCTCCTTTACTATTTGGTTTTTACATTTTTAAATTTTTCCTCCTTGCTTTCTTATATTTTAAAGTAAAACACAGTGAATAAACATAATTTCCCCAGCTCTCTCATTCACTGGCAAATAGTAATCTCATTAAACTCAGTGTACCTGTACTAATTGTTTGAGTTTTGTTTTCTTATTTTAAGTGAAAGTGTATAGTCAAAGTGCTCTATTATGTCCACCTATTTTTAATGCCAAATCAGTCAAGAACCCTTGCAAAAATATGGCTAGTTATTTTTCATACAGAATTTCCTTTTTCTTACTACTCATGAAGAATGCTACTTACTTTTATTTAAAATAATGACTTTATACAAACAAAAAATTAAAATAAATTTGAGATGGATATGAATAAAAACACATTGTTGCTGGCCTCAAGATAGTAATGATACTTAGTCGCTTATATTTTGCAAAGACCATCCCTCACATTTTATTTACAAATACTTCAGAGACTATTGCTTTCTATAAAACCTCATAATCCAAGCTTAGGGGAAAATAAGGAATTTGAACCAAGTTAAACAGGTTTGCCAACAATATTCCACATAATGAAGGTAGGGTTTTGAAGAAGCAGATCCAATACAGCTGGGAATAAAGTATGGCACAACATATTCAGAGACCCCTGACAAGAGTCTGCTTGGTTGTTTAGAGCTCTGAAACCTACTTCATTGTGTGGTGCTGGAATTTCTTTAAGGCTCACAAATGTGAAGTTTAGTTTGCAACTTTGGGACTTAACCACCAAGCCCTCAGACAGACAGACATTAGAGACTTCTGCAAAGGGTTCAAACTTTGAAAACAATCAGTCCTCTGAATCAGTACTTTTGGGAAGCTGGCACAACTAGTCTCAGAGTTACTTTGTTTCTCAGTGTGAACTTTCAACAAATAAACCCCAGCAATACTAAATTGAGTTAGTTATATGAAGATTGTCCCCTTTCCCCCAGGATGCCTCTCAGTCACTCAAGAGACTGCAACATAGATAGAATTTCCTCTTTGGCAGCTCTAGCCTTTCACATTCACAGGACAATTGGAGTATAGTGTTGGAATCTAACACAGACCTATTTTGGTAACATTCATTTTGTTATTACTTTGTGGATATTTTCCTGTTTTGTAACATTTGGTTTCTCCATAATAGAGCTGCACAATAGTTTTATTTATGGTTAAAAGCCTCTGAGATTTCCTTTCCCAAGGATTTGGTTTTATTGCTCTAGCACTGAGGTCCTTATCGGATAGAAATTTAGAAATCCCTGAAAAGATCTCCACAGAGAGTAACTTCGATTGGAAGTCTTGACAGGAGCTGAATATCTCTCTCTGGCAGTGATCTTGAAAAAGACATGATACATTTCTGACTGCATTTTGCTCAGTCTAAAGGAAAGGGCTAGAAGGTTCTACAGATGCCAGCAGGGAACATTAGTTCTTAAAACCCACAAAGTATTAGTTTGTTGGCTTCTTTTTATTTCCCTCAGCTCCTCTTTCACAAGTCCAACCTTTTCTTCACACTGTCTCTTTTATACAGTGCCTATTGATGTTGCCACAGTTTGTAGTGTACTTTTTATGCTGAGGAGGTTTTGTTTTTAACTATGGTAAGAAATACATAATATAAAATTTGTCCTTATATGGTTTTTGAAAAGATTTTTTTTCATTGTATGAATGTTTTGCCTGAATGTGCGCATGCATGCCTAGTGCCTGAGGAGGACAAAGGGAGCCCAGTCCCTTGAAACTGGAGTTATGCATGGCTGTGAATTATCATGAAAGTAAGGGAGTGGGGCACATGAGGACACACTATCCAGGGGGGGAGCCAGCATCTAAGGCATTAGATTGCTGACATTCCAAACATTCCCTTCCAGGGAAGGGAACAGATAGTCTCCAGGTATATCTGTTGAGCTGCTGATTGACATAGTTGAAACATCCCTAGAATTTGAAGCAGCCAATGAACTCATAACAGGTACCCCTAGCCTGAAATTGGTCCAATACCAGGACTATAACTCAGCTGTGAATCCCCTAGAGCCCTCCCCCAATAAAAACCCTTGCCTAGTGCTGCTCTGGGTGGCTCCAACTCCACTATTGTGTTGGATGGATGGAGTGGCCCAAACTAGCTTGTCAATAAAGAGACTCTTTGCTGTTGCATCCGACAGGTTTCTTGGTGGTCTTTTGGGGGTCTGGACTCTGGGCACAACAAGGGAATTGAAGCCAGGTCCTTTCCTCTGATGTGGAGATGAGCACTCTCGTCAGGCATTCCCCATCCAACTTTTAACTCTAGAATACAGTATTACTAGCTGTGTGACCACTGGAAGATAATAGATATCTAAGCAGAAATTTTGTTTTATTTTTCCCCAAAGCATTATTATTAAAGCATAATCAAACTTATGTTCAAGCAAACAAATGAATAATATGCACTAGTTTAAAGAAATGTGTGTAAATTAGCATATCTAAACAAGGAATTCTTTATTAGATGTGACCCGTGTTACTCTCTTTTCAAAATTTCATACATAGTAAATGTTTTATATTCTAGAATTCAAAAAGCATCCCCATTCAATTTTATGTGCTTAAATGACTATTTAGGAAAGAAGAAAATTTACGGTAAAAAGGATCTGAATGGGCTCTTCACTTGTATGGCCACTAATTCCAGAGGGCAACTGATCATAAATTAAATGTCTGACATTCAGTAATAGATGATTATATCTGACATAATGAAGTTATAATGGAAGGTGTCTGCACATTGCTTGACTATTTAAAAGTGCCCATTTATTGTCCCTGCACCAGGTGTGGTGGTGATAGGCTATACAAATCATCCCTAAGAAATGTCAAAATAGGCTCCTTTGCTGATAAAGTAGCACACATGTTTATTAATAGAGCAGCTTGTCTTAGGACTGGCCCATCTGCTCATTTTAAACAAATCTTTTTCCTATAAATACTTCAGTTAAGAGCATGGCCAATAGCTATGGTTTTGAGAAGAGTTGGTCTTGGGAAGGAAAGAAGGGGGATAAAGGATCATGGCTGAGTTTAAATAAAGTCTGTGTCTACATTTACCTTAAACATGCTAATTAGGGGAATAGGCAGCCAAAGGCTTTTCACATGCCATTTGCCTAAGATTAGGGCTTCAGGAGTATAGGCCATCATAAGCAGTCTAGCGTCCAGCTGTGGCAAGCCAGGTGGAAAATGGCAAATTGTTTTCAAAGTACACATTTCTATAAAGTACCTGGAGGTACTCAATTAAGCAGTCCTTCAGAGCACAAGTTTCTATGTATTTGAACTCATCAGAAAGTACATTAATGACAGATTTTATTTTCAAAAATGCAATTACAAATTTTGTTGGGGTGGGTAAGTTTCAAAACTGTGTGTTTGCTGTTAGAAATTCATTTTTTTTGTACAATAGTCACTGCACCACACTGCACATTTTTATATAACTGCAGAATACAACAGAAGCCACATTTGAATGTTTACTTCTTCTGTTTCTTTTCTTCTTTTCTTTCTTTTTAATTTTTTTAAAGGGTACCAGCAGTAAAAGGCTAAGACATTCTCCATCTGGCATCTGGGATTTTTATGCTCACAGTAGAGCCTTAAGTTCTGTGTTGTGTTTTTAAGAATGGTTATATCTACCAACAAACAAGTGTGCCCTGAGGTGCTCTCTCAAATGAACACACAGATTTGAAATAAAGAAGAACAATTGTTCAAAATGCTGAAACAAAGAAAGTGCATGGGCCATTTGGTAACTGGGGGTGGTGTTCACTTTGGAGCCTTGGCTTCATTTATTCATTCATTAAAAGCTAAATAAAGCCTGGCAGGCATGCCTTTCTGTTCCAGGAAAGATCTTTATCAGACTCAGTATCACATAAATCTAGCCATCATACTTTTCTAAATAAATTACATCATGGGATAACTGACCACCTGATAACAAAGGGCCAATTCAATTACTTAGAAAAGGCTAAAGGTCCCAGACACTCTTGAAATTATTTTGTACATCTCCTGAAGCATGAAAGAAAATGTTTTCTGACCATATTTCATGTTGAATATGCTTTCACAGAATTAAAAATGGGTGATCATTAGCACTGACATATATTGCCCTTGTCTTCCAGAACAGTCTAAGCATCTTCCAGAATTATCCAAATTAGAAATCAAGGAATTGAATTTGTCTCTCAACATAGCCAATACAGCCAAACAGTCGTTAACCCTTATTACTCTTTAACAGCAGTGCCTAGGAATCTATTGTAATTTCTTTACTCACTACTATCGTCAATCTGTTCACACTCCTGATATCCTTTTATGAAACAAGTCATTTATTCTCTCTGCTCTCCATCCCCCTCACTGTACCAAATAGTAAATATTCCCTATGTGGAGACAGCATCAATAATGTCTTCTTTTAGGAAGGTTCTTGGAGTTGTCTTATTATACCTGGTGTCTCAGCTATAATTCCTGCATAGATCTCTTCTCAGTTCACCAGATCGTTTACACACAGTGACTCCTTACTAGCTGCTGAGTCAATCAGGACTAACTTGAACTAGATCAGATCCTTGAAATATAGCAACCAATGGTCTAAAACAATTTTTGCTCTAATAGGATTCAATATTCTTACCTAGAGACAGAAACTGACTCCAGGGTTTGGCAAATGTGGATTTTTTTTTCTTTCCGCCAGCTATCTGTGAAAACTGTATGTTCTGATTCTCTGCAGGAAATGTAACCCTGGGGCATTTATTGGAATGCAAGCCTGTGTTTCCTCAGGCACTGCTAGAAGGGCCCAGACTTGGTCCTGAGGGTCAAATTTGTGTGTTTCCAAGTCCTTCTGCCATAATTGGATCAGAGAAGCTGGAGGCCAGTAGCTAATGTGGAAAATGTAGGAGAAAGAAAGAAAGGGATTCCTCAGAGAACTGCTCTGTGAAGAGGAAACTCTGTAAATGAAATTTTAAGGAAAAGCCACACCAATATGATTGGATTTCCTTCCCTTTGGGCTAGTTTCTATACTGTAGCTAGAGTCATCTTTTAAAAATCAAAACAGTTTATATAGTACTCTTCGTAAAAAAAAAAAAAAAAAAAAAAAAAAAAAAAAAAAAAAAAAAAAAAAAAAAAAAAAAAAAAAAAAAAAAAAAAAAAAAAAAAAAAAAAAAAAAAAAAAAAAAAAAAAAAAAAAAAAAAAAAAAAACCTACAGAGATAGTCACAGCTCTTAAAATCAAACCCTCCACTCCTCTTTCATGGTTCGGAAAGCCCTGTAAAGTCAGTTCATGGGTTAGGTTCCAGAAATAATCTTATCCATTTATTGGGCTCCTATTTAAAGAAAAATTATATTATAGTTTCTATCTCTCCTCTGTCTGCTTCAAGATCATGAAATTCTAACCAAGTCTATCCATACTCAAATACAGTAGGCCTTTGCTCTCTATTTTATTGTTAGTTACTAGGGTGCATCACACATAGTATTTGCTGTAATGCCATCCAATAAAAATGAACTTGATTGTTAATTTAAACTTAAATTTAAACAGATACTTTAACTGTATCTGAAAATAATATAGCAAGATTCTAATTGCTTATATGGTTGAGCATGTAGCTCAGAGTGACTGTGGTAGTAAGCATACTTCCTGTGACATCTGTCTCCAACTCCTCTCATCATATAAGTATCCTCACACCTAAGAAGATTTCAAGTAATCCTAATTTAGATTTTCTGATATATGAGAGTAATTTACTATTATACATATCACAGTTTACATGGCTGAAGAGACTTTTCTAATGTTTTCCCTGTGTGAGTTGGTGAATTACTTAATCAACAACTTAACTCTAACTCATTGATAGGAAGAATTAATCCATAGGACTGTATCAACAAACACTCACTGAAGACTTAATTTAAATTATATCTTTGAGGACAGCATACAGACAAGCTGAGATATAGTTTTCTATAAGACTCATAAACCAACACATACTTCAGAATTTAGTGTAGTCGTTCAGTAAGAAATACTTCCATTTGTTACATAAAAGAGAAATTGTATAGTTCTATCTCTAGAATTGGAGAAAGATAAGACTGAGAACCTATTGGTACTTTCTTGTATCTTAATCACCCCTGACACAGACGCTTTAGACTACAGCTACAGAATATAAATGAATTAAATTAACCAGTATTTGGATAGCACTGAACAGGTCATAAAATAATTTACTCCCAAAGGTGGAAAATGATACAATCCTAAGAAAAGAGATGGTTGGAAAATCTGATGTACGGTGGCTTTCGGCTACATGGTCAGCACATTAGGGCTTCAATATTGAATGCATGAGATATTCACATTAATTGGTTTATTTAATGCTGTCAAAGAGATCCTGAGGCTAAAATTAACAGTAAAGAATACTGTGTTTTGATGGATTCTTAAGAACTGTACATTTTCACTGAACCCAGAGGTAGAACTAACAGAGAAAACTGTACATTTTCACTGAACCCAGAGGTAGAACTAACAGAGAAAAATACCTCTCATTAAGAAAGCCAAGTGCTTCTTAAGGTAAAGGAATGTTGCCTGTGTATTAATTGACAAATAAAACCAAAGGACCATCTTTTAGCAGTAATGAAGAAAAACATACTCATTTCCTCAAGGATGGATTTGAATTTCTTGTTTTATTTAACCTCGCACTTTACAAACTTTATTAAGTAATGGAAATTACTAACATTTATTATTTTCTATGTAGTATTTAGACTGTTTTTCAGATAGGTTAAATGTGAACTTATAAAAACAGAAATATAACTGAACCAACCCAAACCAAACCAAAAATGCCTGGATCCTCAGTATAGCAAACTAATAAGAATTTCTAAGGCCATAGAACATGGAATTCTTCCCCAAATTACACAAAAATTGAATCCATAGAGGAAGTATTTAAGAATGAACCCACACACACCTCTTAAAGTCTGCATCCTGCTCCAAAGAAGTAATATATAAAACTACAGAGTCATCTTAGAACCAAACAATCGATATAGACATTGTCTTCATGACTATGACATTGAACAAGGCAACAAAACATCTGCGTGAAGAATTAAAAACTCCTGAGATTTAGACATAAAGTAACATGAACAATAACATTGGAAATGTTGTACAGACTAAAAAGGGCCAAGCGTAGTGCTTTGAATGAGCATGGCCTCGATAGGGTCATATGCTTGAATAGGTGGTCCCAGTCTGGTGGAACTACATTTTGCAGAATTAGAAGGCATTGTTAGAGGACGTGAATCACCTTTGGGATTCCAAAAGGCTCACATCACTCCCAGTATATACTCTCCACCTCCCACCCGTACTTTCATTTACAGATCAAGATGTATACTCTCAGCACTTCTCGAGAGCCATGACTGCCTACTTCTGCGTTCTGCCATAATGGTCATGGATTCTAACCCTCTGAACCTGTGAGCCTCAAATTACCTCCTGCTTTTTTATAAGTTGTCATGGTCAAGGTGTTTTATGACAATAATAGAAAAAGTATTGCCAATTCTTATTAGCCCACTATCTGTTCCAGACAGTGAGGTAATTAATTTTCACTCTATAGGTATAAAAATATTTTCTAGTGATTATTGTGGAGAGACAGCATAGTGAAATGGAAAATGAGATACACTAGCACAAATAAATAGCAATTGCCTATATACTTATACACATTTGTAATACATCTAACAAAATGTTTATCTCTGTTTTCAAATATTTGTTTCCAACTGTGTTCATCTGAAGAATAGTAAAAAGACTGTAAAAGAATCTGTTTAAGCTTGTTCAGCCACTTTGGAATGCAGTATGGTGGTTTCTCAGAAAACTGAGAATCAATCTCCCCAAGGACCCAGGAATACCACTTCTGGGTGTATACCCTAAAGATGCACAGTCACACTCCAAAGGCATTAGATCAACTATGTTCATAGCAGCGTTATTTGTAATAGCAAGAACCTGGAAACAACCTAGATGCTCCTCAACTGAAGAATGGATTAACAAACTGGTACATCTACACAATTACACAATAGAGTACTACTCAGCAGGAAAAAAAAAAAAAAAAGATATCCTAAAATTTGCAGGCAAATGGATGGATTTGGAGAATATTCTCCTGAGCGAGGTATCACAAACCCAGAAAGATAAGCAGGGGATGTACTCACTCATTAGTGGACTCTAAACAAGCAAGCAAACAAGAAAAAAGCCAAGCATTCCCAAGCTGCAATCCACAACCACTGAACAGCATGGGATCAGAAACACCTTGGCCTGACTCCTTGGATCCTACTCTCCCTAGAGGAACACCTGACTCAGTCTTGAGGTTGGGGGGAGAAAACTGGATCTGCCAGGAGTGGTGGCTGAACTAAGCAATATTGGGACCGTGGGTCCAGGGAGGGGATGGGAAGTTGTGGAGAAGAGAGAATGACCTGATGTGGTGGGAGGGGAAGGGACCTTGAATAAGGATATACAAGGATAGAAAGTGTGACTTCTTTGTTCATTAAAAAAAAAAAAAAAAAAAAAAAAAAAGATGTGTGCCACCATAAAAAAAAAAGAGCATGATAAAATTGAGCTTCCTGGAATCTCAAAATGGCATTGATACTTTTGTTCATAAAAATATAGTGTTTTTTTCTCACTGTTATAGGGGAAAGGGCGAGAAGTCTGTGTAAATTTTTTTAAATAATAATTTTGCTAATGTGTTAATGTAATGACTCTGTTATTGAATAGAGGGAATATACTTGTGCAATAAAAAATAGATAAAAATATAAAATAGGGAAACATATTTCCTATTTTAAAAAATGTGCTGTTGTTAGTATTTATTACATCTTATAATTGGGACATTCAATGTTTTAAATCTCTTATGGCATATCTTAAAATTTGTCAGTATGTTAGTTCTATGAGAATAAAATGTGTTATCTATGAAAAAAAAGAATCTGTTTAAAATAAGAATTCCTCCAGCAAGTGTCTGATTCTCTTATTCCTTCCTTGAAATATGTTTTGTTAAGAAAAACTTATTATAGTGCATACTATGAAAAATAAAGCAATAATTCATTTTGTATCCTTGTCAATATGCCCTGGTACATTTTTTGTACATGCTTAAGTTCCAATCTTAGCTGTAACATTTTTGCTACCTTTATGAAGGTAAAAATCTCACATGTCTATATATTATCTTTATTCCCTCCCCACCCCCTCTCTCTCTCTCACACACACACACCAGTAACACAACTTGCTCCATTGTATTTACAAAAAATAATGAGATAATAATCAATGTAGAGCAGAGCAGAGATTAGAGAACACACAATGTGTGCTCTAAGAGGTCCACTCAGTAAGTTGATATTTCTAGGAAATCATAAATAATGTAATGAATGACTGTATTTAGGAAATACCCATGACAGAAATACATGGATCACTTTTAGTTTGAACATTCAGTTTAAATTAGATTTACATATATTAAGAAATATTCCTAAACTAAAAAAAATTATTTGCTAACATCCCTATGGTCCTGGCTAACACACCTTATGCCTTTCCCAATAATATATATAGTAAATCTTAGCTGTTACCATTTCTACTGCACATGAGTGCAAAGACTTGAGCATTTGGAAAATATATTCCCTCAGAAACAGAACAACTTTACTAATACATTTCTGAGTGAGAATAATAGTAAAATGAGACAAAGAGAGAAAAGGCCTAGCACTGACTGTAGCAATCTCTGGAGGGCTAAGCCAGGAACAGTCTTCAGAGACTAGGCTCAGAGCTATGAGCAGGATGCTGAGAGAGGCAACGTTCAGAAAATGACCAAGCAATAGCTGCATAGAGACTGCTTTCTCCTGATGATACTCCATGTGCATGAGCTGTAGTTCTACTAAGGACAACCACACTGTAAGCAAGGGTTAGCATTGCTGCAACAGGAAAAGAATCATCACAGTATCACAGTACATGCTTCCTTTTAAGGGCCAGTGAGTACCAGAGTATTACAGTGCATGCTTTCTTTTAAGGGCCAGCGAGTATCAAAAGTCCCATTCCATAAGCCAACACCCATGGAGCATTAGGCCAAACTCCACTTTGTTTCTCACTGGGCTCATTCTGAGTCCAAAACAAGTAGTTAAAGGCCCTAATTGGAAAAACTACCAGATTACTTCTCTCACTTTAGGGATTTTCTCTGCATATGAATTATAAGCCTCAAGACATCAAACAGAATGTACTAAGGTTTTTGTTTGTTTTTTGCAAGTGTTAAAGACTAAGTTTTATACAACAACATGCTTGGAAAACAAGTTTACAAGCTCCTCATTCTGATGATATTGAATAATCTATTTTATCATCATCTCAATTAAATGCAATACAAATTTAGTCATAAATATGTAATATGATAGCACTTTACTAAGGACAGATATCATGGTGATGCCAAATCTAAATAAGTCATAGATTGTAGCGAGTATTTTGGAGGCGTTGTTTATAGCGCGCGCCCGCGCGCGCTGGAGCGCGCGGCGGCAGAGGGCGCAAGTGTAGTCTTTTGTCTTTTAGGCTATTATTTATCAAATAAGACAATTTTTTTGTAAGACGTTTGTGATGTTTAACACTATTTTGAGAAAAGAATGGTGATATTAGGAGTTGTCATGTCTTTTAAGGCCAAATTTGAAATAACGAAATTTTGAATGTCATATTTTTTTGGTCTATGAAGTGGTTGAAGACACTTATTTATTTGGTATATTTTGACATGTTTTTGAAAAGCCTGAGTATTTTGACTGTAAGGTGATAAGTCTGAGTAACTAAAATTTGTAATCTCAATTAACTAAGAAAGTGAGGCTAATATTGTAAAATTAGGCATTTTAAAATGAGTGTATAGTTCTTTTAAATAATTTTAAGTATAACAATTTTAGAAAAATTGACTAAAATATATGTTTTTTATTAAGTGGCAACAATATTTTAACTATATATTATTATATATAAAAATATATTTAAATAGATTTATATAAAATAACTTGTGTGTATGGTATAATAAATGTTATGACTATTATAAATAATTAGAGGTAGAAATTGTATTATGGAAATGACAATATATTTAATATACATTAATGTGTAAAATATTTTAGACAGAGGTAGACACGTGTAAAATATGGCAATTATATATTTAACTTTGTATTAATATATATTATCTTAATCAGATGTATAAATTAATTTTTTATTTATGTCAATATATAAACATTTGTATTATGTTTAATTTTGTATCAATATATATATTATTTAAATTAAATATATAGATTGATTTTTTATTTGTATTAATATATAAACATTTGTATTATGTCAATTTATTTTTTATTTTTTTTTGATTAATAGTTTTTTGTAAGTATAGTGATTTTTTATTTGTTTTTTTTTTTATCTCTTTCTCCTCTGAGTATCCCGGAGGCGTTGTTTACAGCGCGCGCCCGCGCGCGCTGGAGCGCGCGGCGGCAGCAGAGGCGCGGCAGCGGGCTTCCAGCTCAGGTGCGCGGCGGCGGCTCCGTATTGTTGTGGCTGGCTTTTTTGCTCGTAATTATAACAAAATAAATCTTATTTAAAACATAAAAATTAGTAGCGAGTTTATTCCACGACAATAGATATTTTTGAGACTATATGAAATAATGTGTGCTATTATTTCCTATGCTTAGTCAAAGGTCCACACTAATAAAACAGGCTGAGCTTTCCCTGAACAGTAAACTATATAGCCCGCCTGTATCTCACAGATGTTTCCAGTGTACTTCTTACAGGTTTTGTAGATTTATTTACTTGATATGTATCATTTGTTTTCTGGCATATATTTGTTCACTACATGTATGCCTGGTGACCAGGGAGGTCAGAAGAGGGTGTCAAATTCCCAGGGATTGGAGTTATAGACAGTTGCGAGCCTCCCCAAGGAAGCTGGTAATGAAACCTAGGTCTTCTGCAAAAAAATATGTTCTTAACCACTGAGTTATCTCTCTAGCTTCTCACAGTGTATTTTAAATAGTATCACTGCCTCAGAAAAATTGTGTGGAACTTAGAAGTGTATGAAAGGTAGTTAATATGGCTAGAGCACTCAGATATGACCACAGAACTCACGTTACAAGTTTCATTCTATTCTCTTTAGGAAAAAAAATTGGAGAAAGCTGAGAAATTTGTGATTTATCATATAATGCATCCAAACTAATAAGGTAGGAAATCACTATCCTGGACTATTAGAGAACAAACTTAGAAATTCTTGACTAAGAATGACAGATGTCACCTTCCAATTTTATCTTAATCAATCGAAAATGATTTTACATTTCACTGGATGATACTGTGTGTTAACGACTCTAATTTGTGATGCTAAATCTCTGGCTCAAGCCTATTTTTAATGTAGCTGCATCAGGCAGCACCATCTGCTTATTTTGAACTTTAAAAAATATTTTCAGTGTGTGGATTTGCTCAATGTAATTCAATTCACACATGAAACTTAATTGTTGGCATTATTATACTTCATTGATTATTTGCCCAGTGAACCATGATTTTACTACTAAGTTTATTACATATTTTTTTTTTGAAATTAACATTTTATTCAAATATAAGTAATCCTTTTAGCTTTTACTTAGAATTCAAGTTGTACCACTTAATTTTTAAAATGCAAAATTGGTGTACATTAAACCTCTTATTGAGATCCTACCTAAAGGAAATATATGTATATATATATATATATATATATATATATATATATATATATATAAATGTCACATTTTCCCCATAGCTATAGGACCAGTTGCTCACCATACAGGAAGATAGAATGGAGTGAGTAGGCATCAATTTTTAAAATAAAATATCAAAAATATAATTATTACTAATATTATAAATGGAACACTAGAAATTCAAGGCTTTTTTTCTTGAAAATTAATATGAATTAATCTACAAACAATTACTGTTGACGATGGTAAGTTTACAGGAGCTTTAAACTTCGTCAGAGAGTTTAGGGGTAGGTACTACAATTCTTGTCTGACTGGAGATGTCTCTAGTTCCCAAAGATGCTAAAAATGAGAGTGGGATCATTACTTCCAGCTCTGGTTTCTAGTCAACTTTTTACCTAATAACCCCAGGGAGCCCTACTGCCTGGTAGCTAAAAGTGGAAGCTCCGTTTTGGTGAGTAAACTGGATTGGCTCCTACCCTCCACACCTGACCCTAGTTTCTGCCCTACATGCAATACAAACCTCCAGGCTAGAAATGGAATGGTACCCCACATTTGGGGGAGGGTTCCACCCAGAAATTCTTTCCCATTTTCTTTAAACTTAAACCTCTAAACCTGTTGTAAATGTCTTCTTTGACTCATTTGCCTGTGGTCCATGGATTATTCTTTGAATTGAAGACAAGACCATAGAGCAACTGAGTCAGTAGAAGGTTTGTGTGACCAAGAACTTATAACATGCTATGAAGTCTTCATGAGGCTACGAAGCCTCCAACACAGCCAACAATGCTACTTTGACCCCCTTTTCTTTTTTGTTTTCAGTGTGAACAGTCCCTGCTAAGGTTGTCACCAAATTGGATAGACAACAATGAAAGATGGATGAATCTTGAAAGCAAAGGATCAACTGAAGAATGTACCCGAACTAATATACTTGAATCTCAGATAACTCATGCTTCTGCTTGGATTCCGAGGGAGGATTTTTGCAGAGGAGGAGGTGGTAGGCAAGTAAAGATTGGGAGAGGGGTTGTGGAGACCAAATGAGGTCATCCTAACCCTTGAAATTGGAGCTGCAGACAGTTTTGAGCTGTGTGCTGGGGAAAGAACCTGGAACCTCTAGAATAGAAGCTGGTGCTTCTCTCCGGCCCCAAGAACCACACGTTTTAATAAACCCTCTGAGGAACTACAATTTACAAATCTGCCACAACATGACCAAGGTGCTAGCTATTTCCTATAAAATTGGAAAATGTATCTAAAAAGCATGCACTTATTGTCTATGCAGTAATATATAGTGAATTCCATTGAATTGACTACAAATAGTAACAAATGTTTTAATAATGAAAGGTTTAAAAACAATAGTATTTCTAGTCAAAGCTATTTTTTTTAAAGTCCTGATTAATGAGACATATGTCAAGAAAAATTACTGTAATGGTGAATGCTGATTCAGGAGTTTATTTTTATTAAGTAGTTTATAGTGAAGGCTGGAACTATTTTTTCTATTTATAGTGGCATCTCCAGTTAATTACCTTGTAATGTATTGTGACATTAATGCACTAGTAAACTACTGGAATTTACACCCCTATTCAGCAATAAAAATCTGTAAATTGAAGAATGCACATAAAGTCACTGCAGGAATAAATTATGTGACCAAATGCCATGTATGGTCAATTGGACTTAAGAACAGAAACTCTCAAATTTACTCATTAGCGAGCTAGTGGCACTGAATTTATATTTGACGGCCACTTTACAGCCATAGAGCACAACATTTTACTCAAAAGCATTTTTTTTAAGTTGTTATACTATTTTCCTACAGGTTCCTAAGAATATATTGAACATAATTCAACTGCACAGAACCAAAAAGAAACATCTGAAAAACAAGCAGAATGATTCCATAAAATATATTCTCATAAACAATGACAGTACCCCAGATAGATGGCTTATGCCATGGACCAAACATGTTTGGGGCATGTCAGTGTGAAGAAGATGTAGCTGCATATATATTTTTACAATATGTAGACCCAAACAAAGAAAAGCTTAAAGCTTAGGTTTTCTTTTTAAATGATCTATTTTTGTTCTATTTGTGTGAATATGAAAATGTCTGTGGGATGGCATACTGTGAGTGGTTGTGGTTGTTCCAAGCCAGGATAAGCATGTCAGATCCCTGGAGCTGGAGTCATAGGCATTTGTGAGTTATCTGATATGGGTGCTGGAAACTGAAATCTGGCCCTGTACAAGCAAATGCTCTTAATCTCTAAGCCATCCCGTTAGACCCAGCATCCAGTTTTAAAGTCCAAAGTTACCAACAATGACTCCATAATCTCAAACATGTGAAGCACAATTATTATTTAAAAATAAAGTAACACATAATGCTGGGAACTGAGGGCCAGTGTGCCCACTGTCTCAAGCTACACCAGGAATTCAGCCCTTCAGGCAAGACACAAATTAGGCTTCCTTTTTACTATATATTAAGCTTTTTCCCAGGAAACACACAGGTGTCTTCTTTCTGATCAGACTCCCAGAGAACAGGTGGTCCCTTTTCCAGTTAGGCAGTTGATAGAGTTCCAAAGGAACACATCCTGCTTTAGCAGAATACCTTTTGACTGTGGAATGTTCCCACCCTATCTGTCTGTGTGAACTTTCCCACCTTGAGTCCCTATTTAACTGCTGGCTGAAAAATTAAGTAGGAGACTTGATCAGAAGGTTTTTGTATTGCCCTCTATTCTTTTGTGTTCTTGTCACCTGTTTGTCTCATCCCCAGTTTCAGGTCCACATTGAAGACCACACTGGTGGGGGTGACATAATCCAAAATAGGTCTACTTACACCAAAACAAAATATGTTACTTCATATTTGATAACAAAAAGCTTCCTAGGCTAATACTGTGAGTTATAGTAGCATATCTTAAATATTTTATTGATATTATGAGATTTGTGAACATTGGAAAATTCATTGTGGTTTTGTTACAAGAATATAGTCAATTCAATTCCATAAAACACAAAAAATTATTATTTAAAGCAATAATTAGTCCCTGATTAACTATTATACATGTTAAACAGAGAGATCCATGTAGCAAGGAAAATAAAGAGAACAGAGGGAACAATGAGGCAGCTGAGGAAAGGAAATATCAAGAGACAATTTTCCATGCCAGGCTTGGTGGGACACACGTTTAATCCCAGCACTCAGGAGGCAGACGCAAATGGTTTGTGAGTTTGATGCCAGCCTGTTCTACAAAGTGATTTCCTGAACTGTTACAGAGAAAATTCATGTTTTGAACCCCCCCAAAAGATAGTTTTCCTGATTTCAGTGTGCATAAAACTATGGCAGAGCATAGGAAAAAGAAAAGGTAATTGACTAGCTATTCTTAGTTTATATGTAGTTCAAAATGAAATTTCATAAAATATTGTAAATGGAATTGTACATATTCAAAAAGTCCAGCTTGCCATTTAGAATCAAATAAAAATGTATAAGATGCAAGAGAAAGTTTCTCCTCTCTCTTTTCTCTTTACCCCTCTCAAAAATAGATGGATATGAATATGGAGAAAGACACATAGTTTATGTGTATAATTTGAGTGTAGATAAAATCATTATTAATATACTATTTAAAAATGTTCAATGAATATAATGTCTGATAGCTGAAGGGAACTATGTAGACAATGGAAAGCAGTTATGCTGTTACACCCTCTCAATGCTGTTTTTAATATCTGTCATTTAATGAAATGTTAGACAGTCTTTGAAAAATGTCAAGTCTTTTTGTGTAATAGGATTTAATAGTTTCTGAACATTCCATATAATGAAACTGTTTCTTAATTCTTTCTGTGGCATGTGTGTATGCATGTGTGTGCAGGTATGTGCACTGTGCATCTCTGTGGAGGGTTCAGGTTGATAACGGAAGTCTTTCTCAATCCTGCTCCATTTTATTTACTGAAGCAAAGTCACTGAATGAAAATCTGAGCTCACCATCTGGATAGTCTGGCTAACCAGGTTGTTCTGCTGATCCCTATTTAGCAATAGAATTACACACACCCCAGGCCTACCTGGCCTTTACCTGGGCTCTGAGAATCTGACTCATCTTCTCAGCTGTGTGATAGGTGTGTTAACCACAGAATTACCTCCGTAGCACCTAAGTGTTCTTTCTTAATGAAATAAACAAAAGTTGTATTACATGAGGTAGTGACTATAAATTCAAATGAAGGATCTGTGGGTCAATTCATGTTGAAGATGGTCTGAGCATCAGAAGCCATGAAGAGTCATTCTGTGAGGGCAGTTCTCCTCCATGTCCAATTGATGCCATCATTATTTGCTTCCTGTTTAGGCAGCCATGTTGAGGATAATTTATGGGTATCACTATTCTGACTTTCATTTTTTTAAAGTTATATAAAATAAAATCTCTCTATAGTTTGAGATATGTATTAGGCATTGGTCACTGTGAACCAGCATCACTCATTTTTTAGAGGCTTAAAACCACACATCAGTATGAATGAGATGTCATTTGCAACTCACATTTTAACCATGGCTACCTATCTTCCTGTGAATTTCTCAAGGTCTGGTCTGAGGCAGTTGCTTAACATGTATTGTTTTTCTCTAATAATGCTGCCAGCCTAGCCTAGAACTGTTTATCTGATATAGGCCACTGATGATCCTTGTTCCTGAGCCTGTTGTCTGTCTCCTAGACACCATTGCAATGAACTCAAATAGCAGTAACAACTGTTTCTGTGTCCACCAAATGCCAGACTCTGCTAGGGATCCCTGCTCCTCACAAACATTTTGAATTCTACCTTCAGCCCTGTGAGGTGGTTGAAGATACTCAAATCAAAAGGGCCTAAACCCATCAAATCAGACGTTTTCAGGGTAATTCTAAATTTATTTAATTTTTACACAGTTTTACAAAGTACTCAAATTCCTCTTCTCCATCTATCCAGGTTTCTTTGAACGGTGGCTCTTCCATGACCAGAGTTAACTGACTTCTGCTTTCTGAAGTCTGAGGCTGGCTATGTGACTTGCTGTGATAAATGAGACATTAGCAAACCTGACTTAAGTAAAAGCTAAACTTCCTATTACTGGGACCACTCCTGTCCTGACAGGAATGGTGTAGACCAAGTTGAAAAGCAACAGGAGAGGCATTTAGGTCACTACCTATGTGATAACAAGACAGAGATCCTCCTGCCTCTGCCTCCTGAGTATCAGGATTAAAGGTATACACCACTATGCCTGGTCAGTCATGACTTTTAAATAATCTTTCTCAAATATACTGGGGTCACATCCTTAACAGAATTAGGATAAAGTGTTCAACTTGTGTAAATAGTCCTTCACCTTTGATAATAACAATTTTCTAATAATTACCATGTTTCTATCAATCTATCAATTCACATTCATGCCTGTTCTTCATGAGGGATTCTGTTGTGATCAGAAGGTATCTTGATCATTTTGTGTTGCTATATCAAATATTTGAGACTGAGTAATTTAAAAACAAGATAAATCTATTCCCCTACTGTTTGAGTAGCTCAGAAATCCAAGAATCAGGATAAGTTTGTTCTATCTAGGATGATCACCTCACAAAGCAGGGAAGGAGCATAATACAGCTCCTGGCTAGTACCTTCCTCTTTTACTCTAGCATCACCATCTGTGAGGGTAGAGGCCTCACTTTAGGACTGTTGCACTGGGAGTTAAATTTCAAGATAAAATCTGAAAAGGACACAAACACTGAAGCTCCCTTAGCAGTCAAGTGACACAGTGACATCAGAGGTACTTCTGCCCCATCCCTCAGCTGGTCCGTGAGATGCCACACTTCTGATATGTTTCAGGTTCTGTTCACTGCTGGCATAATTCCAGTTATGTTTCTCATTATATTTCATCTTAACTACCAGAGTCACCTTTCTTTGTCAATCTCTTCCCAATCAACTCATCTGCCCTGATGTCAAAGAGGCTATCTTTGTATCCAAAACTGATAATATGGTACATCCTTCATTTAACAGCAAACACCCGAAAGGAGCCTTGTCCCAGGACAAAGTACAAACTCTATGATGTAGAATGCAGAATAATTTATAAACAGTCACATTTCATCATTCTAACCTTCTATGTCAGCATGCTTTCTTAAAAAACAACAACAACAACAAAAACCCTTGTACTGTTCTGTGTTGGTTCATTGTGCTTTTCTCCCTGGGATTCCCTTATGTACCCTAGATCTTGATCTCTGGTAAAACAGAAAAGTATTTTCAGAAGTGTTTACTCTATTGCTTTTCACTGTTGGTCATTTAAACTGAAACCACTGGAGTGCTTTCAACTATGTACGCTGTTTATGCTCAGGCCAGTGGCTGGGAAACAGTAATTACAATACTCTGTCCTCCAGGAACACACAGATAAGAGAGGAAAGCATGCACACTGGCCAATAGAATACAATGTCTTCGGAGCAGTAACCAAAAGACTCATTAGGTGCTTGAGCATAGAATTCATCTCTGGAAGTAAAGGAACATGGCCAGATAGGTGGGAAAGTATAGCCTTCCAATCGAGAAGAATCCTACATGATGTACAAAAGATTAGTGACTTCTACCAAGAGGAACTGCTCAAGCAGAAAGCATGCTCAAAAAACCCACATCTACTGACTTCTGCCAAGCCATGGATGTGTTTGTTAGAAAACACACCATATACTTAAATCGAAAATATTAACCCTGGCATGGTTGTTAGCTGTAAAATTGGAAGGTATGACAGTGGAACGTTAGCTTTGAACATTATAGAACATTTTAAAGAGTAGGGACTGAAGTTCCTTTTAAAACATAAAAACGAAATCTGTTTACATAATAATTGATAGCTAACTAATGTAAGCTATCAATTTTTATTGTGTATGAGTAATAGAAATATTTTCAAATAAGTTTTGTTGACATCCATGGAAAATGGTTTTAAATTTACATGATTTTACAAATCAATAATAATATTGATATTACAAAGACTTTTTAAATTGTTCATAAAAATACTAATTTCCAAGGAAAATTTCTTTCACTATGACTTTGATTATGACATTACAAACAAATACTTAGTTATAATAATATTTGATGACAGAAACATAAATCTGAGCAATAATCTGGTGCCCTGTCACTATAAATAGGAATTTTAATAGATATCTATTTAAATGCCTTAGGATACCTATTTTTGAATCAATGGATTCATCTATTTCTTGAAACAGTATTTTAAAACTTAGATAACAAAGTGACTTGTTAGTCACACATTACTTTTCTTCCTCATTTTAAAACAGGTATTGAAGTACAAATATATATGACAACAGACATCCAGTTTCATTACTTACCTTTACCCAGCACTGAACACTGCTTCTTTTTCCTTACATCAAGAAAACTCACCTCTAACAGGGGGTCTTTCCAGGTCAGAGTCAAGGTGAATTGGTGGAGAGATGTAGGAAACCTGTCCATGATGCACTGGCCCTGTGAACACAAAATAAACTATTAAGACATCATAGGGACCATGTTGTGGCTCAGTGGGTAGAGGTACCTGTTAAAGATCTGTAGTCCATTAAGAAATGACTCCTACAAGCTGACCTCAACTTCTAAGCTTAATACTAATGGCCTGAGTGCCCACACATCTATACACACTCACACATACACGCATATGTACACATTAAACACACTGTAGCTGTCTTTTACTTTAAAATTTTTTATAGTCTCCTATCATTTTTATTCCACCAAGAAAAAAATATCTAGTATAGTTTATAAAACATTTTTCTTAAACATAAACCAGTTATTACCCACTTAAGTTGATTCTCCTTTCTAATCAAGATGAATTTTTAAAATGATTTATATATTTATTTAGGAGTTACCTTCCTTCCCTCTTTTCTTTCTTTTTTCCTTCTTTCTTAAAAACTCTTTCTCTCTCTCAGCCTTCCTCTCCCTCCTCCTTTCTTCATTTCATTCTTTCATTTTTAGAAAAGATCTCGTGAGGCCCAGGCTGCCTTTAAACTTGCAATGTAGTCAAGAATGACTTGCCTATATTTCCCAAGTGCTGGGACTATGTATTTGTGTGTGTGCGTGTGCGTATAATAGTTTGTTTTCCCTTCACTGAGATTATAGATGACTATGGAGTGATAAACTAGGTTTTATGAAAAACTAAGAACCTCTGAAACATAAATATATCTATCTGAATACTTTAATGTTATTAAGAATAGACAAACTAGACATTCAGTGATCTCTCTTCCGGCTCCAGTATTGTAGGCAGTGCCAGTTGCATTTATTTCATTGTCCATCAGTGTTAAACAACTTCCAGACTGGCACTTGGGTAAGATCTGGATGGCATTTAGGATGCTGAAATCATGACAAACTTATTTTCCTTAAGACAGTTCTCATACATAAATCTATATTCTACCCTGCTTGTTGTAACCTGAAAAGAAAAAAGTAGAGAAAATTCAAACAGCAAGGAGATGGGTTCTTTCTCTATTCTGGGGAAGAATTCTATCCCCTCACACATATCTTTGTAATATGTGTTGTTTTATAAATAAAAAAAAAACTACTAATGTTGATTTTAAAACTAAAATGATTGTGTTTTTTTTTTTTAAAAAAATTGTCTTGTCTTAGCAACATAATGCAATTATGTCTCATATCAAGAAACAAAAAGAAAAAAAGACTGATGTGGCTTTAAAAAAATTCTAATACACAAACTAGCTATCATTTGTACAGATGATCCAACAAGCAATTATGATTCTGAAGCAAGAAAGAATAATTACTGAGTCATTGCATTTTCTGAAACTACTTCATACAAAGAAGATTTAAGCAGCAGTGGAGAAGCCACCACCATCTTTCTCCATGGGAATATATAGTTATACTTTACACATTTACTATAGCAATTTACAGGGTTGTTAATCTCTTTTCCTAAACAAGGAAAGTTAATGATACATAGATTATGATAACAGTTAGAGTAACCTTCCCGTATCAAGTAATATTCGACTTGTAATAAACGCTGCTGATTTCTCTTACGAGGCACATTTCAAATAATTAATATGGCTCCCTGTTGATAGGAACTGCTGTTGCCCACAGCATTTTCCTCAATAACAGTAGAGATGGCAGAGCTGATATAATGTACACAGTTCCTCAGAATGGTAACTAAGAATATTGCAAATCCACTGGCCATGCTTCAGTGGAATACTTAAAGAACTATTATAAAAGGAATAAGATACCAATTGTGCAGTTACCAGTCTGTGTTTAAAATGTTTTACTAAAAAGTTCAGGTTAGCTTAACCAGAAAACTACCTGTTCAGATATATTCATTACACAGTTGACATTTTTGTTTGTAAAGTCCTATATCATTAAGGCATGAATCTGTTCAAAAGGTTAATTCTTGTAAATAAAAATAATATATAATTTACTAGGTATTTACCCCCAGTAATCTCACTTTCAGTAGGTATCAGGGTGCTACATGTATATAGCCACCACCATGAAGACTATGTGCAACATGAATGTGTACATATTTTAAACCAAAAAAACACACATGAAGAAATAGGCAGCTCTGTCAAGCACGTTGAAAGCTAGATTTTTGATCAAAATATGATACTTTAATTTATGATAATGTTTTTCCTTATAGAAAATCATGATATACAAACCCTTGGAAAATATGATCTGATTTTCAAGAGAAACAGTGAATCTTTCTAACTGTAATTCTTATACACAGTTTGAAGAAAATAGGCCGCTCACAATTTGATTCTCTTATGGGCCTATGGGTATAGGAAGTATCGAGATTATACTGAACATATCTATAGGCACCAACACAAGGACTATGAGAGGCTTGCTTGCCATCAAATCATTTCTGTCTACTGGGAGAAAAGATGTAAACTGCAAATAGAATGTGTCAGGAAAAGCCACACTGGCTGGAAAGGACAATCACAGGAAGGTGGGAAAGACAATGAGGTTCTGATTTATTAATTGAGAGTTCTGACAATAGACACTAGAAATTCAGAAACTGGTTGCTGACTGGTTTGTTTGCATTAATCATGTAATTTGAAATAATGTTTACTGCACTTTAGATCAGTGGCAGTCATAATTTATCTCCACAAATATACATAAAACTATAATGTCTTTCCTTTTTTCCTTATTTTATTATTATTATTATTTTGAACAAAGAAGTCACACTTTCTATAATGCCTTTCTTATGATGTGGCAAACTAAGATTATTCTCCAGAGCATGGAGAGAACAATTTACAGTTTGAAATGTCACAATGAACTCCATAAAGATCTCTCCTTTTCATTAAGGGTAATTTCAAGGGGACTGTAGAGATGGCTCAATGTCTAAAAGAACCAACTGCTTTTCCAGAATAGCACCCCACAGTGGTTAACATTGGTTGCTAACTCCAATTTCAGATCTGATATTCTCTTATAGCCTCCAGCCACGGCACATATGTAGCACACAGACACACAGGAAGTCAAAGCACACACATATAAATATTTTTTTACAATTTCTAAAAGCAGAATTACGTCAAAAAAGTAAAATTCAGTAAGTATTTTAAAACATAGTTAAAACCATTCATAAATGATAGAATAACTTCTCAGACTTTAAGGTCTGCGGATAAACCAGTTAGTGGAGAGCCTGCCTATGTTACTTAAGGTTGTAAATTCTAGTCCCAGCTTTCCCAGGAGAAAATAATTGTTTTTTAATCAGTTTTAAAAAATCAGGTAAAAAACTTGGTTAAAAAAAGATCTCTTGTTTTAAAGAGATTTAAAGAGATAAGGACCTTATCTGTTCTTTAATCATTATCTGCTAAGGTATGCTGTTTTTACTTTCCAAATTTAAAACATCTTTTTTGTCCATTATTTTCTTGAATTTTAGTTTATGCCTCCAAGTTTTGAAGAAAACAAATAATATGAAAATATTGATTTCAATTACTTTGAGTTAGAGAAGCAACATTAAAATTACTGGACTCTATATTTTTAAAAAAAAGATTTCTAGACATATTTTGTAGTATTTTACTTCCATTCTGATTAAAAGTTGGACATTTTTGATAACTATATATTAATGTTGGATAGGACCTAAAGGATTTTATTTTCTTAGTTCAGGGAGTGTTAAAAGCACACATTAACCAAATGTACTAGTTAGTGCTTGCTGATACACCTGACTAATCCAGGTTTATTTTATGAGCTAGGCAGATATATTAAAAACATTATAATGACTTTCTGTTACATTTAGACATTATGTTTAATCTATACGTTCATACTTTTTATTCTGTGTTGCTACAGAGTTAAAAATGTTAAGATTGGATTATAGGTTATATAATGTAGATGGCAAATACCTAAACATTAATTAAAAACCCTGTGTTTTTTTTTTTTTTTTTTTTTACCATCAATCTATCATTCTTTAGGTGACTTCTCAAACTCAAAGAGCTTACGTTGAGGTCAAATTATACATTGGTGTGTATATATATCCATAAAGACATATATCCTATATATTCCTATAAAATGGTTTATATGAATGTACTATAAAGTCTACTCAAGGTTTAAAATTCAGTGTTTTTTTGTAGAATATATCAGCAGAATTGTACATCTCAGCCCTGAAATTAACTGCAGACCATTTTCCTCACCACAAAAAACAGAAAAAAAAATTGCTGACTTCTAAACCCTTATTAATCTCTTTAATTCTAACATGTGTTTAGATCACAAACTGTTGAGGTGAAAGATTCTTGAATAAATTGTACTATTTTATAAAATTTAAGATTAACTTATTTTAGATGTACCAGAATCTAATAAAAAAATGAACTTACAAAAAAAGAGAGAAACTAGTTTCTTTAGTCTTCCTTCCTCATTTCTTCTCAATTATGCTTGCTCTAAACAATTACTTCACACATTTTTTCTCTATAGTTTGCTTATTTTAGACTTATAAATACAATTATATGTCCCCACTGTTACTAGCTTTTGTCACTCAGTATAAATATTCAAAACTCATTTATGTTGTAGGATCAATCATTACTTCATTCTTTTTTCTCATCAAATACTTTTTCATTTAACAGTCATCTCATATTTTGTTTTATGCAATCATCAACTGAAGGGCACTTCAGATCAGTTCCTCATTCTGACTCTCATGAAAATTGCTTTTAGGACCTCACAAGTTTATCTTTTTGTGTGCATTCCTCTTGGATAGTTACTGGGAGGCGGATTGCCAAATCTTGCTAATATGTATGTATTCCTAACATACATATTTCTGAGGAACTGCTAGACTGATTTCAAAAGACACACTCATCTTGCTTTCCACTGCAAAGAGGCACTCATAAGACTATGGAGACATTTTTCAGTTTTGTTTCTCCTTAAGATGATAGAACAGTAAATTCAGAGTTGGCCAGATTTTCAAATAATGCCATTTACAGTGGCTGAAACCTAGAAAATATGCAGTCTCTCTAAGTCAGTACCAAGACATAAAACGGGAAATATGGGCCTGAAGTTGTACAGTCCATTTGCTCTTAGAACAGACAAGAATAAGATACTCTTCCAAACAGAAAATATAAAAATAATAATAATAAGGAAGAAGAGCTTGTCATGCTCTTAAATAAAAATGGAACCTCCTCTGTGCTAGATATGCCAAAAATACAAAAACTTTCAGTCTGGTCATGAGCCCAGAGCTGTAGTGAAACCTTCAGGCCACTGTGGATTCTGAAAAAGTACTATTTTTCCTCTCTTCAACTGTCCTTTAATTTCTATTCATTGAAGAACCTCAAGCAATTTCTACTAGACTTCAAATAGAAAGGATTTGATCTGCTTTCAGTAAGGCAAAGGCCTTTTCTCTCTCTACTTTCCAGTACCTCACTTGCACATCTTTACGAAGAAGGACATTTACAGAACTGTAGAATTTGGAGAGAAAGACATTTAATAGCATATAGCCGAAACCTATATTTTAGAATGAAGAGATTGACAGCTTTTGAAATGGAAGAGTTTTTCAAATGACAAGCAAGTGGCTGTCATCAGGGAAATGTTAGAGAAAGCAAGAAAGGATCTAGCAGCATCCCAACTTTGCTATCTGGGAATCGGGTTCAGAAAAGTATTGTTTTCTAGGTGGATAAGGCTTGACTTTTCAGAACTATTGAGATACTAAGAAAAAAAAAGAACTATTTGTTTATGAAAATATGTATTTGTTTTTTTCACCTAGAAACAAATACATATAAGTTCATACTTCTAGTCACAGATTTCCTATGTAAGCATACAGATTCTGCCACTCCCTAGCCAAGTAAGTTATTCAACAAGGCATCAAGCCTTCAATGCCCTCATTTGCATGATGGTTTTGTAAAAACCCTGACCTCAGAGGTTATTCTGAACATTAAACGAATCTGTAAATACAGAATAATTAGAACAGTGTTTGGTACAAAGGTAAGTATTTAGCAGTGTTTAGCCATTTTAATTACAGATTCATTCATTAATAATTCATCAGACACGGGTACCTTTTAAAGTGTTTTGCATTTATCACACGAAAAAGTCACTGCTAATTCATATCTTTAAGTAGATAGAGAAAAAGTAAGCAATAAACATAATTACATGAACTTTATCATGGGTTCTAGAGGCTAAGGGTAACAAGAGAAGCTCAGAATAGGGTACAGGGAGTTCAAATGGGCGAGACAGGCTCCAACTTTTCACAGCATGCTAAGAGGTAGACCTAATTTAGTTTTCCTGTCAGTGTCTGAGGCACTGGAGAGATGACTTTGATGGAAAAATTAGAAAAGATAAAAAGGATGTGAGCAGGATGGCTCAGCAGGTAAATGCCCTCCAAAAAACTGTCCTCTGACCTCCACATGTGTCCAGACCATAATATATGTTAAAAAGATTAAAAGAAAAATAAAGTCTCAAATATTATTTAATTCAGTTTAATTTAATTAATCAGCTTATATGTTGAAAATCAAACACAGAGCCTTGAATGCTAATTCTGTTAATCTTTTTTGAGCTACAGCAAATAACAGAGATAAATGTCTTTATAGAGAAGAAATGTTTATTTTAGGACAGAAATATCATCCCAGGCCATTTGGGCCCTTGCTTTTGGGCCTATTACAAGGCAACAGATTGTGGGAGATAAGGAATGTACTCCTTCTTACCACCTTGAAGTGAAGCAGAGATAAATAAGGGTACCCAGTGTCCTCCACTTCCCTGAGGAGTTCACAGCCACTGAGCTTTCTTCTTCCCAGCACCTGGTCAAGCTTCCAACCCCCCCCCCCCAGTATTCCCACAGGTTGTTGAGTGAAACTTAAGAAACCAGGTCATTGGTGACACTTCTCACCTCAGTATCTAGTAAGCATTCCAGCACTTAGGACTAAAACTAGATTTCACTCTGCTTTTAATGATAAAGATATAAGCTGGCAAATGTCAGTATAAGATGCTTTTTTGCCTGTGCCACATCAAAATAAACACTATAAAAAAATAATGTCATCACTGACCTATGGATAAAAACAGTATACATAAAATATGGAAAGAAACAATTTCCTCTTAAAGTAAAACTATTCTTACCAACACAGAGTCCCTACTCGTTTCTCCACTTACATCTGAACTCAGTTTTTCTTAACTTTTCCTACAGTGTTAAAAATAAGTTTTATAATTTATTGTCCTCCATATAAATTTTATGTTAGTTTGTTATTTACTTAAACTTTTAATTTGGAAATTTATTACTTTCCCACTTAAAGAAAATGAAATATGGAATATTCTTTTTCTTTGGGTCCTAGATTTCATTATTTTGCTTTGAGAATTTTTGGCATTAGTTTATACTAATTTTTATAACTAAAGTCATATTTCTTTGCTCTTCAATAAAGACTTCATGTTTAAATAAAAGAGCCTAAAAAACTATATTTCCCACTCCCCTTAGAGGAACTCCTGACTCAGTTTGATGTTGGGGGGAGAAAAGTGGATTTGCCAGGAGTGGGGGCTGGACTAAGCAATATCGGGTCCTTGGGACCTTTGGATCGCCTGCCCAGGTGGGTGATGGGGAGATGTGGAGATAAAGATCTGGTGAGAAGAGGAAGGGATCTTGATTAAGAATATGCAGGGATAGAAAATGTGACTTTTTTATTCATAATAAAAAAAAGAAAGAAAATTCCTACACAAAAGGCTATAGGCAACTTATGAATATAGAGAGTGGAAAAATAGTCTTCTCTAGGGAAGAGCATACTAATTGGTTATCCAATACCAAATGGTCAGCCCTAAAATCATATGTACAACTAACATTATACAGACTGAAAAAGTTGTATTTATATATTTAGAAATGTATGTGTATATAAGTATACATATAAAGAAAGAATAGCATATGTAATTGTTCTTCAGCTTATGTTTTCAAACAACTCTGAAAGCAGTATAATTTCTGTTGAAATTAATTTCAACAATTTTCACTCCAGATTAAAAAACTACCAAAGGTCAATGAAGTCTTTGTGCTGCTGGAAAACGTATATTGCCAGCATTATAACTTGTCTTTTCTTCATATTCTATTCTAAGTACAGCACATAACATCTTTAAAATCTACTTGTAGGTAATCGATCAACACCCTGTGGTGATATATTTAATAAAACTAGCCTGGAATATCAGAGAACAGAACCTCCCACAATCAAGCCCGGAGGGTCAGAGAGTGGTAACTCACGCCTTTAATGTCATAACTCCAGAGACAGAGATATTTCTGTTTTTCTATGAGTTTAAGGCCTAATAACCCTGGGCCTAGCTCAGGCCCAAGATTTACCATGAGAAAGAAATTAATAGAGAATATGAAGATTATTAGTGTCTAGTATAAAATGGTCAACAATTATGTATTTTTACCCTTACTAATATTCTGACATATGCTTTTTCATAGGTTTATTTGTTGTTGTATTTGCACATTTTTGAAATTTTACTCATTACTAAGCACATAAACCAAAATATAGGAATATTAACAAACAAAATATTTTAAATTATTTTGAATACATACTTTTATAGGAACAAAATTGAGGCAAAAATTGTGTACTGGACTTTTTCTTTTTAGATTCTGTTGATGCTGTGATTCTGTGCCAACAGATCATAAAATATAGGCAAATGGCTGCTGATTCAAATATTGTTATTTTCTTTTCTAGTTAATAATCAGATATTTCATTTTAAAGATAGAAGTTAATTTTCTTATGGCTGTGATAATTAAGTGTGATTTATATTCTGTACTGTGCTGATATATGTATTGATATATTTTATATTTAATAAAATAAGCCTGGAATATCATAGAACAGAATCACCCACAGTCAAGCCATGAGGGTCAGAGAGTGGTGACTCACACTTTTAATTCCATCACTCAGAGACAGAGATCGTTTTGTATTTCTGTGAGTTCAAAGTCTAACACCAAAAAGAGTAGTAGCTCACACCTTTAATTCTAACTCTAGAATTATGATGTAGAGTTGAACCCTGAAGTGAAGAAACTGGGCGGGGAAGGACAGAGATTCATTCATTCTATTTTACCAGTCAGGCTGAGGATCCTTGAAGATAGCATTTGCCATGTTCAACCTGAGAAGTAAGCTGGGTGAGAATTGACTGTGGTCTGTTTCATCTCTCTGATATTCCAGCTTTTCCCCAATATCTGGCTCTGAGTTTTCATTATCTGCTAATTAGAATCATGCAATACTGAACTTTTGCTCAGAAGTGACTTGAATTGTAAGTTATCTGTATAAGTTATCTAATGTGATTTTTTATACCAATTTGATTCCGAAGCTTACATTATTGAACAAACTTTTATTTCAGCAAGTAATGTGAAAAAGAAAGAAGGGGATCATGAATGAGGCCTCATTATTTTTCCATTACACTCTTATTCATTCGGATATACTATGCACACTGCTATCTGCTTGACAGAGTAACAGGAAGTCATTACAGAAATCCTAATTCTTGAATCCCACAATACAGCATGTATAAAGTTGTGGATTTTGGATGATAAATGCACTTTCTTGAATAACAGAAGCCAGGAAATACATGTATGAGTCAGGTGGGTATTTTATCAATGTTATTTTTGTGACAAAATGAAGAAAACATTCCAGGCAGATGGCTGAGGAAAATGTGGTAGAAGAACCATGAGGCACATGCTGTGACTGGCTGTGCAGCTTAAAAATTTGTTTGTTATATACTTCTAATTTTCTTGAAATATTTAGAAATTCAATTCAACATTGTGAAGTATTTTTAATCTATTTTATGTTTTTGTATGTATATGTTACTGCATCTATTTCATGGTGTACATGTGGAGGTCAGAGGGTGATTTATGGGAGGCAGTTCTCTTACCCACCATGTGGGTTCTAGGGAATCAAATTCTGGTCATCTAGTTTGTCAGGCAACACTTTCACTTGTTTACTATCTTTTGTACCCTTCTTTTAGTTTACTCACTTAATTAATTAAATTTTAATTAATTAAAATTTCCTGATAGGGATAAAGACCAGAACTTGCAACTTTGGTGTTGCACATATTCTTCATGGCAATGGTTGTTTACATGTAGTTGCCTGGTAGCTACTGAAAATGATAAAAGCTATGGTTCATTAACAGACATGAATTTGATGTTACCTCATAACAAATAGATATAATGTAAAGAGTATGGTTTTTAAATTTCCTCAACCCGGATGCGGAGCAAGGGGAACACTCCTCCATTGTTGGTGGGAGTGTAAGCTTGTTCAGCCACTTTGGAATGCAATATGGTGGTTTCTCAGAAAATTGAGAATCAATCTCCCCAAGGACCCAGCAATACCACTTCGGGGTGTATACCCTAAAGAGACACATTCACATTCCAAAGGTATTAGCTCAACTATGTTCATAGCAGCATTATTTGTAATAGCAAGAACCTGGAAACAACCTAGATGTCCCTCAACTGAAGAATGGATTAACAAACTGTGGTACATCTACACAATGGAGTACTACTCAGCAGTAAGAAAAAATGATATCCTAAAATTCGCAGGCAAATGGATGGATTTGGAGAATATCCTCC
>PVIH01000559.1:0-17299 GCA_004025045.1 Sigmodon hispidus | reverse complement strand
TTTAGAGAGATAAGCAGGGGATATACTTACTCATTAGTGGTCTCTAAACAAAGAAGAAAAAAAGCCAAGCATGCCCAAGTGGCAAACCACAACCACTGAACAGCTTGCAATCAGAAACACCCTGGACTGACCCTTCGGACCCCACTCCAACTATAGGAACACCAGACTCACTCTTGAGGGAGGGGGGACAAAACTAGATTTGGCCAAGAGTGGAGACTGATCCAAGCATTATTGGGTCAGTGGGACCATAGGACTGTTTGCTCCCTGCCCAGGGAGGGGATGGGGAGTTGCACAGAAGAAAAATGACAAGATGTGGTGGGAGGGGGAAGGGACCTTGGATGAGGATATACAGAGATGGAAAAAAATTTTCAGAGGGAAAGCTGAACACAAAGTAAATTTATGTGTAGCAATCTTATTTGCATTACCACCCTTGATAAGCCATGCTTATGATTCTTATTCTCTTTATAGTTATTGTTAACTTTTCCTCATTTTAAATTCATGTTACTGTTTTTTTTTTTTGTTAAATACAAAATAAAGAAGAAAAAAAATTTCCTCAACCCAAATTTTTGTTTATAATTCAGTTTACCTGTCAAAACTTATCAATATGCCAATATGCAGCAAATTTCAAGAAGGCATAAAAAGTTAAATATGTTTTAAATTTACATTCTATTATCAAAATGCTTATGATTTACAGTGCTATTAATGTGTTTTCCAAAATGTCAAATGAAATAATAGTAATAGTAAACATGCACATATATTTACTTCTGTTTACATATAAATATACATATGCATCTTAGCAACAAATGATTACAAATTATTTTAAGATTTCTCCCCACCTAAAGCTGAGGGCTAAAATCAGGATCTTGATACTCCTATGCAAGTGCTCTAGCACTGAACTAAATTCCTAAGCCTATTTGAAGGTTTCTTAAAAGAATATTATTTTAACATTCCTGCAATTTTAAAGTAACAAAATTAAGTTATAAATTTAATTGTTTGATCATTCTTTCATAGGAAGAGTTAAAAATGGCACAGCAGTGAAAACTATGCATAGTATTCATATTTGATATGACATTCCTTAAATAAGACCTGAAAATATAGGTTAGAATTCATTTATTCTCTTATCCTAGAAATCACTTTAATATCTTAGACACTGTGAAAACTCGATGTATATACATATAACTATATATACTGAGTCTGTTCAAGTCCAAAAGAGGTTGTTTATGGGGTTCTTGAAATTTTTCTTTATCAAGTGAAATAGAGAGCAATTTGATAAACACAGATTTTCCTAAAATGCTAGAAGTGTTAAGGAGGTCGAAATTCTGTTATTGTCAAACAACCTGGGATAAATTGGCACTGTACTTTTGTTATTCATTTCTATTTAACTGAACTGAAAATAATTAATGACACACACACAGGAAAATGGAACTTTGTGTTTAGGGGAAAGGGTTATGGTACTTGAAAGTGATATTAGCATTACTTCAAAGAAAACTACTCTCTTTCTGAGCCACAGAAGCTAATAAGCATGAAGAACAGCAAAACCCATAGTTTCAACCCAGAGCTTTCACCCTGGACCCCATCGTCAGAGAAGTGGTCTCCTGCTTCGCTCTAAAGTCTATCCTAGAAAAATGAAGAAAACAAAACAAAAAACAGCATGTTAAGGTGCATTTTCAGTCCTACTGATCAGAAATTATCTCAAAATATCAGCTCAAAATTTGAACAAGTAATCATATGAAAGGCACCTAAAACAAGTTTTGTAAAAAGACAGTAACAAAATGTTGTACTTTCTCCTCCTACTCACAAGCCTAGAGAAGTCCCCAACCCCCACCTTCAATGACAAATACCTGGCTAGGTTTAACTGAACAGATGCTGTCACTGAAGAATGATACACAGATCTCAAGTTAGCAGCTACACATACTGAGCCACACTCCATGCCATATACTGAGCTTGGAGAAGGCACATTTATAGAAATGGTCCAACAACTTTGGTTAGTAGGCTCATCTTACCTAAATGTAAGTTCAGGAAAGAGTGTACTTTCGATATATATTCTGCCATGGGTCTAATTTTCAAAATACTTACAAGTCAAGGAAAGAAAGAACCAGAGTTTTATTCTGTGGTTTATTTTGACAAGAGTGAATATACATGCACATATATTAGATTTAAAGAAGAGACAGAAGGACATGATTGCTTGTGCTATATTCAGGTCAAAAACCCTCTTTCCCTTTAACCAATCCATTGAATCTGTGAGGATCAGTCAGGGCAACAGCCTTTGGAACCTGACAGCATGTTACTTAACTGAGATCAATACATGTCGGCAGAGACTTCAACTCAGTAACTCAATGCCAACTCACTGTATTCTGGAACTTAGAGAAACATGATCAGAATGACCCAAGTATAACACCATGTCAGTTCAAAGAGACATAAAATAATATAGGTATTTTTCTAGGATAATAACAATAAATTTTACTATTTTATGCTTTTCAAGGTATTTTAAAATATTACATAGAATAAGATAGCCTGTAGTGAAATTTTGACAACTCCCTACTGGATGAGAACAAAAGCTATAAGCTGAAAAATTGTGATCTTTATACAAAATGTTCATTTCTGATAGATTTATTCTACTTTACTTTTGGCAGTCTCAATCAAAAAAATTAGGAGAACTTACAACCTAGCTATACACTCAAAGAATAGGAAGAGTCATTAGCACAATCTGGAGGTACAGGATCCTGATTCTACTTATATCCGATAGTGAAAACTTCAAAATTTCATTGTTTTATTGGATATATGTGTTCTTACATGGTGTTTCCTTTGTTCATAGGTGCATACATTTATGGTGATATATTGCATATATAATAAAAGTAGTTTGGAATATTAGAGGACAGAGTCAAGCTCTGAAGTTAAGGGAGTGCAGACCCATACCTTTAATCCCATCGTTCAAGGCCTAAGAGAGTCAGGCATTGATGGCACATGCCTTTAATCCTAGCTCTGGGAAAGTTGAACCAGGAAGTGAGATAACTGGGCAGAGATAGAGTAGGGAAGAATTCAGCTTCACCTGCCACTTCCTTTTCCTCTGAGGATGGAGAGAGGTTGGAATGAGAAGATTTAGGAAGACAGGTCTGAAGAGTTGGCTGGGTGAGAAGTGGTTGTGGTTTGTTTTCTGTCTCTCTGATATTCCAGCTTTTCCCCAATATCTGGCTCTGGGTTTTTATTATAATAATAAATAGAATTTGTAAAATATACATTTGTTTCCAAAAACGTTATTCAATTTTACTATTGTAACTGAAAACATGATTAAACTAACCATGTAAATTCCAGCACATCCTCAATAGTTTCTTTGTTCATCTCCTCTCCCCATGCTGAGTACCAAACTCCAAACCTTCTACACTCTAGGCAAACACTCTGCAACTGAAGCATACCCCACTCTCTTGGTTCTCTTTTCTATATAAAATATAACACTACATTTCAAGGTACTTATTATTAAAATTAAAAGAGTTCATGAATAAGTGTGAGATACCATAACAAAAGAATAAATAATTAGACCTTGTTTTTTGGTAAGCAAGATTTAATATTCAAAATGCTAGAGTTCAATAGATAGCTCAGTAATTAAGAGCGCTTGCAAAATTTAAGAGGAGCTAAATTCAGTTTCGAACACTCACTTCAATTTCCAACAGCCTGCAACTCCAGCTCCATGGCACATGGTATCTTTTATACTCCTGTGGGCCCCATGTACACAGCATAAAACTGGAAAGATACACAGACACACACAGACACACTCACACCCATAAATTTAAATAAAACTTAAAAAATGAGAATCTATATAAAGAAATACTAACTAATAACCCCATGTGATGATCATAAAATATATAATATCTGGAATGAGGGTAGGTAAACATATAAAGAAGATAATGTAGAGCCAATAGTTTTGAATCTCAATATTAATCAAAAAGATTGGCTTCACTATCTGTAAAATCATATGCTTTCACAGTTTAAAGAAGCACACAGAAAAAAAATCAATAAAATATAATGAATTTTAAACAACTTGTCCTATGATTAAATAATTAGTTTATTTTTAAAGATAGGGGTTCTCTGGGTTGCCTGGCTTTCCTGGAACTGACAATTCTGGAACTCACAAAGATCCATCCACCTGCTGAAATAAAGGTCTGTACCTCAGTTGCCCATCTAAACAAATAGTCTATCCAATCAAATGCATACCTTGATAAGGGCTGTGTGGAATTTCCATAGTTTTTATTTAACAAAACCTTTAAATTTCATTGATACTAGTGAATAGAAATGAAAATATAAGGAAAAAATCATTATATTACATTCTTATATTTCTAATAGCAAGTAAGCCACACCTACTACTTGTAAAGGAATTTAAAAGGGCAATTCTTACAAAAAGGGAGGAAATAAGCAAAGAAGAAATGAAAATATGTCCATTGTAAAATTTATATTGCTATAAAATTTGCCTTCATTTGTTAATCTTGCTTAATTTAAATAATCAGGAGAGGACTGAGAATTCAGCTTAGGGGTAGAGGCTTGTATTTGCTATATGAGGCTCTGAATTCAAATGCTAACACCACTAATTAATTACTTTAGAGTTCAAAGGTGGTTGCAGTTGTATAGGTCGTTTGAGAGCACTAGCCTACTGTGCAGGAGGCCAGGTGCTTCATCCTCACTATCACTCTGCACTTTACTCTGACACCTGTCCTGTCCATCTTCCACATTTAGTCACCCAGAGGCTTATATCACAGATTAGAGGTGCAGCCAGATTGTTCCTGGAGCCTGTTGTGGTTCATGGGAGTTCAGATATTCCTTTTAGGCAGTATATTCACAACAGAAATTTGGACACAATATAGAGAATTCTGTCATTAAAAAGCAGCCAATGGGAAATGGCAAAATTTAGGTCTAGACTCAAGCAGTTTTAATAGTATAATATAAATATTTTAATTAAGCTAGCTCTGTTCTTTGAAAGCCAAAGTAACTTAGAGATTAATTTCCTCAATTTAGTTCTAGCTAATTTGAGTTGGACTTGTCTCACAGTAAAACAAAAGCAATGTGACTCATAGTCTGTTTGCAAACATGAAAATGTGTGTCTGGGAAGCCAGCATATTGTTTTCCCTTTAATAAGTATGCAGGTTGAAATGAAAGGAATTATTTCAGCTCCTCTCTTTGATCATTGCAGAGGTTAATGGCATGATTTAAATGTAATTATTCAGTCCTATATACATACATGTATGTATATAGGACTGAATAATTACAACATACATATGCATATAACTCAATTAATGTAATTTACTATACTTCTTTTGAATGAAAATATTGGTGGTGGGGTGCTAATGCACACACCTTTTAAAGTTATTGATACTGTTTGTGGTGATTTAAATGAAGAATGTTCCCCACAGGTTCTTGTATTTAATCACTTGGTTCCTAGCTGGTGGTACTGCATGGGAAGTTTATGGAAGCTTTAGGAGATGGAGGCTTGCTGAAAGAAGTACAAATCTTTGGGAATAGCCTTTGGCTTATAGCCTGTCTCCAATTCCCATTCTATCTTTCCGCTTCCTGTCTATGGACAAAATATGGTCAGTCTACTTTCTGTTCCTCTTATCATGCTTTTTCTAACTGTTGTCATGTTCTCTGCACCATGATGGACTCTATTCCTCTGAAATGTGGAGAGCATGAAATAACTAAACCATTGACATGCACACCCATTTCCAGAAGATTAGGAGTAGTAGCATATCATAATAACGTATCTTAGGTACATTAAGCATAAGTGATGACCCTTAACAAATCCCTTCATACCACAAGCAGCATGTTGACTTAAAATTATTACATCTTGTCTAGATGGAGTAACCATGTCTTTAAGAAACAGTAGTAATTCTTCATGTTGTTTTTTGTATTTGACTTATAAACTTAAAAATCATGCTCAAGTTCTATAAGTAATGTGAAACTATAGTTTCAATGATGAAATTCTTTTATTTATGCATCTTATTTTATTATACAACAGTTCAATTTTCTTGAGGTGAGTGGGAAATTCTATTTTTAAGTGGGTTAAACATAAAGATAGTTAGATCCTTAATTAAAGGTATCAATGTCACAATGTATACAAATAGTTTTCTCATTATTATTTTATACCAGATTTAATACCAGATATGGTGATGTGTGTTTAAAGGGCCATAGTGTTCTAAATGCTGTAGACAAAATATATGTTATGAAAAATAAATCTAGTAAATGTCATTGCCTTTAGTTCTCTATAGTGGTAGTTTTAATAAGATAGCTTTTCTACAGTTCCAGTGACTAACTTGATTTCTAAACATATTCACAGGTGAGAGATAAGTATAGGTTATCAGGAGGTTTTACCCATAGGCAAAAATCAGAAAAGCAATATTGAGTACTGGTCTGTTGAATTATCTGTCACTATACATTTTGGTGTAGAAAATGAAGACCTATTCAATTATCTTTTCAATCTGATTTCACTGTCACAGTTAATTGTGTAAGACAACATACTTTTTTATGTAAACCAAGCATGAATAAGAAGAAGATCAGTAGTAAAATTGAAAGAGAGAGTAAGTCTTGCCACAAAATTAAAAATCTTGCTTGGCCATGGAAACTTATAAATAAAAAATAAACAAACAAACAAACACCAAAACAAACAAAAACTGAACTTTCTTCCATAAAATATGACTTTAAAGGAAAAATAATTAACCCCAGAAATGCTATGATTTGAATATGAAATGTACTCTATTGCACTTATATGGTTAAAACTCTTTTTCCCCAGCATATGGTTCTACTTTGTGAGGTTCTGTACACTGTGAAAGGACATGGTACCCAGCTGGGAAAAACAAGTCATTGGAGATATGTTCTTCTGGGCAAAAACTTTGTCTTGGCCCCTTATTTCCTACCTGGTCCTGACTGACATGAACAGCCTCATCTATGGATCTTCCTGCAAGGTCTTTTGCAGCACCTCAAACCTAAAGCAATAGAACACCTGAACATTGGTGGGAAATTCTGAAACACAAAAATAAATTCTCCTAAACTGCTTCTCTCTAGCAACTGTCACAACAATCACAGAAAACTGACTACTAATGTAAATACTTTTGTCTTATTAGACTGGCTATTATATATATGGATCATTTTCTAAACTTTCCTATGACATTATACTTTTTTTTTTCAGACGGGTAAAACATGACCAACTCATCACTATCATGGTGTAGAGACAAATTTTACCCCCATAGACATGACAGAAAAATATGTAGATCTATAAATGATAGGTCTATAGTGATAGTAATGAGGGTGTTAATACTTTCTAGAAGAATGGACCAAGATCTACAGCACTATAGTTTATAGCTTACAATTGATTTAAAAAGGTGAAAGTTCTAAAGACATTTATCGTAAATCTTTCTAATGATGGCCAACCTTTAAAAAAATTGAAATTAAGAAACTAAGTTTTTAAAAATCTAGTAAAGTATCTCTATTTTTCAGAAAAATTGTAAGAGAATTTATTTCAGTATGCTTGTTTCTGAGTTTATTTCAGTATGCTCCTCTGTCTTACAGTTATAGAAGGCACAGCTTCCATAGTGAAAAAAATGTCAGGACAAGAGCACGTTGTGTCAATAGTAAGGAAGCAAGCAGGTATAGGAAGTGGCTCATCCCTCTTCCTGAAACCTACTTCCTCCAATATGACTCCACCTCTAACAGGTCTTAAATATTCCAAAACTTCACAGGTCCTTTTCCAAGACAACCTGAAGATTTTATACTCGATCTCAGATCCTTATTGTTTGGGATAACTATTTTTTAACATACATTAATTTTTCCAGAGAACACTTGATCTTTATTGTTTTCTACTTTTTGGAATGTTTTTAATGGCATTCTTATCTAAAAGCCACTGTGTTCTTTATCAAGAAAGTGGGCAAAGCGTCATAGATATAATTTGGAGGCCCTAAAAACAAAGCCAGGATAATCACTATCAAGCAGTTTCTGCCAATTTTTCTTCATGTTTAGATGTCACTCTGTGACAGTGGATGCTGATTGTCACTCTGACAGAGTCAACAATCCTTTAGGAGATAAGCTAAGTATGTCTATAAGGGGGTTTATATAAGGGAGAAAACTTATGCTAAATGTCAGCAGCCTTATTCTATGGGTAAGAATCACAACCTGAATAAAAATGTCAAAGTGATGAAAGAGCCATCATTCATCTCTTGCTGCTTCCTGAGGAGGGTGAAGCTTGAGGGGGTAATGAGAAGAACAGACTCATGCTTCTGCCACTGTGCAAAAAAAAAACACCTTGGGATTTGGGTTAATAGAAGTTGTTGCTGAAAAAGCAATGTACACGTTTTATTCACTGGGTAAAAAGTTACAATGAGAAAGTCAAAATAATGATCACAAATCAAAACTTAATTTTTAATCACACATTTCCATTTAACTTGCTTGCAAAATGCACTTAGAAGCCTGCATTTCCATATTAACAGATGGGGTTGATTCCATTATGATTAACAGAGCTAATGATTCCCTGAAGTTACAAAGTAAATCCAGGAGGGAGAATAGAATCAAACATATAATAAGAATAATAATTTAATTACTAATATTAATAATAATCTGACTCCTGATATAGAACTGTAAGACATAAAAAAAATTAACCTTGTGACTGAGAATTTATTTACATAATAACAAAATTTAATATAAAAAGAAATATATGTTGTTAGGGTTTTACCCCATGTATAGACATTTTTAGATGAACAATGTAGGCTCTTGTTCATTAATCAATTTTATTTCTGTAAAAAATGTACTGTAAGAATATGAAAATGAGGATAATTATAGTGTTGGTATTTGCTAAATATTTAATGATCACTTAAGCTTTCTAATAAAGATTTTTAAAACTCACCTTTTTATACTCAGAAAAACTAAAGAATAAAATCAATGAAATAGTTTCTGATGTTGTTTCTAATTTGCCAAAGGGAAAGATATTGCCGAACATATCTCGTTTGGTTTTTCCCTATACTTTGCCTCAGCACTGTGATAATTTCAGAGAAAATGTGTCTCCAAAGTTAATAGGGAGAAGTTAAACTTAGAACACCTTTTGGTAGCATAATTAAATTCCAGACTTGTCTGAAGTTGAGCAGATGATGTTTGAAGATACAACTCATTATGTGCAGAGGTAAAGTATTCACCCATTTTAGACATCAAATCTCTAACCAAAGTTTTAGTAGTTTTATTGTAAAAGATTTTGCAAAAAATGTGTTTAGAGATCAAATTTCACAATATTGCAAGGCTATTACTGATGAGCTCCTCGACTCTGGGGAGTCTCCAGATGCATCTTCTTGGGTATCTCTGCAGGTGACATTGTCCTGAGTTCTAATTCTCTTCTATTATAAACTCGCCTTGCTTAAATTCTCAGTGGGCACAAACTCTCATTCACAAAAAAAACCCATAAAAGATGAAAAGGCTCATTTAACTTCACTTGAATTTTTGGAAATCTATTAAATTATTTGGAGAAGCATACCAGGTTTCTGTGGTTAAGAAGTAAGGGTAGAGACAGCCTGAGACAATAGAAGGTTGTAAGCCCTGAATTTCAGAAAAGCTACAGGGAACTGAAAATAACCACCCAATCTTACTAATTGCCACCATCCCTGCTCCTCTGTGATAGCAGATGAGCACTGCAAACAGACGTGATTTCTGTACATCTTTTCTTCCTTTCTTCTTTTTATTTTGATTATTATTTAATTACCATAAAAGTAATGCATTTATGACATTTTCACATTCCTATCCTGTACTTTGCCCACACATCTCCCATTACTTACTCTCTCCTTCTGCTGTCTGTCTACCTTAACCTCACAACAGTCCCCCCTATCGTATCAAGTCAGATCCGGGTGTTTGAATCTAGATTATATCAAATTCCATCTGTTTTTCTGCAAACAACAACAGTGAAGGACAGGTGTCATGAGGAAGAGTCCACCAGACATAGTGGAATGAGAAGAAGGCTAATTCTCTGTGAAAGTATATATGATCAATGATGTAGAATTTGCTCTACCAGGCCCATTGCTGTGGACACAGAGGAAAGTTTGTACCATTGAGAAAGAGTGAAGAATGTAAATGGTTCACTGTCTTGTGACTTTCTTTGGACAACAAACTATAAGATATAAAAAATAGTATATGCAATAAAAAGTAGTAACATAAATATATTAATATGAGTTGTTAACAACAGCATCAGATTTTTTTTTATTTTTCTATTGTAAAGCAAGCTGCTTGGAAGAGTAAAATGAATAGTAGTAGTAGTAATAATAATAATAATAATAATAATAATAATAAATAACAATAAAAGATAAGATCCTTTGTTAAAGCATAGCAGTTGCTTTGGCTTTCTCCAGAAGCCAGGCTTACTTGTAACAAACAAGGGAACCCTGAAAATAAAATTCAGATGGTAATTTATAAGCTAAAAAATTTTAACTTGGTTTATGTGTATATATATATATATCATTTTCAAATTTGCATAACATTCAGTTAAATGAAGATGATCTCCAATGATTCATGAAAGGTCACATCTGAACCAAAAGGAATGAAACACAGGATTCTATTCATCACTTTGTTTCTTACCATTCTTGATGTGTTCTTTATAAACCTTTTAGGCACAAAACTTATTTTATTTCATTTTTTAGAAAATAGCTATTATTTCTACTTGATGTGCAGAAAGATCCTATGAATAGTTCTTCAATTTCTTATCTGTAGGCTGAGATAAAACTATTCATGTAAAATGAATTTATTGCATAGGAATTTTCTGCGGTGCTTTAGCGTGAAAAAAGGTCGAGAGATAAAGAGTTATTCACGTGGAAGAAACAGCAGAGAGTGAGTTTCTTTAGAATAACTTGCAGTTACTATCAATGCTCAAAATGGTCATTAGTTCACAAGCAAATATGAGAGAATACTGAAGGAGCCTCCTAACAGTCTCCCTCATTTAGGATCCACAACTTAAAAAGGAACAAGTGCCTCTTCTAACACTGCTACCCTATTCTTTAAGCAAGTCAATCATTGCCAAGTACATTCGAGTTCCTCTTCACCGGGAATATCTCCACAGGCAAGTGAACAATCAACTTGTCTTTTCTTCCTAGGAGCCTCCCGAGCAGGAGGCTTTTATTTGTTTCAAATTGAAAGAAATAGATGACTAGAAATGAATTATGGCTCCACTGATCAGCATTATTTTCAAAAATGTATTCATGGGAAAACATCGTGCTCATTATTTAAGAAGAGACAGGTGTTCTCTACTTAGATTAATTGGCTTAAAAACCAACCAATTTGGTCTTTTCAGAAAGCATTACAAGCAAAAATTCCCTCTGTCTTCTGAATACGTTAGAAAAGGACATCACAAAGATACACTCCTAGGGAGGAGGGAGTTCTAAGAACAATGAGCTATACTAGCTCCTCTATTGTGCCCTTATCTTGTGAGGTCACTGTGACCTCCTGGCTAACATCTGGGTGACAATAACCTTCTTTTCCCTCATTGGTAAATTTTTAAGTAGAGGAAATAGGAAACTACATCTCTATATTGTCAACTAAGCTATACAGGATGTTAAAGACTTGCTAGGTAATAAATAAATATGACCTATGATGATATCTCAAGCTTAATACATATTTATCAGCCATGGTCTTGTATGTGACACTTTGGATAAGGCCTTATAAAGATGGCACAGAATTCTTTTTATAAAAGAGATTTTTCTATGATTAGTTCTTTTGGTCATTATATACTAAGTTATTACTCTGCCTTCTACAGATCTTTTGGAGATTAAAGTTAAGTTTTACTTAACCTTAATATTCTTCTGTTTTGATGTGCATAAAGACTTCATCCACTGTTAAGAATTAGATAAAATTAGGTAATTTATGGGCGAGAATATAAGATAAGATTCTATTTCTTTTGGTTGTTTTACAAATCTTATTTAGAAATGGGAGTTTAAAGGAGTTTAAAAAATCAACTACAAGATTCACAATTTTGATTTGGAAATATCCAGTATCCATGTGGCAGTCCCATAGAGAATGGGAATGAGGATATGACAGAAATGTTCAGAGACTGGAGACAATTAGTAGCTGCAAGAGAGTATGGACTGATAGTATAGACAGCTGTATCAATAATGCACCTTGTTCCTAGCTATCAAATACTCAAAGGGAAGGCCCACACCGTGACTCATGAAAGGTTCTCATCAGGATACACTACAGTAGATAAGGGGATTTCAGAATCTAAAGTGTGGTCTCCCTGTCTTACTCCAACCTGAATTGGTAGATTAAACTAAAAAAAGAAAGAGAATGAGAAACAGGTTTCCATGTGATATTATCTTCCTTCTTACTTAGCATCTATCACATATCTATTATCTGATAAATGAAGACAATGAATTCTAGTCCCGTATTATGTATTACCATGCCAACATTGTTCCTCTAATTTTGAGTTGCAACTTATCCTAAGAACACAAATGTTTTAATTAGTGTAAGAAAAGGGATCTATACCAACATAAATAAATACAAAGAAAATAACAATGATAGGAGCTATAAAACATTCCTAAAGTTAAATACAGAAATTTTGTTTTTGATAGCAATATCTATTATATCATGGGAAATTAAGTTCTAGTATTATCATGGTAAAAGGAGCAAAATTTTTGAAACCAAGAATCCAAATATAAGATATGCATAGCAGGATACAACTCTCAATATTAATCTGGAATAACAAAGAAAAGCTAAAGTTAACTTGGATTAAAAAGTAAGGTATAAAAGTATAGGGAGGATCTCTATGAAAAGAATAAGATGTCCTCAATATTTTAGTGATTAAAAATGCTTGCTTAGGTAGAAAGCTCAGCTCTTCATGATGATTCATATTTAAGAAATTCAAATAGAAAGTTTCATTCTATTTTTAATAACAGGTGCTGAAAAGAGGGCATGGCTCATTTATGCACTTGTACTTCATATTTTACATTCTGGTTCTATTATGTAACACTTTGTTACTGACTTCTGGAATCTTCAGTACTACAGTTATATAATGTTTGTCCAACCATATGAACATATTTTGGGTAAAGTAAAATATAATAACAAATTAATTATATTTTACTAGATGTAAAGACATTTTATTCCTTTGAGCACTCTTTGAAAGTTGATCATTAGATATTTTTCTTATGAAGTGCCAATTAAATACTTAAGCTGCAAGTATGCTAATTAAAAGAAAGTTTAATGTGTTATTTGCATGTGTCCCTAATGCATGCTTAGAACAATTCAACCAAAAGTTAGTTCATTGAAAATTTTGTAGAAAGAATGGCTAAAGTGATATAATTCTTGAATGGAATTATAACATATTTTATAAAACATAAAAAAATGATGAAATCTGAGGCCTGTCTTCAGTTATACTCTATTTTGCATAGCTGATGATTAACTGGTCTCTTTTGAACTATTTCTGACAGCAAGGTCCTTGAAGGTATTTCTGTACTTTGGGTGCCATGTATTCATAAAGACCAGCTTATACATATCCAAGTTCAGTTCTATCACTTTGTGAAAGAGTTCAAAGACATAAATCAATGTGTAAATAATTTTAATATATGAGTAAGTATAATTTAAAACTTACAACCCATTTATTATAACAGTGAAACACTGAACATGTGAGACATATGATGAATTTAAAAATGGCTTCTATGTTTTCATCAAAATATTTCCTACTACATATCATTTTATTTTAAGCTTTATTTAATTAAAGAAAATGTGTGTATTTAAGTGTCTGTGTATGTGAACAAAGGTGTAAAGTATCCTGAAGGCCAGAAGAAGATATTATATCCTGTTGGGCTAGAGTCACAGGTGGTTGTGAGTAGCTTGTGGTGGAGTCTCAGAGCTAAAATAGAATCTTCTAGAGTAACAGTCTATGATCTTTATAAAATTATTTAATTATTATAAACACAATGTTCTGTCTGTATGTATGCCTGCAGTCAAGAAGAGGATACCAGATCTCATTACAGATGGTTGTGAGCTGCCATGCAGTTGCTGAGAATTGAACTCAGGACCTCTGCAAGAACAGACAGTGCTCTTAACTGCTGAGCCATCTCTTCAGCTCCAGTACATGGCCTTAAGCTCTGATTCACTTCTCCAACCTTTATTTTTATTTTTAAATTAAATGACTTTAAAAAATAATATCCAATACAGTGTCATCTGGTGCATCAGAAAATAAGCAGTAGGGAGCTACATTCTTCTACCCCAGTTTTTATCAATACTTTGAATATTCAATTGACCTATTTAGTTACTATTCAGATTTTTCCATGAAACACATCATGAGAATTAAGCAGTAAAGTCTGGCATAATGTTCAGTTGCCACTGGCATTTTTTTTCTGTTCTTTAAAATTAATTAATTAATTAATTTTAGTACTGAAGAATCTTTTTATTATATTTGTTTTATTTTCTTTTTTTCTTCTATTTATTTATTTATTTTTTATTTATCAAAAACACAAAAAATGAATTTAAAATTTTGAAAAGTTAACAATAACTATAAAGAAGATAAAAATCATAAGCATGACTTATCAAGGGTGATAATGCAAATAAGATTGCTACACATATATTTACTTTGTGTTCCGCTTTCCCTCTGAATTTTTTTTCCATCCCTGTATTATCCTTATTCAAGGTCCCTTCCCCCTCCCATCACATCAGGTCATTTTACTTCTCCGCAACTCCCCATCCCCTCCTTGGGCAGGGAGCAGACAGTCCTATGGTCCTCCTGACCCAATAATGCTTGGATCAGTCTCCAATCCTGGCCAAATCCAGTTTTGTCCACCCTCCCTCAAGAGTGAGTCAGGTATTCCTATAGTTGGAGTGTGGGGTCCGAAGGGTCAGTCCAGAGTGTTTCTGATCCCAAGATGTTCAGTGGTTGTGGTTTGCTTGGCTTTTTTTTTTTTCTTGTTTGTTTGTTTAGAGATCACTACTGAGTGAGTGCATCCCCTGCTTATCTTTCTGAGATTGTGATACCTCCTCGCTCAGGAGAATATTCTCCAAATCCATCCATTAGCCTGCGAATTTAAGGATATCATTTTTCCTTACTGCTGAGTAGTATTTCATTGTGTAGATGTACCACAGTTTGTTAATCCATTCTTGATTTGAGGGACATCTAGGTTGTTTTCAGGTTCTTGCTATTACAAATAATGCTGCTATGAAAATAGTTGAGCTAATACCTTTGGAGTGTGAATGTGCCTCTTTAGGGTATACATCCCGAAGTGGTATTGCTGGGTCCTTGGGGAGATTGATTCTCAATTTTCTGAGAAACCACCATATTGCATTGCAAAGTGGCTGAACAAGCTTACACTCCCACCAACAATGGAGGAGTGTCCCCCTTGTTTCACATCCTCTCCAACATATGTTGTCATCTGTGCCTGTTATCTTAGCCAATCTAACAAGTGTCAGGTGGTATCTCAAAGTTGTTTTGATTTGCATTTCTCTGATGGCTAAAGATGAAGAGCACTTTTTCAGGTGCTTTTCAGCCATTCGTAGTTCTTCTGCTGAGAATTCCCTTCTTAGATCTGTACCCCATTTTTTGATAGAGTTATTCAGGGTTTTGGGTTCTAAATTCTTGTGCTCTTTATATACCTTAGAGATCAGTCCTCTATTACTTGTAGGGTTGGTGAAGATCTTTTCCCATTCTGTAGGCTGTCATTTTGTCCTATTGATAGTGTCCTTGGCTTTGCAGAAGCTTCCCAGCTTCAGGAGATCCCACTTATTGATTGTTGGTCTTAGTGCCTGTGCCACTGGTGTTATATTTAGGAAGTGGTGGCCTGTGCCAATTTGTAGAAGTGTATTTTCCCACTTTCTTTTCTATCAAGTTCAAAGTGGTTGGGTTTAAGTTGAGGTCTTTGATCCACTTGGATTTGAGTTTTGTGCAGGGTGACAGGCTCGGATATATTTGCATTTTTCTACACAATTCCATGCAGTTATGCCAACACCATTTGTTAAATATACTATGTTTTTTCCATTGAATGTTTTGGGCCTCTTTGTCAAAGATCAGGTGTTCATAGGTTTTTGGGTTAATGTCTGTATCCTCAATTCTATTCCATTGGTCCACAAGTCTGTTTTTATGCCAGTACCAGGCTGTTTTTAGTAGCTGTATAGTATAGCTCTATAGTATAGCTTGAAGTCAGGGATGGTGATACCTCCTGAGTTTCTTTTGTTGAGCAAAATTGTTTTGGCAATCATGGATTTCCTGTTATTCCAAATGAAATTGAGTATTGTTCTTTCAAGGTCCAAAAAATATTGTGTTGGGATTTTGATAGGCAGTGCATTGAATCTGTAGATTGCCTTTGGTAGAATTGCCATTTTTACTGTGTTGATCCTACTAATCCAGGAACATGGGAGAGCTTTCCATTTTCTGATATCCTCTTCAATTTCTTTCTTCAATGATTTAAAATTTTTTGTCAAATAGGTCTGTTACTTCTTTGGTTATAGTTGCTCCAAGGTATTTAATACTATTTGCAGCTAATATGAAGGGTAATGTTTCCCTTATTTCTTTTTCAGCTCTTCTATCTTTAGTGTACAGAAGGGCTACTGATTTCTTTGAGTTTATCTTGTATCCTGCTACATTGCTGAAGGTGTTTATCAGCTGTAGCAGTTGCTTGGAAGAATTTTGTTGGTCACTTATGTATATAATCATATCATCTGCAAATAGAGAAAGCTTCACTTCTTCTTTTCCAATTTGTATGCCCTTAATCTCTTTTCATTCTCTTATTGCTTTAGCTAAAACTTCGAGAACTATATTGAATAGATAAGGGGAGAGAAGACATCCTTGTCTAGTTCCTGACATTAGTGGGATTACTTTGAGTTTTTCTCCATTAAGTGTGATACTGGCTGTCGGCTTCTTGTAAATCGCCTTCATTATATTTAGGTATTCTCCCTGTATTCCTGATCTCTCCAGGGCTTTAATCATAAAGGAGTGTTGGATTTTGTCAAAGGCTTTTTCCGCATCTAAGGATATGATCATGTGGTTTGGTTCCTTTAGTTTGTTTATATGATGGATAACATTTACAGTTTTTCGTATGTTAAACCAGCCCTGAATTTCTGGGATGTAGCCTACTTGGTCATGGTGGATGATAACTTTTATGCACTGTTGTATACAGTTTGCCAAAATTTTGTTGAGAATTTTCGCATCAATATTCATGAGGGAAATTGTTCTGTAATTCTCCTTCTTTGTTGTGTCTTTGAGTGGCTTGGGTATTAGGGTGATTGTGGCCTCATAAAAGGAATTTGGCAATATTCCTTCAGTTTCTACTGTGTGAAATAGTTTGAGGAGTAATGGTAGTAATTCTTCTTTGAATGT
>PVIH01000558.1:293922-326560 GCA_004025045.1 Sigmodon hispidus | reverse complement strand
TGTGTGTGTGTGTGTATGTGTGTGCGTGTGCGTGTGCGTGTGCGTGCGTGTGTGTGTGTGTGTGTGTGTGTGTGTGTGTGTGTGTAGTCCAGAGGGCAACCTTAAATGCTGTTCTCAGGAGCCATCTGCCGAGCTCTTGGATGCAGGGTGCTGGTCTGTGGCTTGCTGTTTCATTACATTGGCTGGATATCGAGTTTCAGGAATGAACACAGTGACTATCTGTGTGTGCCTCCTCCTCGGTGCTGGGATTACAAGTGAGTCTCACCATGCCCGGCTGTTTTATATGTGTTCTGGGGCTCTGACATCCCACAGGTGTGACAGGCACCTTATCCACTGAGCCATCTCCCCAACTTTCAATGCCATTTTTTTTAAAAAATGTTTATTTTATAAGAACGTACTTCATATGAGTGCCTGGAAGTTAGGGAAGGTTGAGACTCACCATGTGGGTCTTGGGAATTGAACCTAGGTTCTCCATAAGAGCACCAAGTACCCTTAACCACTAAGCCATCTCTCCAGCCTCCAATCTTTTCTTTCTTTTTTTCCTGTCATTTAAAACCAGTTTTAACTTTAAATATATTCTGATCACATTCCTACCCTTCCCAAGTCCTTCAAGAGCCTCTCCCCATCCCTACCCACTCGCCTTTACATTCTTTCTTAAAAAAACAGGAAAAAATCAATACAATCATAGAAGCAACATAAAACAGCACCCAAAAAGAAAAAAAAAACAAAAAAACAGGAACCCCTCCACCAAAATGTAACCAAATAAAAGCACACACTACAAAATACTGTGGAGTTCACTATATGTTTATCAACTACTCCTGAACATAAGGCCTGCCCTGGACGGGTGGATCTACCCCATGTTACTCCATTAGAGAAACTAATTTTCCTCTCCTAGAAGGTATAAATGACAGTTCAGTTGTTAACCTTTATCCCAGTCAGCTGGCCAGTTTTGATCATTAATTTTCTTGCCTTAAATGATGAAGCTGAATTCGTACACTAGACAATAAAGGAAAAGTCTCCCAAGTTCTAGAGCCATACCTACCTTCTCAGAATGGCAAGCCTTATCCCCCGATATCTAAGGATGGAGCCTCCTGCCATCTCTCTATAAGCTCTCTCCACCTGCGGCCCCAGAAGCCAAGCCATTCACCTTTAGCCAGCCTGTGTTTGTCCTCTGGGGATCTGCTTCACACAGTTCCTGGTCCATCTTTCCAGGGCCTTTCCCTAACCCAGCCCCAGGGATCACAGGACACAGCTCCTCCATCTGAAGTATGCCATCTATCTAGCTTCCTAGTTGTGGCTCCCCATTTGATTCTCAGTACACAGGGTCTCTTTGGGTCAGATGGGGTTCAAGCATTAGAAAGGAAGCACTTGGGGCCTTCTGTGAAGCCACTTAAATGATCCAGAGGAGCTGGCTAGGAAAGTGGCCTGGGTAAGGCCTAGTGTATTCAGAATCTAGCTCATCCTGGCCATTCTGTCAATAAGATGGGTCTAAAAATCCCTGGCTTCATGGTATGAGTCTGATTACTTCTGACTAATGGAGGCCATTGTCTTCCAAGGTTCCCCACAACCCTCACCTCTGACCACCCGCTCAGAAAATCTTTCTTTCCAGGTGGCCTGCAGCTGCTTTCCCAGGAAGCCCACCCCCCCAATCCTCTGTCCTCCATTTGGCTCTGGGGTTGGCTGATTAGCTGTGAATTAAGTCCTCATTGTCTGACTCCCTAGTGGAGGAAGAGTGCCCCAAGGCGAGCTTCTTGTCACTTGCTCTATCTCAGCTCATATAGGGAAGGACAGACCCAGAGATGCAGGGAGAGACTGTGGAAGAAAAGATGAGTCATGACGAGACACTAGAGTGCCCCTCCACTCAGTCACTGAGCACACCTGTGCTATGACCACAATGCAGACTTGCAGGGAGCTGCTGTTGAGCAGGGAAGGGGACCAGGCATGAATCAGGCCCATGAAGAATGGAGCGAAAGCCTGCCACTTTCAAGACTGATGTCTCACATGACTGGAGGTGGCTGAGGGAAAGTAGGAAGAAGAAAAGCTGAGATGGACCTAAGGGACATTCTTCTCCACTCAGCAAGCAAGAGGGGCCAGCATCTAAACCAGTAGTTTTCACCTTCTTAAAGCTGCAATCCTTTCGTATAAGTTTCTCATGTTGTAGTGATTGTCAACCATAAAATTATTTTCATTGCTACATCATAACTATACTTTTGCTACTTGTTATGATTTGTACTGTAAATATTTGATATGCAGGATATCTGATATGTGAGCCCTGTGAAAGGATCATTCAACCCCACCTCAAAATATCATAATTCATAGGTTGAGAACACTGATTTAAATCATTATCTACCACCTACCATACAGTAGCTACCTCTGTCTCAGACCACCACATTGCACAAGAAAAGTAGCCTCTGGAGGTGCCAGTTTACCTATTTGTGGAGATCCTTCACTGCCCTGTGGCCTCAGTACTAGAGTAGGCTGACCAGCAATAGAGCCCAGCTTGAATCCAGGCCACCACCAGCAAGACTACTTTTTTTCCAGCCTTCAGGGATATTCTGCATTGATTCTACATTGTCTGAATATCTTCCTTTCCAATACAGGGAAGGAACATTTTGTGGGTGTGTTCCAGGGTCAAGGCAGTGAGTAGAATCCAGAGTCATCCTGAGCTAAGGCTTCCTCAGTCCATCCCCCCCTCCCTCAACGGCTTGGAACTCACTGTGTAGATGAAGCTGGCCTACAACTCACAGGGATCCACCTGCATTTGTCTCCAGAGTATTGGAATTAAAGGCATGCGCCACCATGCCCAGCAACCAGACCCAGGCTACCCAGAAAAGGGAGTTAAGGAGTGAGTGACCACAAGTGGATGTCCAAAGTAATGCCTGATCCAGAATTGTCTTCCTTCAGTGGTGTCAAAGGCTCTTGAACAATCTGAGACCAGTGTTATTCCCATGGATCATTTTCGGCAGGTGGGGAGCCAGAAGCAAGAGCTTCCGGGTGGGCCACAAACCTCTTCTGGGAACCAGCTATCCCAAACTGATCCCACTTGGTGTTGGCCTCTGGGATTCAACTTGTGAAACCAAGAAAGTGGAAAACCCTCCTTCATTTTCTTAAACTCCATCCACTTGTCCTTGGTTTGCCCAGTCACACCCACCTTGGGTCTTCCAGAGCTCTTGAGACATTTCTAAAGGGGTGTGTGTGTGTGTGTGTGTGTGTGTGTGTGTGTGTGTTGTTTCTTCTTTTTTACTGTGATTATTTATTTTTGGGAGTTCATCAAGAGCCTCTTTGTACATTTGTCTGTGTTAGAGGTGTGAGCCCCAGGGTATGGGCACCAGCCTGCAGCTGGGATGACTGTGGGGGACATGTTCCCAGCTGTATGGAGGGAGGTTTGTGAGTATACTGACAGATGTATAGCTGTGTGTCAGTATGGACAGGTGAGTGTGAACCTGGGTAGAATGTGTGTACGTGTGTGGCTGGGCATAGGCAGTACATATGGAGTGTATGGCTACAGGGTCTGAGTAATTTTATCCTCCATGGTTTTGATTACATCTATTTTCCCTCCAAACATCTGCTTTGTGGGGGACATGCCACTCGCTCTGTTCCAGGGTGAGCCGGCCCCACACACCCTGTGGCGGAGTGCATAGCACCGATGTAATCTCCTTAAACAAAACAGGCCAGCACAGGGCCCTTTCATGCTATTTAAAGGGCACTGACTAAACCCACCGCTGTCCAAACAGTCCTGGGAGGCTGGGGCAGAGGCTAAAGGTTAGCCATTGATCACATAAACCCTCACCCTACCTCATCTGCCCCCGGGCTCTATCCAGAGATCTTGACAAAATAATGCCAAGGGGGAAGAAGTACCCAGGCGACATGTCATCAAAAGCAGAGAATACATCTGTGTACACACTCCAGAGGCTGTGAGTCTAGAGGGGAAACAGTGAGCCAAAGAGTATTCAGGCTAGGTGGGGACAAGGTACCTCATTCTGAGCACCCTCCAGCCAAAGAGCCCGAGTGAAGAATGAGATGCCCCCACCAGAGGAGGTAAAGAGGGATAGGCAAATTAAATGGACTGAGAGTCCCCGGATATGGGCACCAGGAGGAAATAGTGACATCTGTACTGGATGTGGAGTTTACCTCATAGTAATGCTTTTTTAAAGTGGCAGTTTATTTGAGCAGGCGGTTTGACAAAGAAGACACACAGTAGCCAATGAACCTGGGGACAGGCCGGCCACCACTACTACTGCTGAGCACAAATGAAAAGCAGGGTGAGATCCTAGGATACCCCACATATAGTGGAGATACAGACACAGGAACCAGTGGTGCTGGTCGCTGTGATTGTGACAGTCAGAAGTTTCTTATGTGATTAAACCTACGTTCAGCCCTGGCCCCAGTAAGCCTCAGTTCAGCAAATACCCTCAAGAAAGAAAGTCTCATTTACAAGGGGCAGAGACTCAAACCAGACAATAAACATTGGTGCTGGGTTTGCTTTTAAATATTTCCAAAGTCTTGCTTGTGTTCTGTATGTCAGAGGCTGGGTCCTCACCTTGATGATGCTGGAAGATGATAAAGGCTTTAGGAGCTGGGGTCCATAGAGGGGTGTAGGTGGGTCTTAGGTGCTTGGGATATGTCCTTGAACAGAATTATGGGACACTAGTGTTTCCCTCACTTGCTTCCTGCTTGCAATTTCTTCTTCATCATGCTCCTGCCATGATGAGCATCATCACAGACCCAAAGCCAATAACCAGCTATGGTACAAATAATTCATACTATAGAATAACATTTTAGTACATAGAATGATGCTAACCCTTGACAAGTAAACTCCCTCCCTCATGGTTTTTTGTTTGTCTGGTTGCTTGTTTTGAGACAGGGTTTCTCTGTGTGACAGCCTTGGCTGTCCTGAAACTCTCTTTGTAGACTAAGCTGGCCTTGAACTTACAGAGATCTGCTTGCCTCTGTCTCTCAAGTGCTGGGATTAACAACACTGCTGGGCCATAAGTCTCTGTTTGACAAGAGATAAATAAAAGTCCTGAAAGGGTGTTGGTGTAGAGCCTGCAAAACAGTAGAACCCTTTTTCTTTTAAATTGATTGTCACAGGCATTTTGTCACAGTCACAGAAAGCTGAGTAACACACCAAAGTCCCTTAGTAGGTACATGATAAGCAAGTTGAGAAAGACATGGACTAACATTTAGTAATTAAATGAGACACTGACACAAGAATATGGGGGAATCTCAGAAGCATGCTGCAGGGTGTAAAAGACCCCACTTGAAAAAGCACACACCGTGTAGCTTCATTTGGTTATCATACAAGTTTGAAAAATGTAAAAATGGAGGTGCAGAGGTCAGAGGGTTGGCTGTCAGGATATGTGTGGGAGAGTTTGTTGTTGACAAAAAGATCTCATTGGTGTGAAAGGCCATCCCAGAGCTATATGATTATGCCTTATGGTGGTGGCAATGGGGGCATACATCTGTATTGGGATGCATTAAAATTCCACAGTTACACCAAACTGTATTTCACAATATGTTATTTTGTGGTGTGAAAAAGTGTAATTAAAGAGAAAATACAAAATGACATCTGACATTCTTAGACCTTTACTCCAAAGTCCTACTTCGAAGGTCTTAGTCTAAAGAAGTAATGAACAACGGACCTAAAGAAAAAAAAGGGCAGAGTTAAAAAAAAAAAAAAAAAAAGGGCAGAGTTGATCAGGCTACTGTATGCTGGATGAAAGAAAACCAAGGCTGATCAAAATAACCAGCATAAAGATATTCTTCCCATAAGTGGATGCTGTGCACTCTGTACAGCCTCTTTGTTGGCATCTAATGCAAATTATTGTGCTTTTATCTGTTTACTTATTTTCCCTTTGTTCCTCTGCCTCCCCAGAAAGCAGGGATCTTTCTTCATCCCTTCGGCCCAATGCTTAGTGTTGCACTGGGAACACATCAGTTGTGCAGTAAACACCTGGTGAGTGAATGACTAAAAGCTGTCATAGAACAGGGCTTTGGAAATGCAAAGACATGCATCTCTATGAAGCTTTCGGGTTGATAAAAAGTGGATCATGCATTGAGTGACTATCATTAGAAAATACCAAAAACTTTCCAGAAGTATGAATTTATGTATATGAGCTTTCCCCTTTGTTGGTCTGTTTTGTTCTGGCTGGCTTGAAAGATCATTGTATTTGTTCTGTGGGGTCGGATAAAGCTCTTATCTGAAGCAGAGAGTGGAATTCCCAGTCAGGCCTGTGCTGAAAGGGAGCTGACATTTCTGTGGACTTATGGGAAGTGAAGAGGTCTGGTTAGAGTGGAGTAGGGGGGAGCATCTTCAGAGAAAGGCCCCTGTTATGTGGGAGGGACTGTCCTCTCAGCTGGGTCTTGACGAACTCAAAGCCCAGTCCACTGGTGACTGCTAACTCCCAGTGCTCTAGCCCAGTCTAGATCTCAGAAGATTCTTGGCCTGCGGCCTTATAATGCTTGAATACATCCAGAAGGTGTCTAAAACACAGGCACCCAGCATGTCACAAGCCAAGGCAGAGATCTCCTCTAGCTCCCACAGGCCTCATCCTGATGTCAAATACCTGACAGGATGTTCCTTGAATCAGTATGTCTATATCAACAGTGAGCACCTTTAATATAAGAATGCCCCAGGGGCCTGAGGAGATAGTTCAGCTAGTAAGGAGCCCTGCATCTCTCCTTCTACTGCATAGGGCCCCACCCTATTTTATGGAATCTGTCCTCTGCTGCTGGACCTGCAGCTCTGCTTTTATGGAATCTGCCCTCTGCTGCTGGACCTACAGCTCTGCCTGGGAGAGACAGTGGCAGGGTTGAGATGAACACTTGTGATTTCAATCTCTTCATTCGTGGTGATTACCTTAAAGCATGTCCAAGAGTAAAAAAGTCAGAATTATGCCATAGATGCATCTCTAGGCCTTTGGTAAACATAGCTGAACTGCCTTCCAGAAGTGGGCCTGTGAGCTCAGCCACCAGCTGTGTGCCCCCCCACTTCAGGGTCAATATAGAGTTTTTTAAAATTTTTGTCATGGTGTGGGATGAAAGCAAGGTCTCAGCTTCATTTATATCTCTACTACTAAGCTAGAGAAATCTATTCTCTCTCTCTCTCTCTCTCTCTCTCTCTCTCTCTCTCTCTCTCTCTCTCTCTCTCTCTGTTTTCTGCTGTAATGCCTCTGCTGGGTTTCCAAGGCTCAGCTAGAGGTCATCCTTCTTCCTTGATCCCAAGGTTGGAATGTGCTCTTAAACACTTGACTGTAAATGATACAGAACAGATCTGAGCCTGATAGGTGTGCTTAGGACACACCTCTAAAATCAGTGTGTGCATAGAATCCCTGGGCTCCTGCTATGCCAGCTCTGGGTCCCCTGAAGGGGCATAGATCTCCACCTCAGCACACACTGCATGTGTGGAGTGAATGACCCATGGAGGTATAAGAGACTTTTCGAGAAGGAGCTCAGAGACACCAGCCATAAAGCAGCATTGAAGGACCAAAGGCCGCCCTGTGTCTGGACTAACACCGAATGTTTTTCCTCAGTTCTACAACTTTGTGTGAATCCATGTCCCTAGAAGGGATCTTCCAGTCCTGGAGACAGCCAGCACAGGGAGGGGCCTCCAGGCAGCTGCTAGCCCTCAGGGCTGGTTCTGTGTCAAGATTCTAGGTCCAACTCCCAGAAGCAGACCAAGGCTGCAGTTTTACACATTTACCACTAAGAGGCACTGTAGTTCCAATAAAGTGTTTCTGGGCTGGAGGCAAGAATTAGGGGCCCCACTTCTTAAAGTGGTTTGAAGACCTGTTCCTGGGAGTACCTATCACTTCAGCAGAAGTATTCAGACCCACTGTTCACCTGCCATGGTGCCATCTACTAGGGGCACAGGAATGGGCAAGACAAGTCTCGGCTCTTCCTGGAAGAACCCTTGACTCCCCCACACCTCAAAACTCATTTCACCACTCTCAAAATCCTTGATGGGCAAACCGAGGCACCAGATAAAGACTTGATGAATATTACCAGTATCTAAATGACAGGCCTTGAGGTTTAGGCTTTCCCCTGCTTTTATGGGAGGTTGTCTCTCGCCCTACAGACCCTGAGAATCCCTTGGGTCCCAGCTGTAACTGGCACACAGTAGGTGTGAAGGAAACATCTGAGTTGCTCGTGAATGACTGTCTTGTGCCAGAAATCCTCAATACACCACCAGACATTGCTAGTGGGCTTCCCTATAGCTCATAGCTGTCCCTCCTGGCCTGTGAGCACCTCCTTCAGGCTCCCTTTTACAGGGGCAGGCGCCACAGCCCCAACTTCCACAGATATTCTCTGGGCTCTTCTTTTCATGGAGAAGACTCTTTCCTGTCTTAAAAGGTAGAGTGGGCTCCTCAGAGTCAAAGAAGAAAAAGGAATTAGCACAGAGCATCACAGAAAATAGGAAATATGTTTTGTACTCTATATGGCTATTAGGTACCTCTTTACAGACACCATGTAAAAATGACCCCATTTTACAGCTTCAGAAATGATGTGAGATAAGGCATGTGACTTGTTTAAAAGGCTGTCTGGCCTGGGATGCTTCCACTGGGTCCTGCTGGGCAGGTGCCTTAGTAGGACAGGAGCCTGGTGAGACAAGGTTAGACAGAGACCAGGGCTTGGCGGGAGGGAGACAGATTGGGAAGTGCAGGAGGCTAGCTCCTCCTGTCTGCCTCCAGGAGGACCTATCACATCCCATTTCCATGCTCACATCGACTGGGCTGCCCTGTGCATGAGACCAATGTCACTGACGTCAGGCCCTCAAGTGCAAACCTGTGTCAGCAGAAGGGCATCTGGGATTCCCCAGTCCACTTGGCAGCTTTTACCTATGTCTGATATCAGACATAGGTAAGAAGCTTCCCATCCCAGAAGGTACTTCATGCTGCTTAGCACAGGGTCTGGGCAGGTGTGCAGAGAGTGACCTTCCCTGCCACAGTACCCTCAGTTTCCAATGCCTGCTCTCCATGTCCTCAGCAGAGCTCCAGAGCACCTCACCCAGCTCTTTGAGAGCTCACTTCACTCCGTCCTTCGGAGGTCCCCATAAGAAACAAGCCTACATTCCGCAGTGACTTTCAGGTCTACAGGCTGCAGCAGTTTGTGAGCCAAGGGCCGCTATTGGAGCTGAGAATGAGAAAAAGACTAAATCTGTTAGGGTTTCCATTTTTGGGGGGCGTGGTTTAGTGGACAGGGGCACATGCTGCCAAGTCTAATGACCTAAGTGCAACCCTTGGATGCTATACAGTGAGAGGAGAGAAAACCGAATTCCACAAATGGTCCTGATGAATGGTGCCATGGCACGAGTACCCACAGACATACACACAAAGTGCATAAATAGAAGGAGAGGTGGAGATTTGGGCTCTTTGATTGTCCAGCCACATAAGTGGATATATGACTCACTGAGAGACCTTGTCTTCTAAAGCAAGGTCTCTGACCTACACACACACACACACACACACACACACACACACACACACACACACACAGGCCATAGCCTAACAGAAGGTACAGACAGGAAACAAGTGCTATCTTGCTGTCACAGGAGATTTCAGGTAAGTGAGCACTGTGTCCTGCTTGGGCACCAGGGTCCACAACAAGGATGGCTGGCTGCTTCAGGTTGAGAAGGCCAAGGAGATATTTGAAGAGGGATCTAAAAAGTCAACAAAGATTCCAACTAGCTGATATACTGTTCTCCTGGAGGATTCCTAAATCCTGCCAATGAGTGTCCAGGCCTGGGAACCCAAGCTCTGTATACCAGCTTGTGTGACTGGGTACAGTAGAAAGTGGGGCTTGAACCCATGTCTTCCCACTTCTAACCTTGTGGTCTGTCTGCTCACTGTTCACTAACTCTAAACTGCGTGGTCTTGAGTATGTTCCCAAATGCCAGTAACTTGATAACTCAGGTCCTATGTTTCCTCTTGCAATGAAAGAAGGCCTGTATCCCTAAGCCCCCTCGAGGACACTGTGACGAGATGGAGAACATTAAGTCCTGTACCTTATGAAGGAATGAGGAGCTCCAGGGTAGGGCAGGCCCAGGTTTATCCCATCATGCTGCCTGCCTTCCTTGTTCCCACATCTACTTATTCTTTCACCCAGCATTTCTGCACTGCCTTAAAAGTTCCAGACAGTGGACTGGAAAGCGTGATGGCTCCTATCTCTCGGGAGGAAGGCTGTGGGAGGTACTCGATGGTAGGGTGAGACAGAGTGGATTGCCAGGGCAACTTTGATCTATGCCCAGAGACGCTGAGGCGGCCATGTGCTGAAGAGGCCAGCTTGAGGCTTCCCCTTGCTAGCCTCACCATACTATGGATATTGACTGTCTCCACCAGAAACATGGCAGAGGATAAGGAGGGACTAAAGAGACCCCCAGGCTAGCCCTCCACTCGGCCTCCAGGGACATCTTTGGGAAAGCGACAGTTGTGTGCCTTAGTTTTCTTGCCTGTGAAGCAAGGCTAAGCAATCTATATCCCAGAAAGCTGGGAGGTGGCAATGAGGCAAAGAGCATGGGTCTATACCCCTTGCCACCAGAAACCTCCCGGGGCACACAATACAGCCTAACTGCAGAGTCCACACAGCTGCACGAGGGAAGAGAAGATCCCTCAGCTGCAGCACACTCCCACACCCCCACACCCCTGTCCAGTCCTTCCCTGGTACCTTCTCTTCTGTCTGAGCCTCCAGCTCCAGCTGCCCGGACATCTATGGACCATAAACCTCTGTGTAATGTGCCTCTCAGGGTCCCCTTCAGTCAGAGCTCATTTCATATCTCTATAGTGGGCCGGTCTTCTAGCAGGTGAAACATTTGTGGCCACTGTAAACTTTTGAATATTTAAACTGTCATAAAAGCCAGGCATTTATTATCCATTCCTTTTATTATATATACTTTATTATATGTTCCTGGCAGCTTCCTCCCTTAGTTAGAGCCCTTGCCCCGGGCAAGGAAGATACCCTACCAGTTTCCATGGACTTTCCCTGCTCTGCGTCTGTCTTTAAACACCTGTGGAAATGAAAGACTCTGGTGTAACTGGATGTCCAGCCTTTGGAGGAGCCATAACAGTCAAGAAAGAGACTGCTTCACTTGCCGATTCCCAGCTTCCTTTCTGAAGTGTGGTTGTTCTAAGGCAAAGAATTACTGACCAACAGGGGTGATGGGAAGACTTTTTCTCTCTTGGATGGGAAGGAGAGAGTCTAGGCAAAATCCATTGCATTAATTTTCTGAGGTCTATAAAAGACTGTTTGATATTTGATTTCAAAGCAATCTATAAGGGGGGTGGTTAAGTGGATAAAACCCTTGCTTCACAGGCAGAAGGGCCTGAGTTCTGGTCTCCAGAACTCATGCAAAAGCTGGGTAGACAGACTGAAGTCCGTGGGAGTAGATTTTTGCAGGCAAGCTAACTAGCTGGATTAGTTGGAACTGGGGAGCTCCAGGTGGGCAGGGGACTCTGCCTCATTCAATAGGGTGAGGAGCAACTAGGAAGGCACCTGACATCAACTTTAGGCACCACACATGCAAGAGCACCTGTGTATATACATGCACACAGGTCAACACACATGTACATGTATATATGCAAAACATCTGACATCCACATACACACTGTAGCATGAACACTCTTACATACACATCATACATAAATAAATGCATGCAAATACATACACACACAAGTAAAATAAAATATGCCTTAGAAATTATGAATGCTACCTTCCTGAAGACTAGGCCCAGTAGACTGTGACTGATCATTTGGGCTGAGGAAGCCTTTTCTCTGGGGGCCCAGTACCTGGAGCCTAAGGCCTGGTGGACTCACACACTGATGACTGCGCAAGGGACAGTCATGTAAGTGCCTTTTCTGGGAATACATATTGCACAAGAGATCTGACAGCGTGGAGCCTTCAGGGGGAGGGTCACAGGCTACCTTCCTGGGAATCCTCTCAGCACACAGTGAAAAGGTTTTGGCCATGAGGCTAATGACATGTGGTTACATCCTTATTATAGTTAACGGGACACAGGAATTCCTAACTAGCCAAGATTTTAGGGGGCATCTCTGGAGGCCTGGCCCGCAGCTCTACCCTCTCTTCTCCCTTATCAGCTCTGGTTATCTCTGTGGCTGACCAATCACTGACCTGGAGTCGAGAAGAGAGACAGAGCAACCTTTGCGTTCCCCTGTGCACTCCATTATCCTGGACTTCACATGAGAAAGCCCTGCTGGGGACAGACAGATGGAAGGGACGAGAGAATACAAATCCCAGAGAGGAGCACTCAGATGCCTGGGTGAGCAATTCTGAAGCAGCAGTTCTCAGGACTACTCTGTGGAGAGGTGGCTGCCTTGCCTTTTCTTCTAGGATGCCAGGAACCGAAAGTCCACACACAGATGGAGCTAGCATCCATCTCATGCTGGACCAAAAAACTGACACAAGGTGGACCAAAGACCTGACACCAAACAGCAACAGAAGGAAATGGAAATTCATGGCATAGGTGACGTCAATGTAGATGTGTCACCAAAAGTAGGTGACAAAGGGGGAAAATGGTAAATCAGACTTTATCAAAATAAAAAATTTTTATCAGAGGACAGCATCCAGAGAGGCAAAGATGGCCTCCAAGAGGAGAGACTTTGTGATACTTATAAACCATCTTTTGGTAAGAGATTATTATCCAAAATACAAGATTCTTCTTTTGAGTGTGGCTCAAAGGTAGGACACACATATGGGACACTGGATTCAATCCCTACTACCACAAATATTTATAAGTCCTTTAACTTAACAACAAAAAACACTTAAACAGATTCAAGAATTGGAGAAGGATCTGGAGTAGGTATTGAAGTTATGCAGATGGCCAGGAATGTATGTGGATATCCAGGCACCAAAGAACAAATTTAAATGAGAATAAGGAAAAGTTCATAGAGACAGAAAATAGAGTGAAGGTTACCCAGGGCCAAAGGAAATAGGATGGAAGCTTTTGTTTAACTGGTATAGATTCTATTTTAAGTGATAGGAAAGTTCTGGAAATAGAGGAGACATTACACAACATTTTCCATGTATTTAATGCCACTAAATTGTACAATTAAAGAGGTTAAAACAATGAACTTTTATGCTATATGTAATCAAGTTTGTGTGTGTGTGTATGGGGGTGTGTGGTGTGTGTATCCTAGAAATCACCTGCACAGGATCTGTAAAATAAGGGCAGGTTTCCTACCGCACAGTCCTTTGATGGAACTTAGGAAGGTCCCTGATGTAGCGCAGGCTAGCCTCATCCTCATAGCAACCCTCATGCCTCAGCCTCTCATGGGTTGGGATTACAGGCTTGAGTCACCACACTCAGACTCATGTCATGTATGTGCGTGTTACTGTCATTAAGAAAACAAACACACAAACACCATCTCTCCCCTGTGGTTGAAGTTTTTTAAATTGTTTTAAAAAGTCATACCAAACAACACTAACAGCATTCATGGAGACTTGCCCTTACAGCCCCTTCAGCAACCTCCAGGGGTCTCCTAAAACCCAAGCCTTAGCAGAAAATGAAAGTCCTTATAGCCGGCCCTTGCCAATCTGAAGGCTCTAATTCCCTGCAGCCATCATGGCCACACTCAGACCTTTGCTAACTCAGAGCAGTTTCCTGATGACAGAGGGGCCGTTTCCTGCTCCTTCTGCTGACTGACTCCAAAGCAGCCTTTGGTCAGATGTCCTTAGAAGGACCCAGACCACTGCCACCTCTCTGGGAATTCCCCATGTGGCTCATCCTGGTAAGGCTGATGGCTATGAGGACAGGGATCAACTCATTCACAGCCAGACCCTGGAACATGCCTGGCTGGGCTGCTGTACACAGGGTCTGTTGATACATAGATACTTAGCCAGGACACTGGCCACAGCGTCACATGAGTCTACTCCCTCTGTAGTGAGGGAGACTGCAACGCTGCTTGCTCTGTCTCAGTCTATATTCTCCTCCAAGTATCTAGCAGTCTGGAATAGTGGACACCACCCTAGGCTAGGTGTGTGTGTGTGTGTGTGTGTGTGTGTGTGTGTGTGTGTGTGTATTGTTTAGGCCATGTCCACACAAATGCTTGGGGCCACAGGGAACAGAAGTACTGGGAAAGAGCCTAGCTCTCACTAGGTGACACAAGCAGAAACCAGATACAGAGTGGGTGGGATTAGAAAGCAATGTCCTTTGCTCTCTCTCTCTCTCTCTCTCTCTCTCTCTCTCTCTCTCTCTCTCTCTCTCTCTGTGTGTGTGTGTGTGTGTGTGTGTGTGAGTCTCAGAATCTCAAGGAGGAGAGGTGAATAGATAGGTTCTCAGGGAAGATCAACTATGTTCTCTGTGGCTCTACAGTCAGGCAGGAGCTATCGACAACTGCAAGCAAGGTCTTAGGAGATTCAGGAGGGGGAGAACACCCGCCTGATTAGAGCCAGCCACAGCAGGCATGGCAGCTGGACACCAGGCCTGTGGCCTTGGAGGTGAGCCCAAAGGGGAACAGTTGGGGATGGAGGGAACTCCTCCAAACTGCCACAGTTCTGCAAAACAAATGGCTTGTCTCCTCAAGACCTCCCTGCTCTTGGACCACAAGCTCCTTGCAGAGGAAAATCATTTTCCACAAGGATAAAGAGGCCCACATATCTGGCTGTCACCCCACCTCTGCAGAGGAAGGAAAGAGAGGGTGGAGCAGTCACCATGCTTCTAAAATGTTCACACCCCTATCACTCACTTATCAGCAAACACCGATTGAACCCCTACTGTGTATCCGGGTCATTGGTCTGCAGAAATGATTTGGAGCAGCATAGACAGAGCCCCACACTCTTCCGTATCTCCTGGAAGAAAGGCATTTTCCCACGGCTCTGTTCTCCTGGCGGTTCTCAGTTCTTTCACCTTGACCAGTGTTTCAAAGAGTAATCACCACCCCTGTTGTTAGGCACTGTGTCATCATGCTGTTCTTCACCAGACACAGGTAAAGAAACCATGCCTGAAGTCCAACTCAGGCCAGGAACACTACCCTACCAGGTGCCAAAATCCAGCCTTGATCTGACATCCCTAGACATACAAAGACCTCTTTGGAAGCCATATTTGAAATATACTCTTTCATTCATTCCCATGCTATCTGAGAGAGAGCTGGAATGACTTTAAGTATAACCAGGATCATTCTAGAAAAGGGTGCTTTGCAGGTTCTTAGTCTTGGGGCTACCAGGAACTTGTTTGTTGCTTTCTATCTGTCCTGTCCTGCACATGTTCCTCATTGTCTATTGGGACTCTAGTGAGTCTACTGCCCCACAGCATCATAAAGGGTTGCAATGAAATAGCACATAGGAAGCACTCAGGGCATTGCCTGGAACATTAAATAGGGCTATGCTGCAGCAACTACAGAGGCTTGTCATTATTGACCTGTCCTGTGGGAAGGAAAATGAAGGAAAGGGGCGGGCAGAGAAGGCCTGCTAAACTTTCTCCTTGCATTAGGTGGCCAGACCTTCTCCTGAATACAATGCAGTGGGCAGAAAGGCAGGACCTTGAGGTCTCTAAAGGTTGCTTGGCCCCAAGACCTGGACCAAATCTTCCAAAACCACCAGATTCCATGAAGGGGTTTCAGATATTGGGACCTGTGCCACAGAGCATGTTTGCCTTGGCTGTAATGAGGCCAAGTCCCTTCTTAAAGATAAGGACTCACTGATCCCAGCTCAGTGCTCAGTTGTGAGCTGGATATGGAGGTGGCTGAATGGTAAGGCCACAGGACTAGGAAGATTTCTGGACACAAGGGAGGTACCCGTACTCTGGAAAACCTCAAAATCCCCATTCCTACCCTAAAAGCTGATTAGGGTCTGAAGCGGTATAGTCCTTGCATAGCTCGCACGAGATCTGAGTTTGATGTCTGATAATAATAAACAAATGCCATCTTATTAAAATTTTGTCATCATCACCACCTGCAATATTCTAACTCCTTCAGAAAGGGGGGTGGTGGGTAAGACTGGGAACTCAGCAATACAGAATCTATCTACACTGGGGTCACATTCCATGCTCACACACACCCCTGCTTCCTTCTCTCTTAGTCAGTAAGACCCAAATAGCCACATCCAACAAATGAAGTCACTAGTGACACTCCAGAGTGAGTGGACACTGTGCTAAAGGTCATGGTTCATTCTATTGAAATGCCAGCACCTGCATCCAGATCTCTTGATCTGCAGAGGAGGAAGAAGAGCACTGAGAAGGGACTTCATGCTCCTTAGCCCCCTCCCCTTATTGGAGGAGGGTGCCCAGGTAGGGAGGGGTGGTGGCTTCTAACTAGCTCTACACACAAGGGCATCTTTCCTCATGCAGTTTGTGAGCCAGCCGGATGGAAGCTCCCTCAGCCCAGCACTGGTGCCAGGGAAGAGGAACTGGAGGTTGCTTGTCTGTCTCTGGATCTGAAAGCAGAGGCAGGGTCAGCACTTCTCAGGCCTCCCAGGGCCTGGCTCGTTAACAGAGAGTTTGATGAGCCACAAGTAAGTGGAGTCAGGCATCCCAGGCCCCAGACTGTGAAACAGGACAATGGGTCAGTAGAGGATCATCTTTTCTTCCAACATAGGGCAGGACCCCATAGGGATATCAGGACCCACTTAAGTCTGTGTTGGCGATGAGTAGTTCCTGGGCATCATCAAGGTCCCTAGCACTGGGTAGGCAGTCATGAAGGAGAGGGAGAGATGGGTCCTTGACCTCAGGTTACCTATTCAATGTGGCATCCATACCTTCATGCAAGAAGAACAGGTAATCCAACCAGACTGTCTCCACATCTTGCTGACTCTCCACTCAACAGTAAGGGGAATTCCTGCTCTCCCTACACCCTAGGCCTCTTAATTCGGGGGATACTACTCTTCTACTAAAGGTGGTCTGAAAACTACATCAGGATGATGCCAGGGAAGATTGCCACACTGGGCAAAATGGACATCCCAGCGTCAGAAATGGGACAAGTCTCACTGTACTGCAGGTGAGCTGGATAGACCTAAACTGGGACACCAGGGTTTGCTGAGGACATGCCACCTGGAGACTCCGCTAGTCTGTGAGTCAGCCTCAGGGAAGCTGCAATAGGCAGCCAGGAGGAGGGAGCTTGGAGCCAGAGACCCAGGGCTTAGCCTCCCTCAGGCACACCCTCTGAAGGCAGGGCTTAGTTGTACACAGGCTAGGAGGGGCTCTCAGAGCCACACACACACACACACACACACACACACACACACACGCACACGCACACGCACACGCACACGCACACGCACACGCACGTACATAGGTTCCCATGCTGGGGTAACAAACTGGCCTGTCGTGTACTTTTTTTCATACAGGAGTGCATAAAAATTAATACACAGAATTATAGCCTGACTCACTGAGGAGGAAGAGAAGAGAGTAGCTATGGGTGGGATGCATGCCAGCTCAGAGAGAGAGAGAGAGAGAACGAGAACACCACAGGCCAGGCCCTGGCATACTTTTATAGATGCACCCAACCTTCTGAATGAAGCACCAATTCTTCATTCATCCTTCCAGCTGAGCTCCAGGATATGCACCAGAAGGGATTAGGCTTTAGCCACAGAAGGCCCACATTCTCTTGGTTCACCAAGCCCTTATTGCTCTTGGTAAGCAATTGGAAAGCACAGAGACAAGGAATGCAAATGAAACATCAGGTCAGGGAGATGCCAGGATTAATGTATCATCAGCTTGAGTCTGGTACCATGTGAGCTCCAAAGAACAGTAGCTTACCTTTGCTCAAATTTAAACTCCCATGAGGATCCCAGACCTTTCATCCAGCCGCACTTTCTCGGACAGTCACTGCCCTCGCTCTACGTCTGTCCGGGAACTGCTTGCCATTCAGAACTGGATTCCGCTTCCAGGGAAGACTTTTCTGCCCACTCATCTATCTGGATTCCTCCCAGACAAAACCGTGTGGGAGTGAGGAAGCAGAGGAAGGGGACCCGGGCTAGCATCCCCCTCCCCAGACCCTCCAGACCCTCTAAGATAAGCAAAGTCAGTAGCGGAGAGGACTTCCTCTAAGCCTATCCCTTGGAGATCAGTTTGCTCACGGACTCAAACCCTCCACAGACTCGAGCTTTTCTGGATCTAGCTCTCGGTAGCTCAGAGTCTCGGGTCCAGTCTTCTAGAAAACGCATGGGCTCGCGGTTCAGGAACAGAATCCACCCCACAAGAGAATCTGCTTTAAGAATCTAACCGCGTGCCAGCCCGTGAATGACTTCCCTCTCAATTCTATTTAGTCTCTATTCCCTCTCCATACGTGGCGCCAGTAACGGGACCTTGGCTATTAACCGTGAGGTCCCTAAGCACAAGCACAAGAAAGAGGCATCTTAGCAGGCAGTGGCATCTCTCACCCTCAAGGTATCTCCGGATGATTGCTCTTCTCCAAGAGCATCCTGTGAGCGATTCTGCCCCGTGGCCTCTCAAGTAGAAACTGAAGCCGAGGCTCCCCAGGGTGCTATATCATCAGGCTGTCACACGCTCCTTTGTGCAACCTTTTGCCAATATCTGAGCCCAGGTTTAACTTTTCCCCTATTCCTCTCTTTTTCTTCCTTGATGCTGGAGGTCGGGAGTGGGTGGGATGAAGAACAGAATCTTAGGTGGCAGAGTGTGCTGGGGACGGGACGAATCTAATGCGGTTGGGGTACCTGCACCAGCGTGCCTCCTGCAGGCACAGATTTAATTTTTGCTAGCCTTTCTGGGGCTTCCTGTTTCCAGGTGGCTCAAGGGTTGCGGCCCCAGGCTACTCCACATCTCTAAAAGATTAACTAACAGAAGTACCTTTAATGGTGATGTGGGTGTCTTTCATTCACACAACTACAGCAGAGAAATGCATCTTTGTGGGCCGTTGGTAACTGGTCTCAGAGAAAAAACTTGGTGAAGGTCTGTAACTGGGTCCGCTTGCTGGGTTGCTGAGGGTGCCCAGTCCTTCTCCCAAGGGACCTTGTTTGGAAAAAGGACCAACTCTCACTTGTTTAGTGGTGCTGATCTGGTGGCTCGGAGCACTTAAAACACGGAATCACCATTTACTCTCATTTTGAATTCGTTGAAGATAATCATCACCTAGCTGTAGCCAGGGTCCAAGCACTGGTGTGGTTTCCTGGTCTGATGACCATCCTTAACTCTACAGCAAGGGGACCGCACAGTTTCAAACTACGCCTAAAGAGGTCCATGGTTGTCAGTGAACTTGCAAGTAGCACCCTAGAGCCGACATTTGGTCACAAAACCGAGTGAGCCATCACAGTCCTACCCAGAGACTGAACGCTGGCTTCCTGGGGAAAGAAGCTTTGGAACTGAGCGCGCTGAAGCCCCGGGGGCCCAAGATCTCTCTTCTAGAATTTTTTTCTTTCCTAAGTACTTAACTTTTCTACTTACCCTACCTGTATATCAGTGCTCTCATAGCCAAGCCACTGAAGCGCGACCTCTGTGGGTTGGCAAAGCCGCGCGCAAGGCTCAGGCAGTCAGCTATCCAGTCTCTGCCCGCTGCCTTGGTCAAGGTGTCAGCAGAGGAGCCCCAACCCGGGTCAAACGCACTGGACGCCAACCTCTTCTCCCTCCCAGTTACTTCCGAGATTTTTCCGTTTCGTTTTTTATTTTTCAGCCTGTCACAGAAGCAACTCCATGAGCTGCGCGCAATTTTCAGAGGAAACCCGCTCTGCCGGCGAACTGAATTAAGGCACTTTCCAGAAAAATCTGTTCTTCCGCCATCGAAAACTAAAGCCCTCCGGGACGTCAGCAAAATTTAGTATAGAGTGTTATAACCTTTTTTCCTGCCCGTCCTGAACCTCAGGCGGCTCCAGGAGAGCCTCAAAGAGGTTCTAAACTAAGCTGATTGTAGCCTCATGTTAGGGTCAGGGCTGCGCAAAAGTCCGAGAGTTACAAGGTCATCCTGGACACACTGCCTTGAGAAACAAGATGAGATCCCCAGTGCTTCGACTTTTTTCCTGAGATATTCTTAATTCACAAAAAGTTTTTTCCCATTAACATGTTTCGCGCGCGCGTGTATTAAACATATATAGGACCATAATTTGAGCAAGTTCCTGACCATTTTCCCGATTTTTCCATTGACGACTTTGAACCTCACTGTGTAAATTAAAGAAAAATAGATGCCAAGTCAATTGAGTTCAAAATAACATTAGACTTTTAATACAAGCCTTCTGTTTTTCTGGTTAAGAACGTATCTTTGGGGCTGGGTTGTTGGAGCAGTCTATGGAAATGAACAAAGAAAAAATTAAAAGCTATTCTTTTCCAACCTTTTCTCTAAGACTGGCCAGGGATTTCTGCCTACACCAAGAGACTTAATCCTCTTAGAAGGACCTGGGGCTACTTAAGGCTACTCTTCCCGTTCCTTATGTCCCCCGTCTCCACTTTTGGGGAAGGAGAATTTACAAAAGAGCCCTGTCCGTCCTGGGGAGAGGGAGGTAGAGAAACACCTCCAGAGTTTAACATTTCGTCTAATTCAAAAAAATCAGAACATGCCCTTCGGCGGCGCCACTCCGGCTTGAGCCAGGCCGGAACGCCGGGAGACCCGGGCGCTAGCTATGGAGGTCCTAAATTGCTCTCAACGAAAACCTGCTTGCACCAAAGCGAAAGCGAAAGAGGAGGTGGCAGGGCTGTTCCCAGCGGAGCCGCACCCTCAGAGGTACTCTTCAGGCTGTCCGGGGCCGTGGGAGGATTGCAGAGCTAACCAGCCCCAGTCCCAGCACTGCACATCTGCAGCCGGTCTCCACCCTGGTGAGCAGCTCTGCTAGGCGGGTCCTGAACCGCAGCAGCCTGGTGGGGTCTAGATCGCAGTAGGCGAGGGCTCCTCCGTGGGGGTCCTTTCATAAAAACCGCGAATGTTCCTGTGTTTGCAGGAGACAGTGGAGTTGCCCTGAGCTTTGCCCTTTTAATAAAGATGAAGGAACTGAGGTCCGAAACTCTGTAAGGACTCCTGGACCCACAAGGGGATCTATCTCCCTTACCTCCAATTCAGAAGTCTTGGAAGACTCAGGCCTGCACTCTCTCAGCGGCCTGCACCTTCCTCCCGAGGGACCTCAAAGAATTACGGAGGCTGAGGTCCCAGAGGCTCCCCGCAACTCGGAACTAGGTTGGGGTCTGGTCTCCTATAGCGGGCCGGAGTTGCGAAGACTGATCGGCCTGGACAGCGGATTCAGAGTCACCAAGGCAAGGCCTATTCCCAAGCTCATCCCTGCCTCGGCGTTTTGCCAAGTTCCTGAGAACATCTCAGAATTTTTTCCTGTAGCCCCAGCCTCCCGGCTTTGAGTATACACTTTATAACGGTGTTGGAAAATTGTTGTCAATATGTGTCTTGGTTTCCCAGCTTGCTGGCAGATTAAAGCCCCAACTTCACAGACCTTATCCCTGTTACTTCCAAAACGGCTAGTCTCTTTTATCTGCTTCTCAGTGCCTCATGGACTCAATGTGCCCTATCCCGTGTGGATCTGAAATCTCCTTTGGGTCAAAGTGCACCGATTCTGAGAGGGGACAGGGACAGTGGTTTGACCTTCCTTGCTTGTTTCCTGGAGGACTGCCTCCATTTCAGGCAGCCCGCAGGGTCTTGGCAGGTTCCCGCTGTCCTTTATGACTTTGCCCCAGCAAGGGCAGGAGCTTGCCTTGGCCTCAGAATTGGGGGATCCCAGCAGCATGGAAATGAAGAGGATGGAAGTGCACAGGAGGAAGGCTGCTGGGGGAGGGGTGGAGCATTTACGACCTCTCCTTTACTGCCCTGGTATCAACGAGGAAATAGGAATTTAGAGAGTTACTTACTCTGGGGTCACTCTGTGGGTTGGGGGCAGTTTCAGGTCAAGTGGCCGCTCCTTTCCTTGGCCATAAGGACTAATTCATGCGATATAATGGCCAGTCACTCCTGAAGACCCCTATAGGATGGGCAGAGGCCTAGTCTCTTTCTTTACCCTGGAGGCCTGAGGGCATATTTCTCATCGGGAACTTGAGAAGTTTGACTCCTTTGGCCTGTTACCTCAGCCTTCTCAGAGGCCACACTCAGGGGGTGTCTTTAAGCTATGAAAATGCCGTGGAGGCCTCCCCAGCTTTGCACTGTGCACTTCTGTGAGTCCCTGAGCGTACCTACCATCTGCTCTCACTTGGTAGTCACAAGCGACAGGGTCTGGCTTATGGAGCTGAACCTGGAAGGATGGATCACCTGTGTGGCGCTTGGTATCTGTCACTCCACCCAAAGGTGGAGAGAGAAGGGTAGAGTGGGAAAGGCCAGATAGATCTTCCTAGGTCTGCTTTCAGTCTGCCCTGTCAGTTTGAGGGTTGGTAGCTTTTGTGAAGGTCACATTTGGTGTGTGACTATGCTGACCAATAAAGGAGTGTGTCTGTCTGCCTTCCTGTGTGGATGTATGTAGAATTCAAGTTTAGGTACATAGGTCCACAGTCACCCAGAAAGCTTGTTCCAATCCTGTCTGCGATTGATCTCAAAATGAGGCAGTGTGTGTTCCTGAGATCATTCTGTCCACCAAGACCTCCACCATGTCTCGCTTCTGGCTCCAGGTTTAGTGCCTCTGTACTTGGATGGGGCGGATAAAATCATTGCTTTGTCAAGAACTAGCCCATCTCTCTAGGGCCTAGCCTAAAGACAAAGGCCTGAGGAGACGGTCCTTTCTCCCTTCTCTGAGTGTGGGGATCCCTAAATTCGATGCTTTGGGAAAAGAGAAAGTTTAGGGATTTGGATGGCTTTGATTTCCTAACTCTTGATCAGCTGGTGTCCTCAGTGGTAGCAGAGCACCGAGGACTCAGGCCTGAACCCTGAAGCTACGTTCAAGGGGGCTTGGAGGTCATTTAGGCCATCTCAATCAGGTATTTTGTGGGCCCAAATCAGGTTCCGGATTCTTCTTTCTTGCTACAGTCCTGTGTCATCTGTATCTCAGAATTACTTTTTTTCCCACCCAATGGGTCTTAAACCGTGTTTTTTCCTGATGCCGGCTACTTCCAGACATCTCAGACTGGCGGGCCGCGGTCCCTTAGGCAACGGGCGCTCCGGACCAGAACTCAGGTTTTCTGATGCACTAGATTCTCCAGACCCAGACCCGCACGAGCAAACGTCGCACGCGCGACGAGGTGCCCTGGCTTCTAGCGAAGGCTCGGAGGATTGCGCTTAGGACTTCTCCGCGCTGGGCACCTGCGGCTTCTTACCTGCGGTGCAGTGCGGGGAGCCTGCCAGGAGCCAGGAAATGAGGCCTCAGCGACTCTAGAGCTGCGCACTAAACGCCGCACATCGGGAGAAACTTCTAGCAGCCTCCCGCCGGGAACCAGGACCAAGTATCCGCTTCAAATCCGGCCCCGCGGGACAGCGCAAAGTGAGGCGTTAGGACGAACAGAGGAGAAACCCGGGAAGCCACTCCAGATCGAGTGGAAAAGATTCAGCGCTCGAGCCCGGGCCCGGGGCTCGAGATGCAGCAAGACACAGGGATGCCCTCGAAGCGCTCGCTGGATCCGCCGGGCAGACCTGGAGTTTCTCCAGCCTCCACTTCCAGCCTCCCGCCAGCCCAGAGAGTTTGGGGGAAGCGAAGCCGCGGACCCTAGGTTCCCTGCCCCGGTGCCCCGCATGTGCACTTACCGTAGCAGGGGACCTGCAGGGCCGCGTTGTGGCCGCCGCTGCCTTCCTGAAGTTTAAGGCTGCCGTCCGGGGGTGTTTTGCAGGCGCCTCGCTGCAAATAGAGATGCGCCGGCGGCGCGGGTGGAGCAGGCGGCGGCTGCGGGGTGGGCGGCTGCGGCTGGAACTTGTTAAAGGAGCCCCGAGCCCCGGCGCTGCTCTCCAGCGGTGCCGCCAGGTCCTGCTGCCCCGCGCCGTAGCGGGCCCGGTTCTTGGCGTCTCCGAATCCCTGTCCTTTGGCAGCGGCCGACAGAAAAGTTGTACCGAACTTGTCACCTCCTGGGAATCCTCTAAAAGGCGACGAACCTTCCCGGCTCTGCGACACCGGGCTGTAGTAGGCGTCCATGGCAGCGGCCGGCGACTCGCAATAAGAGACGCAAGTCTCAGCGTTCATGCCTGGCCTGCGCGGGCGACGGGCGGGCGGGGGCGCCGGCGAGGGCGCGAGGACGCCACCGCGCGCCTTGGCTGGGAGTTGGGAGGCGAGGAGGCGGTGGCAGTGCTCCGCGCCCGGCCTGCTGGCTGCCTGTCTCTCCTCCTCCCTCCACCTCTCTCTCTCTCTCTCTCTCTCTCTCTCTCTCTCTCTCTCTCTCTCTCTCTCTCTCTCTCTTCTTACTCTCCCCTCTCTTCTCTCTCTTTCTCCACCCCCCACCCCTCGCTCCCCACAGCTGGCCCAGAGAAACAATCAAGAGCTGCAAAAAGATTTGAATGCTTCGGAAAGTTCACCAGATCTCCCCAAACCCTCTTAAGGTTTTGAAGCAGGAAAAAAAAAAAAAAAAGTGATTTTTTTTTTTCCTCCCTTGACTCGCTCCTTCCTGCTCCCCTCCTTCTTCCCCTCCTCCTCCTCTCCCAGAGCTCCTTCCTCCCTCCTCAGCCCCTCCTTTCCACTCACTAGAGATGCCACTCACTGGCTAGAGGCTATTCGACCTGGAGAACCCTCAGGGCCTTTGCATTGTAAGTTAGGGTGGGGAGGTGCAGTGACCCCCAGGGCTCCTGAAGCTGGGCTGAGAATTGATGCGCGGTCTCAGCTAGGGCCTAGAGTAAGGGGGATGAACATTTTATTGATAGGTTAAAACGAACTGTAAGAGGTTTTGACTTTCGGAGTCAGATGGGCCGCTAGTCTGGCGAATCCTATCAATGCTTCTAGGTGAACTTGGCCGCGCAGCTAGGGGGTGGAGAGTGGGGCTGCCTGCCGGGACATCAGCCTGGGTTTTCAATCCTGCCTCCCCATTCCGATTCTTCCCAGTGATTCACACATAACAAATCTCATAGTGGTCCGGAGATGCCACTTTTCAAGCCTTCTCTATTGCCCTGCCCTGTAAGGGCTCTGGACTTCGGTACTGTGATGTTCAGTCACCAGAGTCCCTAGACTGGCCTGACTTCAAGCTCTATAGCCAAGCCACTAGGCTCCCAGCCCTCCAGCCTACTACTACTACTTGGGGGTGCAGTGGGGGTGGTTCTCAAAGCCAGACTGAGAGTGGAGCCTTAAGAGACATCCTTCCTGCCTAGCCTTTGGGAAAGAGTGAAGTCAGTCTCTCCCTTCGCTATGCCCACCCACCCACCCCATTGTAAAACAAAAGGCTCAAATTTTGTTGATTTTGAAACAGGGTCTCACTGGTTAGCTCAGGCTGACCTGGAACTCAGGATCCTGTTTCTGCCCCCAGAGTCTCGGGATGACAGGCGTGCATAACCACACCAATGGCATGGATTTATGTGGACACCTGGATCTGCACATAGAAAGAAGGAAAGGGCTCTCACAGTCTGTCTAGCTCCTGGGCTGGACTAAGCATTGGTTGCCCCTCACAAGCAGCAGACAGAGATTGGACACTCTTATTTTTCAGTGAGACCAGAGAAGTGCAGACACATGGTCAAAATCACACAGTGAGAAAGAACACTGACAAATCAACATGTCCGTCCTCCTTGGAGCCCATACAGAAACTAGTCCCCATAGACTCGGGAGGCTGAAGCAAATGTCAACAATGGAGACCTCAAAAGTTCACCATCTTCCAGCTGCAGAAAAGTTCAGGTTCTTTAGGGCATCCTTCCTTAAAGTGCAGGGGAAATCTGGGGCTGGAAGACTAGTCTCAAGTGGAGTCTGGAGCAGGCTGGAGTGTGGAGACTCTGAATGCTCTGACCGCAAGGATGGGATGTCTACTCTCTGCACTTGAAGCACCCAGAGAAAAACAGAGGAGCTGTGTTGTGCATCTACCTCCAACCTCACCTCTCCGTGTTATCTCTGGTCCTTACTTGATGCAGACTGCACGATCCCACATCTGGTTTTCATTGCTGGCTTACCTTGAAGTGCTCGTTAATAAAGATATTCCTCAGAGCCAGGGGTGCTGGACCACTATGGCACCCATCCCCCATGGCTGGGTCTGTCTCGCTCTCCCTGGCCAGCAGATCTTAACCACCAGTGAGAGACTCATGCCTATTGAATGTCTATTTTGCCAGAAGCCACATCATTTTGGCCTCACATGCATAGCTATTTCGCTATGAGTAGACAGAGTCCCTCAAATCTAAGTTATTATTCAGCCTCAGATAGCAAAAGGATGGATAAACTTGCTATTGCCCTGCATATTTGACCAGTTTCCTTCCATCCTAGGGCTTATGGAACCCTCCCACCCAGACATCTCAGGACAGGTGGTTCATCTTCTATCACTCTTGTGTTTTTGGCTCATGATTTGGAGCCCATCCCTGAACCCCGTGCTTTGTCAGCCAAGTTTTATACACCCATCTGCTTCCTCACCATTCTAGACTTCAGGGGTGCTTGACCACTGTTTGTGCTCAAAGTTCAAGTAGCTTTCCACAGAGCAGCCTCATGGTTCTGGTGCCCCACAAACATTTATAGAATTAGAGTCAGGGCTGAAGAAATCTCATGGCTCATTTCTGCCAGATTTCCAGCACAGCAGCATCCCAGGAGCCCTGGATTTCCTTTAGTCCAGGACAACCAGTTGCCTCTTCCAAAATCAAGTGTCAAGAATTAATAGCATGCCTGCCTCTTCTGGACTGTACTCCCTTGTATTCCAGACCCAGAACAGTAAGTTCTCTTAAAACAGGGACCAGGCCTTTCTTGTGCATCACAGGTCTTGGCAAGCACAAATACTCATAAACTGTGTGTTGAATGAATGAATGAAAACGTCATGCAGTTCTCAGAGGTGTAAAGACTTTTTTTTTTGGTCCAGGAGTTTCAAGCAAATAGAAGTGACTGCAGTCCCAGAGGCAGAAGCTGCCCTCAGGCATGGAGATGCTGGCTGCCATCTTCCTACTCCTCCTGTCCACTTCCTGGCTTAGGAAAAAAGGGCTGTGAGCAAGGAATTACAACGAAAGGGGGGGCGGTGATTGCAATTACACAATGTTTCTGCCTCCCTCCCTCTGATTCTGGGGTACTCAGCATGCATCCCACTGAGCTGATTCTCACAACCACAGGCCACCTGCTTAATTACTGCCTAATCCAACCTTTTGGTGGCTTTCTGGGATTTGAACCCTGAACACTCTATGTGTAGCATTTGATAGAGTCTCACACTGAGGGCCTACCACTTGTCTAAATCACAGCTTAAGGATGCTCAAGGAGGCTGAGCTTGTGTGGAATTGACTGTGAGTTAGTCTACAATGTACAATGATGCTTGATCCTTCAATGTTGTCGCCAGGAACCTTCCTGAAAAGAGCCAGAGATCCCTTCATTTGAATATTTCTTTTCACAAACCTTGTCAGGAAGAATGCTCTCAAGTGAAGCTATTTGTTCCTCTCTGTTAACTCAGTTTGTTCACCCATCTGTACATAGAGCCCTCTCATCTGTCCCAATGGAAAGCCTGAGCACCATCACCATTACCATCGAGGCTCACTTACAGGTCGGGTGGAAGCCACAAAGGCTGGCTCTTGCTCTGGCTTTGCTCCTGGATGCAGTGTATCTCTCACAGATGGGACCCCCCTCCCAGTTGCTCTGTAGATTCCCCTAAAGTCCTTTAGCATGCCAGCTCATGTTTCTTCAGCACAGGAAGGAATTTTACGTTCTTCCTTCCTTCTCTTTCTCTCTCCTTCCTTCCTTCCCTAGCAGGCCAGTGTTTGAGCCCCTAACTTCCCTGGCAAGTTCTCTAGCTGTCCATTTCTCCCTACAGCAGCTTGCTCTTTCCTAGCATTGAAGGGGGCAGACAATCTTTCTCCGTCCTGGAAAGCTCCCGACATGATTTCCCTCCCACGAGCATGGTTTGTTGGTTTGTTGTCTGTCCTTCCATTAGAATGGGAGTTCGAGGCCACTGTCTCCTCTGTGCTTAGTGTGGTGCAGGACTCCCAGGGCTGCTATTGAATAACCACTGAACAGCGTGAACGGATGCGGACAGGGCTGGAGGACAGCTGTTGGGTTGTTGCTCAGGGTTAGAGCTCTTGAGGCAGAACTGGTGTGCGCTTAGGAGGGAGAACTGAGTTGGCTAGAGGGTCCCCATCCAGGAAAAGCACAGCAGTCTTTTTCACCTTTCAAAGAGAAGGGCAGATCCTGTGTCATTTTGGGTCAGGGTACTTCCATTTCCTAAATTTCCCATTGTACTTCTGCTTGCCATCAGACAGTGGGACTGGGAGAGGGATGAGGCAGCCCCTCCTAAGCCAGGTGAGGTCACCTAACTGTCACCAGCCTCAGCTTTTATCTAGGCCAAAGGAGACTTCCCAGCTTGGTGGAAATTGCTGCTCTGTGAACTTCGGGTAATCTAGGAATTTCTCAGAATTTGGAGCAACGGAAGGACATTTTGGACAAGCACGTGGCAGTAGGTATTAAGATACACAACCCGGAGGTCACTGGCCTTACAAATCTTAAAGACTGTTTTTTTTTGTTGTTGTTGTTGTTTGTTTTTGGCACTCAAACCTCAGATAATCAATATAGCAGCCAACGCGGGTCTCGAGTCTCGGGTCCTCTCCATCAATATCTTTGCAGTTCCCACAGCGCAGATGAGCGAGGTGTGCAATCTCTCAAGCTCAAGTTTAGATTTGAGTTTAGGATTCCAGCTCTGGGGCTGAACTCCTGTTCTCGACTGCTCATTGCGCATTGTCAGTGATTTCTGGAGATAGGCCGGTGAAGGTAGACTGTGCAGAAAGGGGCCCGGTTCTCCCAGACCCGCGGGACTTTAGAAAATGCACCATCCAGAGCCAGTGCGGTGCCAAAGACAACCAGGAGTGCCTCCCCCACCCCCACCCGGCGACTGCCAATCAACTGAGCCCCCCCCTCCCCCAGGTGAATAGAGATCCCGAACAAAGTTCGCCTGCTGTGATCTAGGGTGGGTCATAGACTCCATCACGGTGTTGCTGCAGCTTGGAGGCCACCGCATCTCTCTAGGACCCGCCACAGTTCATCGACTCTGGGAACTGACGCGACAGCGAACTAGGCTTCCCTCGCGGGAGAGGCGGAGCGGGCTGAGCGATGAGGTCGCCTAGGCGCTGACCTAGGAGAGGAGGCTCGGGACAGGTCGGCGCCCGCCTAGCTTAGCAAAGTCCTGGGAACACTGCATTGCCCCTCAGAATCCTGGAACCTGCCCTGGAGAAGAGACACTTGACCATTCCAGTTCAGCTACCCAGCAACTTGTTCCCTCCAAAGTCTTGGGACCTTGCTCCCCCTTGCCTTATACTGTGCTTAAGTTACAGGTCACCCGGGAGAGCTAGGGGCATAGTCTCACAGCGCAAGCTTCAGGTGATAGCAGTGCGTGCGCTTTCCCGTGTCGAAGAGCTTCACACTTGCACCAAAGAGGTTTAAAAAATGAGCTAGTTCCAATGGCCCCAAGATGCACACTTTGCGGACTCTTATTCGTTCTCTGGCACTTAACTTTCTGTTCTGTGCATTCTGGGTATCAAAGACTTTCCCAAGATGTTGGGATGCCCTCTGAAGATATAGTCCAGGTACACAAGGGAGCCCCATCTCGATCCTCTTGAGGGGCAGATCTAGGCTAAGATTGGCTAAGAGTCATGGTGTGGGCTGGATCAAGGAATTTCTCAAATCTTATGAAAAATGGGTCTCCACTCTGCCACAGGATCACTATCTCAAATCTTGTTGACCTGAGAGGAAAGCTGTTGGAAGTAGAAACAAGTTTGTCCACACTATGAACACCATGTCAGTTAGAGCCTCCCTCTGAGAATGAATTAATTTAAACCCACAGGTAGATTCCCAATGTGTGTTAGCCAACCACATGTTCACCTGCAGCCACTACGTGCTTTCTTCTTCCCATGGAGGATGCAGGACACTCACCTCCCAGGCACCTGGGGGCAGAAGTGGGCTTTCCAATGATTTCCTCGGGGGTGTTTTGGACAACAGGGGATCTGTCTCCGCTACATTTTGGCCTTAGGACAGTGGATGAGAAACTATTTTTCACTGGAAGAAGTGGAGACCCCAGAAAGGAGGGAGAGGGATATTTTTGGTAGGAGAGATTTGAGACCCACATCCTCACAAGCTCTTCTCTCTCTCTTCAAAGTTCAGGGGAGTTTCAAAGAAACTTTGCTCCTTGAAGGTTGAGGTCCCCGATCTGATCAGGGCAGAGATGGCCCCCTAGGAAAAAGCAGAGCTCTTTCTAAACACCACAGTCCTCTGTTTCCCTCTTTATGGACCTGTCCTGATGACTGCTAGACTGTACCCTCTTCCAAGGTCAAGGGTACTTCATTCGGACAAGAGGTAGGTTTTAGCAGTTCCCCTATACAGAAGGCAAAGTTGCATCTGAGGGGGAGGGTAGGTTCCTATGGAAACAGGACACTGATGGCTGTGACTTGACATCCTTGCAGGAATCCTAAGTTACTCCGTTTCTCTTCCTGTCCCTAACTCTTCTCTCAGCCAAGCAGCAGAGGAAGATTGTGAAACCTTCCTGGGCTTTCCTCCAGGGATGGAGCATGACCTGCTGTTCCCTTTATGGCCCCTTCTCTCTCACCCTGGCCTCTCAGAGAGTCTCTTCTGAGGTCTTATTTGTATGTCCACCTGCACAGCCCCCTCCCTGAGCTGAGAGTTGGTGAGCGGCCAGTGGCAGCTGTGTTGACTTCTGTCCCAAGCCACTCTGGGATTCAGTGTTGTCTTCATGGATGTGGGGAGGGGTCTTCTAGGCAGAGCTGGGATGAGGGCTATGTTTATGACAATGGGGAAGCCCCTGGGAAAGGCAGAATACAGTCTTTCCATTCATACCAAGGTTACAGCCTCAGCTTTCCATCCAGGATTAGTTGTGTCCCATGTCTATTGCTGATTGGCTATGGTATGTATATAAAGTCAGCTAGGTGACCACCTCTGTAAGCCTCAGTTTACCCTTCTTTGTTCCTTGAAGGTTGAGGTCCCTAATCTGATCAGGGCAGAGACAGCCCCCTAGAAAAAAGCAGAGCTCTTTCTAAAAGCCATAGACCTCTATTTGCCCCTTTATGAACCTCTCTTTCTGACTGCTAGACTGTACCCTCAGACCTTGTGCCCATCTCAGAACAGTTGAAGGGTTAACTGTACCCACCTTATTTGATAAACTCCACCAGTAGTAGCTAATTACCTTATACACTGGTTCATTGGCTATTCTAGATATTAGAACCCTGAAGTGATGAGCTGGGGCTCAGGAAACAATGGGCTCTATTTCTCCTTCTCTTCTACCCACAACTCCATTCTGGGTAAGAATTTTAAAGCAAAGACGAGGGTAAGGGCTGAAGAATTCAAATTCCCAGGATTGACCCTTCCTGCCAGCTGGTGCAGGGTGGGGGTAAGGTATGTGTCTTGGTGTCTGTCCCCCAGCCCTTCATGGCACTCAGGCCTGTACGTGAGGCAGTCTCTTGATTAGCCCCAAGTACCGCTGTCTAAGAGAGTAGAGTCAAAGATCTCAGGGCCCATCCCCCTTGCCCAAAGTCACCCTGCAAGCCAGACATCAGGCCAGCCCTCAACTCAAGGCTCCTGGATCCTAGCCTTGGTACCTTTTTTTTTCTTCCCTAGCAGAGGCCTCATAGTTTGGGGGATGGTAAGGAAGGGGGAATGTGTGTTCTTAGCCCTCCCTGTTTCAATCCCCCTTTCCACCCGTTCTCCAGTTGCTTGCCCTGGAAGCCAAGAGGTCCCCACCCCAGCACCTGTCCTAGGAGGGGGCCCGATGCACATTCTGATCTAAATAACCTCCAAGCTTGTGATAGAAAAGGACTGGGATTGTGGTGGGGAGGGCAGGGCTGTGGGGCATGCTGGGAAAAATTCTTGGGTATCCTTAGGCACTGGAGACAGGATAGCAACAACTGCAAACAGCCGTCAGCCCAGGGCTTGCTTGGCTTATAGTAGATGCTTAGTAAGTGGCAGGGAAATGGATCTTCAGTGCGTTTCAGCATCTCCCATCTGCCCCTGATTGTTGTCTGAGGACTCCAGTGGTCTGATTACCCCTTCACTTACCCCCATATGAGAACCTGTGGTCACACACTTGACTACCCAGAACCATCCTGGCATCCAGAGCTTGGCTGAAGCTGGCCTTGTAGCCACTTTTCCAATACTTTGTCCAGAACAGGATCAGAAAGCCCTAACTGAAGATTGAGGTGGAAATCACCAGAGGTCACACCCTTCCACCCAGACCTTGGAGCAAACTACTGCCATGGCTCCTAGGTCCCCGGAACCACAGAGAACACATTTGAAAGCTGAAAAGGCAGCTGATGATAAGAAACTATTAACCTACATCCTCAGGCTCCACTCAGGGCTCAGGACAGAAGTAAGGAGGGAGGAGCCAGGCTGCAGGGTCCCCAGAAGGAGGCGCTTTTTTTTTCTAAGTTTAAGTTTCACAGGTGCCTCACAGAGGTTGGGGGTTAAAGGGAGGCAGGGTGTCTATCTACATGGAAACATCTCGAGAGACAAAGGTTATAGCCCTTCAGAAGGACCCAACCTTATCTGGGGCTTCAGCCTGAAGAGCGCTCCAGTCCAAAGTTTACCTCTTTCCTGGGAGACAGAAACTACACCACCACACCACAACACCATATCATCACCACACCACCACACCACCACCACACCACTGATATCATCACCACACCACCATACCACCATATCATCACCACACCACCACCACACCACACCACTACAACACCACCACCACACCACCACA
>PVIH01000558.1:214159-293822 GCA_004025045.1 Sigmodon hispidus | reverse complement strand
CCTTTAAAGGGCTGCTTGTCCTCAGAGTTAGGCAGGCAGACGCTATACACTAGGCTTTACAGCCCTCCAATGGACTTTTCAATGCCTGTAAGGACTGCTGCCCAAATGACTCCCAAAACTCATCCGAAAGTCATGTGTGCCAGAGTCAGAGCCTAGGAAGGAAAGGAAACGCTTAGAGAAGACAGGACAGTGTATGCCAGGGGATATAAGGCAAAGCTTGGGGGCCTTTGGTGACCTTTTTGTGGGGTTATGGAAGCAGTTGCCTTTCTGAAGGATGAGTGATTCTACCAATCCATCTGTTTCACGCAGATAGTTTCCATCCTCATAGACTTGCTAGAGACTGCATGAAAACCAACTCTCTTCCTTCAAAGAGGCAGGGTGGATGCTGTGGATGCCTAGAGTTTTCCTAGCAAACACCCACAGGCTTTGGGCTTTGTGAGGGCCAGAGTTTATTCTCTTAGACCTCTGGACACGGGGAGAGCAGAGGGGACACTTGTCAGGAGCTCTAGAAGAGAGTCTTGCCCTTTCCTGATCTCTCTTGGCTCTATGACATCTTCCTCTAGTTTCTTCCTTTGACTCCAAGAAGTAGGGCTCACCTACACAGCCTCATCTAATTCAGCTGCCAACACCCTTTCCAAGTAAGAATACACCCACAGGTACTGGGGTTAGGGTTCGATAGATCTTTTGGGGGGAGTCTTTCTTTTCCTCCCATCCATTCAACCTCTAAGAGGTACATAACATGTCACTTAGAAAGTGCCCAGGGCTATCCAACTTTTTGTTCAGTCTGACAACCTCTGGTGTGTACCTTCCTCCCTCTCTTCCTCCCCCTCTTCTTCCTCCCTCCCTCTCCTTTCTCTTTTCTTTCTGGGGATTAAACCCAGGACCTTGAGTGTTCTAGGCAAATTCTCTACCACTGAGCTCTTAAAATCAAGGCTTTTAACACCACTAAAGAATCTTTCAGATCATCCTTTGAAAGGTGGATAGAAAAGCAAATACTCTCACATGTCAGTCCGATCCTTTACAGTTCTCTCCTTTAAGAAAGGGCATGGGCTTTGGGACATGGCTCAATGGTAGAGCACTGGCCTGGCATGCATGAGGCCTTAAGTTTCATGCTTCATACTGGAGGGACAGCATGGGTTGGGGAAGAACACAGATATCCATGGTCAACGGCAGACAAGGAATGAAGCCACCATTCTGCCCCCGTGATATCATATACTATTTTGAGGACCAGCATTCCAGAACAGAAGGCTAGAGACAAACCGGTCGCGTTTTTCACAAAGAGGCCCTTGAAAAACGCAGCATCAGCCAGAATCTAAAACTGTGAGAACAGACCCACAGGAAATTTCACCCCACGGCAGACAAACTTCATAAGGGCACCATGGGGGCTCCGCCACTCAGAGAGAGGTCTTTTAAGAAAATTGCAACTTTTCCACAGACCCTGAGGGTATGAGGAAGTGACACAAAGATTGTCACGCCCTTTGTGGCTTCTCTTCTAGGATGGTGAGGGAAAAGAAGAAATATTTTTTTCCTTCAGGGAAAGAGAGCCAATGTGGAGGGGGAGAGAGGCTAGCTGGGGAGATGTAACTTCCAGAGCCAAGGGACAGGATGGCTCCAAAGACAGAAGTGACAGCTTCCTCAGCTGAGTCCCCAGGCCTCCACCTGTGTCCTTCCTGCAGATCGGATTTATAGAGTGCAACATTTTAATAAAAAACACACACACCTTCCCATTTGGGTGCATTAAGAGATTTTTAACAAAACACTGTAATGTCGCTATAAATTCTCCCCCCCCCCACCAGAACCCTCACAAGTAATAACTCAGCTTTGGCATTCCGCATTTAATGTTTATTTTGATGGTTATGTTCCAGCCAGAGTTGGGGCTCACGGTGAGGAGGAGTGCAGAGAGAGGGGGCCGAAGTGCCTTGCCTCCTCTACTAGCCATTCCCTGTGTGTTTTTAATAAAGTCCCCACAAACTGAGGGAGCCAACACTTGGAAAGGGAGGGGGAAATTGTGACACGTTATCAGGATGTGGCTGTGGCCCTAGCTTTAGGAAGTGGCTGTTGTGAGGTGCTGCTGGCTGGGCCCTGCCAATATGGATCCCCAGAGGGTTTCTGGAATGTCCCTTTGCCCATGTCATATATTCTGTTTTAAATGTCCCCTCCATTTCTTCATTTTCATGGCTCTGGCCTCATCTTTTGGAATTTTCCAAGGGCCCTTCTTTACTGGAATGATGAGGCCTACCCTAGATGGGATTCCTCCTCTAACCACAGCATCTGTAACCTGCTGATTGCTACAGTGCACTCTAGCAAGCAGAGCTAAATGAATGAATGAATGAATGAATGAACAAAAGGAAGATGACAGAAAGAAATAGAACTATTAGAACATTCCATTTCACCATCTCTGAGTTATGGTCCATTTTTGGAAGTGGTTAGTTATTTCCCCCTCTCTCAGGGGTTCCAGGAAACCTGGAAAGCTGTGTCGGTGGTTAATGGTGCCCAGAACCTATGTAAATGCTGGGTGGATATGACTGAATGCCTGTGATTCCAGCCTTCGGAGGTGGACACAGGGCATCCTCAGAGAAGGCTGGTTATCAAGATTAGCCATATCTGTAAGCTCTGGGTTTAACTGAGAGACCTTGCCTCAATGAAAAATGTGGAAGAGTGATAGAGGAGGATTTCAGACATCAACTTCAGCCTCCACATGTACATATTTGTGTGCATGTGACATCCATGCATACATGAGAACATACGTACTGAGGTACACACCACATACACATATACATATGAAAGACGTGAAGGAGTTGGCCTCTGAGTGTTTCAAAATCAAACAGAGGGCAGGCAGTTCACAGTTTCCTCCTCACACACAGGTGTTGTTATCTCCTCTGACAGGAGGACATCAGCAAGAAGAGGGGCATGGGTACTCCGGACCATTTCTTTGCTTCCAGGTAGAAAGGGAACTGGGCTGCTGCAGCTGGATGTGAAGGTATTAAGGGCTGCTTTCTAGAAGGTGGGGATAAGGATCCTAAAGCATGATTGATGAGGGAAGCTTGGTTTTCTCATTCTTCAGTAGAGATATTTCCAAAGCCATTCTGCCTGGAAAATACTCTTGAAAACTGCAGAGGGCCTCTGACAGAGAGGGTAGCATTTGATTCAGTGATCATGGGACACAGGGGTAAAAAGCAGAAAGGGCCCTGGAACAGATACGGGTGTGCTGTGCCACTTAGCAGACTGCAACATCACTTTCTGTGATGATGGACCAGGGTGAGGGTTTATATAAGGAAGTTCATGAGCATGCTTGGTGTAGGAGGAGCCCTGACTCATTCAACTCTTATCCCTAGACATGATTAAGCAGGCTTGGTGGGGGCCAGAAGGCTTCCTCGGGAATCTCTACTGTATGGCTTTTCCCAGATGGGGAGACTGGCCTCACTCACGCTAGTCTATTCTGCCTTTTCTATGAATGAAAGCCATTTTCTCTTTAATTGTACACATTTGTTTTCATCGAGAAGGGGGAGGGTGCTGGCCTTGGTGCATTGTCTGGAGAGTGAAGGAGATGATGATAAGTTCTGATTTATACGGAGTTCTTGAGGATGGTTTCATCCATACTGCTGTCTTTCCAGCACCTCACGAGCAGCTTCTGTGTATGGTTCTCAGGACCTCTCACAGAATCTGCATACAAGCAGTGTATACAATGGTTCTTGATGAATGGGCTTGTGGGAAACTGCATTACTCATCCGAGAGCTCTCAGGGAGACCCTTCACTCTTCCTTGCTGGGAGATGCTCTGCATTTCCCCTTTTACAAGCTTTCAGCCCAGCCTGTGGCATTTTAAAGCTGAGATAAATAGTTCCAGGGCAAAGTCAGTATCAGGGCTGCTCTTGGCTCTTTCTGAAGTGTTTCTGAGCCTTTTAGGGAGGATCTCAGCCTCCACCCCACAGCCCCTCTTGCTTTAATGGGTGCCGAGCACTTTACACCCCGTGAAACCCTCAGCAAATGGTCCTGATCTCTGATGTGCGGTCCAGGCCGGCAGCAGGGCGCTGGCGCTCAGCCTCCACTCGAAGGAAATGAAAGCCTGATGGGGCTGGGGGAGGAGAGAGCCCAGGAGCTCCCAGAAACAGCATGGCTGCCCAGCAAGGAGGGCCTTTGCCCGAGTTGTGGCACCCCTCAGTCATCTAGCTCTCTCTTCCTAAGGCTTCAAGGTCTGCTGGGTCAAAGAAACTCCTGCCCTTTTCCAAATCCTGTTCTGAGTCAGCCTCCTGTCCTCACAGTTACGGCAATCAATAGTTAGTAGCATTTAATAAACATCTACAACCATCTCTGGGTCTGCTCCAGGGAGTCCCTGTTCTGAACCACCCAGCCCAAGGGAATTCCTCTCTAGGGTCTTGCTGAAACCACCTCACTTCTGAACTTTTATCACCTGCCAGTCTCAGGAATCTAGCTCATCTGCTTGCTGCCTGTCATTCCCACCCCGCTCTTGCTCCTGTGATGATGCAGGGAGCCCTGCATGTATTTGGGCTTCATTTCCAGGGCCTCTGAAGGGTCTGGCACAGGGAAGACGTTCAACAGCCAATGCTCGGTTTTTGGCTGAATTGCGGATAATATTTACAGATAAAGCAACAGAGGCAAGGCAAAGCCCAGGAACCTTGACAAGGGATGCACACCCAGAATGGGCAGATCTGGGATTCCAGTGTCATCTCCCTGCTTGCACCACAGGCCCACACTTGTCTTTCTTAGGGTGAAGGCCATGTTGGAAACTAGCAGCCCTTTTGGGATTTAAAAAAACATTTCCCCCAAATCTGCCTTCATGACTCTACAGTCACCTCTTTTTTCCTGCAGCAATAGAGTATTGTCATTGTGCACCGACTTCTACTAAAGTACCCTAGTCTGAAAAACACTGAACGCCTGCCTAAAGACACACAGTGTTGAGATGGCAGGGCAGGCATTCAAGTCTGGATTTGGCTGGGTGGACTGGACCCATCCCATCTCACAAGCACATGGCATTCCAGGGAATCTGAGTGAATGTTTAGGCTCCCATAGCCAGGGACATGATGCCCTCATTGAGACTCTGTCCTCACCAGACCTTTAAGTATAGAGGGCAAAAGGAAGGTAGAGGATATGGTTGTCTTGAAGGCCAGGGGTTGGCAAGATTGACTTCAAGCTGAACTATCAGGGAAACACAATGTGTTTGTAGCATAGCAAGGCCCAATGTCACATGACTTCCCTAGCCACGAGTCAGGGTCAGCACGGAAGGAGGTCAAAGTCAGAGAAGCTATCCAAGAGGAAGCCTGTCTGTAGATGCTGATGTAGATCTCTGGAGAGCCGTGGGAAGGCCTGACAATGTAAGAAGGAAGAAAGAAGGTCAGGTCAGGTCACAGGGTGCATCACTTCTGTGACCAAATGCCTGGCCAAGTAACTCATCTTAAGAAAAGTTTGTTTGCTCACAGTTTAGGGATCCCATCTAACATGTGGAGAAGGCAGTAGAAATGAGGGGACTGGATTATATCCACAGTCAAGAAGCAGAAGGATAAATGCTGGTCCCAGCTTCCTTTATCCTTTTTATTCAGTCTGGACCACAGCCATGGGATGCTGTTGCCCACATTTGTGTAGATCTTTGCTCCTCTAGGAAACTCCTTCATAGACACATCCTGAGGCTTGTTTCCATGGTGATCTAAGTCCCATCAGTTAGTAATCATGATTGCTCCCCATCACAGGGCTAGGGAGCAGACGATGGAGCCTCAGAAGGGGTTCTAGAAGATTCTACTGAGTCTACAGTGAACTTTTGTATAATTTCAGGCTACTATGGATACTGGGCCAATATCACCTAGGTTGTAGTTATCCACAAACAGTTGAACTTGCTTGGCTTTTGAGGGTTAACTTATATGTCTGCATGTCTCTGAGTAGTGACTGAGTAGATATTCATGTAGGAGGTCAGCAGGAGCCTGTGGTGGCCCGTTCCCCAGCCCAGAACTGAGATGGCCTTCCTCTCAGGAGTTGAGTTGGGGTTACACTGAGGGACTTCAAAGGGCTGAGACAGGAAAAGCTCCCCTAACCTCACCTTTGAGGACTTGACATTCATGGGCAGTGCAGGGTATGGATGAACGGGTTCCATGGGGAAAGTACACAAGAGCTGCCTCAGAGGACATTTGGTTTACAAAGCGACAGAAACCAGAAAAAAGCTAGGAAGGGGCAGATGGTCTGAGGGAGTGTGGGAAGCTTCGGAAATGTGTCCAGTAGGGTAGTGCTGGCCTGTCCACTGTCTCCCCTACTTGTGTATAATGGAGGGGTTGCCTAGATGACGTTGGCTTGTGGGCAGATCTTTGGGGGATCATCCCAATTGATGTAATTGACATGGGAAAACCCAGTCTGAAAATGGGCAACACTGATCCCTAGTTTTGAATTCTTCACTGGGTAACAGTCAGGCTAGCTGAGTACTGTGGGCATTCACTCCCTCTGTTCCTGTTTGTAGGTGTCATGTGATCGGCTGTCTCTAGCTTCTCCTGCTGTGACTTGCTCACAGTGACTGTCACCTGAAATACACCCTTCTTCCCCCACTTCCCTTTCATCAAGATGGTTGATCACCACAACAGAACAAAACTAGAATGCCATGGTTCCCAGAATGAGAAGCTCTGAAGCCTGAAGAGAAAACCAACCGTGTATATGGCACCCTCGGTTGAGGTTCTGACACAAACAAAGGCCACCAAGCCTGATTCGGAAAAAATGGTCTTCCATATTGCCTTCTGCTCATACTCAACAGCTGTGCTTCCCGTGTACCCCCCACCCGAAGCTGTGAGGACTAGGAACTGTGGACACCAGCACACTGGCTGCATGAGGCTTCCCCTGTCATTGTAACCATCATCCCTGTGGTCCAGCTGGAACCTCTGGGTCTCATGTTTGGAACTATGGAGCCACCAGTTGTCAGTAGGGTTGTCATAAAGGCCATTTCCAGCCCTGGCCTTCCTTGAAGTGCATCTTTCTGAACTGAAGCCATTTGGCTTCCAGTCTGATGATTACTATCTGACATCTCTTCAGTGTTACAAGATGATTTATGGCTGTCCCCACTGCTTGCCACACTTTTGGCTTCCCTTTAAATGGCTGCCTGGATCCTTCAGAGCTTGAGTCTTCCGTGTCTCAGGGAGCAGCTGGGAGGGCATGGTGGTTGTCCTCAGACAGGAAGTGATCCTTGGTGTGGGCATAACAGGAATAGAGCACTCAGGGGCAGCCAGAAAGTTGTCTAGCTAGGAGGCTGACCGCATCCTTTCCCGTCATGTACTGCTGCAGATCAGCACATCACACTCTTACTGTCAGTCTGCAACATAGGATGTGCTTGCTCACCTTCACTCTTCGGTTTTGCCAGCGTATAAAACCCTCCAGAAACACACCGAAGGGGGGTCATATGTAGAATAAGCCTCTGGAGCCTCCAAGTGGGCAAATTCCGCTGCCGTTGGCCGGGAATGTAGATATTGTCCAAGAGCCTTCCCGTCTTTCCGTGGGTTTCTGGTTTCTTATGGCCTTCTCTTCTGACCCTTCTTTCCCCCTACCCCCTCCACCTGGCCAACTCTTGTTCCTCTCCCCCAGGACACCTCAGGAGCCAGAGCCTGGGCCAGGATGAAAGCACTAGCCTGACTCATAAATCAGCCGGCCTGTGGCCCTTAACCTTCCTATTAACCTCTCACACGGGCAGGCACTAGGTGCTACACAGGGCTGCCATAAATTACTCGCCAATGAATTTATGAGTGCCGGCCCCTCAGAGGCCTGCTTCCTCTCCTCCCCCACGTTCCTCAGCTCCTTCCGGAGACGAAGTCCAGTCTCAGGCAGAGAGATCCAGGCAGAAAGGACTGCCGCTAGAGGAATAGAGGGGGCACCTCTTGAGTTCCTAGCCAGAGTTCACACTCCCCTGAGACACTGCATGGAGATGCCTGTCATCTCCCTCCTGGTGTGCACAGTGAGTGACATGAACCATCACTTAGTGATCTCCATGGGGAATCAGCCCCTTTCCCACTTCACAGATGAGGAAAAGAAGATCCTGGCAAGATGCGTGACAGTGACAGATGACACAGATACTTTCTCTTTCCCTCTGGACCGGTCTATGGAGGGGGAAGCCCACTCTATGGATGGGAATGTAAGGACCTGAGGTCAGTTGCTTGCCCAAGTCACGTAGATCACACAAAGCAGTGGTAATGTGCATAGACTGCATCATGTCCAGAATCTGAACATGTGGTTCTTCACAGCCAAGCCTATCAAAGGATAACTATGACATCTCTGATCAGGAATGGATCTCAGTCTTTAGTCTGCCCAGTGACAATGGCATCTGGGACAGTGATGCTGACTCAAGCATATGGACATTACCATGCACTTGCTGTTTGGTTAGATACTGGCAGAAACTCACTTTTTTTTTTCTGTACCAGGGAGAGTTGATGCTTTGGTCTGGTTATCAGAAGAGGGAAACAGAAGTTAGGGGGGGTTGGAGAACCAGAGTATGAGTGCCAGGCCAGGGGGTTATCCCCAGGGCACTCGACTATCAGGCTAGAACAATGACAATAACGACACACATGAGAACACAGTTATCCCAGGTAACCCAGGGGAACAATGGTCCCAAAAGTGGCCAGCACCTGTTCATATACCGACTCTCCTTTAGCTCCTAGGCCGTGATGTCGGATCTTTAATCTTTCTTTTCTCCTGAGTGCCAGCAGTGGTGGGAGCTATTGGTGTTCCCTAGAAGTGTGTGAAGTCTCTGTCCATAGCTGCCATTCTGCTCTGATACCCTGACTCCAAAAATTAAAGTATCTCTTCTGCAGTTCCCCAAGTATAATCGTTAACAGAGGGGAGTAGACATCTTGGGGTGAAGAGACAGCTGGATAGGGAGAGAAAAGATAATGTATGGGGACTAGGCCTCCTGTGGTCTGAAAACCAGTAGCCTGAGAGGGACACAGTACTAAAAGTCTCAGGAAATACGTCTGTGTCAACTGCCACCGCATGGCCTGTATCCTCATTTGCAGTCGGAGCTCTGACACATAAAAACTGGCCCCAGGCTGCCTCAAGGGCAGGGGAGCTATGGACTGTGCTTTCCACAGAGAAAAGGGCAGCTCAAGGGCACATGGTGATCCCTAAACCTTGAAAAGGAGGACCTGGGCCTTGACTGTACTAGAAGTAGGGGAGTTGGGGCCCTAATGCCCTGGTTTATTCAGCCCAACTATACTGGGTTGAATAGCTTCTGCCCAAATTGACATCTACCCTAAGGCTCGAAACCATGAGTTCATTTGGGGATAGTCCTTGCAGACATGAATTGTTAACATGAGGCCAGACTGGACAGAAATGGGTTTTAATCCAATGGGCAGAATTACTGAGGATGGAGCGTGCAGCTACAGGTTAACACATGGTGGACCAGCATTAGAAGCCACCAGGGGCAGAGAAGGCCTCGGTCTTCTTCAAGAGAACATTGCTTGACTGTATAGGGCCATGTAAGAATACAATAATTTTGTCTGCAGCCCCAGTCTGGGGAAGACAGCATGGCAGTCATTGGGAGCCATTACAGGTGCTCTGATACTTGTGGACAGATTGCTGGGCAGGGCCACTAGCTCCCCAGACATCGGCTTGAGCACCTGGGTCAGATAATGTTTTCAGAGTCTCTTGAAATGATGCCTCAAGCACTAACAGCTCAGTAAGTGGCAGCAGGATTTGTCCTGGAGTGTTCAAATACTTGAATTCACTGGGAATGGTGGGCCATCTGTGAATTCCTGTCCTCAGGAGGCAGATGCAGGCGGATCTCTGAGTGAGAAGCCAGCCAGGTGTACAGATCAAGTCCCAGGACAGACAGAGCTACACAGAGAAACAGTGTCTTGAAACCTCCACAACTATCAGTACCACCAAACAAACCCAAACCAAAGCAAACTGAGAAACCATCACCAACAGCAACAATAGAAATCCAAACAAAAACAAAAATCATCTGAAACTGGGAGACTGACAGGCCCATGCTATTTTTTTTTAAATGGTAAACTTTGTAAATTCTAAGTTAATTGGGTTGACAGTAAGTCATTTTATATAATTCTCTCTCTCTCTCTCTCTTTCTCTCCCTCTCTCTCTCTCTTTCTCTCCCCTTCGAAAGAGAGTTTCCTATACTCTAAGCTGGCCTCAAATTCACTTCATAAAACATAAAGCCTCTAACCTTCCTGCCTCTGCTTCCTCATTTCTGGGATCACAGAGGTGCGCCCCTGCACTCAGTTATGCTTGTGAGCACCAGGCAAAACCTCTAACAACTAGTTTGCACCTCTAGCCCTATTCTTTTTTAAAAGCACCACGAGTTATGTATTCAACATTTTACAGAAATGGAGAAAAAAATTCCAATTTTATTTTTCACTAGGCATATACACAGATAATATGCCAATTCAGTGAAGTAAGTTCACACCAGATGCCAGCCGCTTGCCTGATGCCAACTGGAAATAAACTTATGTGTGTATACACGCTCCCATAAACTGATCCCCGACCTTCTATATAAAACCATATGTATCTGTCTCTCTATGTACATTGAATGTTCATATATTTATAACAGATGCAGACACACACACACATACACACACTTCTTCAACTCTATCCTGCAAATGTTTACCCAATTCTTACCATTCTACACGGAGCTCATTGTATTAGAAGACACTCAAACACTGTCTGTAGGATGTACAATGGATGTAGGATCATATGGTTTGCTTCTGAGAGATGGAGCACACTGCATATGCACAGGCTAGACCACAAGCAGAAACTAGGAGGTGAACAATAACACCCAAGTGGAATGGGAGAGAAATGGTGAAGGCAGGATGAGACAGACTTCAGGGTATGGGCAGTCTGTGGGTCTCCTCTTATGCAAACAGGGTCAGGAGCAGGACACTTCAGGTTGGGCTAACTCAGAATTCTAGTCTCTGTCATCTAAGCTCTGATGCTGCAAATGAGTACCATAGCCTGGGGAACTTAGAAAGTAGAGAATGTTGTTAAGATTATAATCTGGAGGTTGTAGTATTCGTGGCATAGCACTGGTGACCCAGGAGTGCTTTTTGGTTCTATTATGATGGAAGACATCTGTAATAAGACAGTGCAGACATCTAACTGGATGCTTTTTACTCATTCTTAAAAAAGCCATTAATACCTTCCTGAGAACCCTACTCTCACGATATCATGTAACTCTCATCACCTCCAGAATGCCTATCAAACACACAGTTTGACTGGATGTCTTCCAGCCATCTCAGTAGAGACACAGAATGAAATAGTTTTCAAGAATAACACCTAGGATTCTGGGTCTCCTGCACCAGGCATTTCTTGAATGGAGTAGATAGAATGCCTAGGAAATGTCAGCATGCCCTATGAACACCTAGCCCCTCATGGATGGCATTTCTTTCCAGCAGAAGACCAGCTCGTCACAGGCAGAGCCACTCTGGAGTCTCCTGTGCTTAGCTCGTCCCTTTACAACCAAAGCCATGTCCTTGACATCCCTAGGGCCACTGTACTTCCAGCCCAGAGACTGTCTCCTGAGGCCTTCCATAGTGTACTGGAACCTGGAGGCTTTGCCTAAGGCCCACCAAGCAGTGAGGTGAATTTGTTCACATACCCACAGTGTGGTTATTTAAGGGAACAAACAGTTTCCATCCACCTTGCTACCTACCCGTCTCTACAATATGCATCCTTGCCTCGGTCACATATGGCGTCCCAGCAATGTGCAGTAACCCAGCATGCAGCAGGATCTCAGAAAGTGTCCATGGACAGAGCTGACCATGTGGGGGCCTCAGGACCAAGCCCTGTATGGGAACAGCTGTCTCTGTGGGCAGGGAATTTTCCACTAACATAACAAAGCCAGAGCCAGGTCTTAGGAGTCAGGATCTACAAGCAGTAAGAAACAGAAGTTGACCCAAAATTATTTTTAAAGAAATGCTTGGGATTTGACTGTGACAATCCTTATAATAATTAAGTATGTCCAATAGGTTCATGCTTAAGCAATGAAATGAATCTTACATCCGTCCACGAGGCAGTTAGGGTTAGGGTGGAGGGGAACTTTAATGTCTGTGTGGGCTGACCCTGGGATTTGAGCACACTCTATTCCATCAGGGATGGCTGGTGCTGTTTCTGAAGCAGATGAACAAGCCAGAGAAGTGAAGGAATGTGCTCAAGCTCACACAGCCGAGATGCGGTGATGTGGGTTCCCGGGGAGGCACTGCCGGGCTTGCTCTGGAATCTACCATAGTAATTATTGGTAGTCCACCCTCTTTTTTTTTCTTGTGAAGATTTAATTATTAGTCCAAGCAAAAGGGATCAATTTGGGGCATTCAAATTTTGTTTTTGTTTTTACATTCTTCCTGGCATATTGTCCAGGAAAGATGAAGTTGGTCATGGCCTCTTTCAAAGAGTACAGCACAGGCAACATGGGTACCAGCAGTGTACAGTAGTAACACAAGGCTACCCTCCTGTCCTGTCCATCCAACCTCTGGATGCTGTGTAACTGAGATGGATGGTTTGCAGGAAGCCCCTGGCTCCTGCTACGTGACATGGTTGTAGAATACCTATAGGCTTAGGTGTTGGGTGGACCAGTGCATGAACACACATGGGTTCCTTTTTCCTAGACTCATAATGACTGAAGCAGGTGGGGCATTTAGACAGGTCAGCCTGTGTCATTGGGGTGAGCTGAGACTCTCCCCAAAGAGCTCACTTTGTATCCCTTGACTAGTGACCTTGGTCGTGAATAGCTGGGTACTCTCAAGCAGATCAACCCTGCCTCGGTTTCCTCTTTTATTAAATGCTGTTAGTAGCAGCACCTGTTGTGACTATGTTTTCAGTGAGTACACAGCCTGGCACTCAGGGACACCAAATACCTATCAGCTGTTATTAGTAGTGTTGTGCCCTCAGAGGGTGTCTTCCAGAGTGTGGCAAGTGACCTAGGCCTATGCTTTGGGAAGACTGGGGGTTGGAGGCTGAGGGCAGCCATAGTGTGGGCAGGGTTATAGACCTAGAACAGTGGCCTGCCTTTGTGTCCTAGCCCTGGGAACATCTCCTCTCTTCCAGCTGCCCTTCTCCTACCTCTGTTCTTGAGGCAGATAGTCTGTCTACACTAGCCAGGCTGAAGAGGCCCTGTGAGAGGGCCCTGGCCCCATGCCTCGATGCTGCCCCAACAGGCCAAGAACTTTCTGTCCTGGGAGGGACTGGCCTTGGTGGCAGCTGCTCCTTCTGGGAGGGGCAGGCAGGGTTCACATTGCCTTCCCACCCAAGGGTCAGCACCCCAGAGAAGCACAGCCCCCAAGACCCTCACCATCCCTGGGGATTGCTTTCTCTTCCTGGGCATCAGTCCCAGAAACCTGAGAAAATGAACCAAGTCCTGGGGCTGCGTGGCTGGCTGGCCCCTTGACCCCAGTAACTGTGGCTGGGGGTGGGATGGCTGTAGTCTGGCCTCTTAAAGATCTTTTCCCTCCTCCCTTCCAGATCCTTCCCTTTCCCACACTCTTCCTTAAGCTCATCCACACACCCAGCTCTTCTTAAAGGGACTCAGAAAAGAAGACTTTCGCTAGCTGTAGAATAATGCCCTATTAATCTGATGAGGGGTTTGAACTTGGCAGTGTTTCTGCCTTTGATTTAAATATCATTTTGGAATCAGAGGAGAATGAAGAAGGCAGACTCGGGGGAAGGACTTTCCAATATCTTCTGTGCACGAGATTCGAATAGAAAATTAAAGCCCTGTTCCCTCTCAGTGGGTCGGTCTCCCCTTCCCCCCCTCCTCCCTCCTTCCCTATCTCACTCACCCAAAAGCTCACTTCCCACATGCTTCATGGGGATATTTCAAGTTAAGGTTTTGTTTACCTTATAGAAAAGTTAATTAGTTCCTTTTGATCTCATAGGGAAAACCGCACAGGAAATTTTTCTTCAGAAAGTATACACACGAAGGCGTGCGTTACCCCCATAACCAGAGATATTCATTAAAACAATTCGTTTCGATTTTTAATTTAAAGAAAACATTTTACATTTTCCCTATTTATTATTAAGAAAGTAATTGTCCCCGGGGCAGAGAAGGAAGGGGTGGCCTTGGTGTGTGAGCTGTGCTAGCAGCCAGGGCTGGGCGGCTTAAAATTCATCCACTCTCCTTTGTTTTTCTATTTCGGATAACGAGAGACTTCTGCAGAGAGGCAAAGCTCAAACATGCCAGATCTCAGTCGCCAAAATATTAAAAATCCAGAGTTTTGGAAAGGGAGAATGTATGGTTTAAATAAAGATATTTAAGTTCTGAAATATAAATATTGGAGATCTTGAAAAGAAAAAAAAAACATATCATCGTATTAAAATCTGAACTGAGCAGTGGGTGAGCAGAGGGGAGAAAATGTTTACTTTTTTGAGGTTTAACTAATGAAATGTAATAAATAGTATATTACGCTTTTAAAAAAATTCATTCTATCATTTTTTTTTTTAATCCTGGAGATGATTCAGCAATACCTGGATTTGTTCAATAAGCAGCTTAACTGAAGTCTGGAAAGAGAAACGCTTGGATTTTCAAAATGCGATTTTCAATCCTAAGCACATTTTGCACATCTTGTGTTGTTATGGGATAGGACACGCTGGGGGTCTTGAGTTGTGGGATTCATTTCCAGCACAGACCAACCGAAGAAAAAGGAGTAGTGAGGCTATACCGAGCTTGAAAGAATAAATTGAGGAGGAGGACTGTCGACGGAGAAGCCAAGAGCTGCGGTGCCCATTACTGAAAAAAAAGTGATCCTATAGATGAGAATGGAAAAAAAAAACCATGGGAGAGATGTTTTCACAAAAGAAAAACCACAAAAACATAACAGCTCTTACGTGTGGTGTTGACATCAGTATATAATTTTCAGAGCATTTTTGGGCACGTATCCCTTTCCTGCCCCTGACACAAATATTTGGAGATTGTGACTGTCATTGTTGATAAAAATTAAATTGAAGCTGCATATGAAAGATATAGAAAAAGCCTGTTAACATATGGGGTGGCTTTGATGGTGCTCTGGATGGAAGAGCCTAAGAATCTGATGACATCTTATTGTCACCAATTTGTGTTTTAATCTTTGCCAACCACTGTCTTTAAACAGCTCTTAATAGAGACTTCTTTACTAAAAGTTTTCACCTGAAGACAGACTCTAAAAAATACTCTATCCCTTTTCCCCCTCTTTAAAAATAAATGGTGAAGGCACGTGACCATTCATTTATCAAGAAGGAGAGAGCACAGATATTTTGAAGAAGTTTAAAAATGCTGACAGTGGGTCAGACTCCTACAAATGAACAGCCCCAGGGAAGCTGGTTATTAATCTGTTTCCAAAGTCCAGAAAGTTCAAATACAGGGTCCCACCCCCTTCTTAAAAACAGAATTGCCCTCATTGCTTTCCCAAGATACCTTTGATATTTTTTTCTGAAACCATATTTATGCTTTCTTAGAGATGGAAACATTCTCTCTCTCTCTCTCTCTCTCTCTCTCTCTCTCTCTCTCTTTCTCTCTCTCTCTCTCTCTCTCTCTCTCTCTCTCTCTCTCTCTCTCTCTCCATTCCCTTGAGGAAAATGGTTAAAGCTCAGAGTTTTGGGGAGAGAAACTCACTTTAGAAATGGAGTCAGGAGCCCAGAGTGTACTTAGCTCCCTCTCTAGATCTACCAAGTAACAGCTGATACTTCACCAAAGACCACTAATTCAATTCTTTCCAAGTAGATATGAATTCATTCCCAGTTCATCAAAAATATTTTTGGAGACTGGGGCTCTTGCCTAAGTGTCCTTTTTTTTTCAGGGGGATGGGGGAAGATCATATTATATATATGTATGTATATTGTCCTTTTTCCAAAGGAGAGAAAAGAACATTCCTACAAAGCATCACTCATTTTGTTTTTCTGGAGGAGTGATGGGCTATGGCAGTCAGGGATTCTATAGAACTACTTTGTTGGTTCAAAGGCAAAATGTGGGAAAAGGATGGGGGGAAAAGCCACAAGAAAGACCCAAGGCAGAGTAGGATATGCTTGTAAGAGCGATAAGAAGAACGAGGCGAGTATTTTCCTCACACACTTTCCACATGAAGATCCTGAGTCCCAGTTAGAAAAGAAACAAAAACATCCAGTGCCTACCTTTGTCGGCTGAAAGGGAGTTAGGGGCTCATTTCCAAAGTGGTTGTGCCCTGCGCAGCCGACACAGCGCTTCTTACCTTAAATCTATACATTTTGAATGAAAACCAGCTTGGAGCAATTCTCCCCAAACAACCCCGAATGTTAACCATTCCATCTCAAGATCAGGTTTCGGCTGCAGCCTAGACAGCCCTATCGCCTTAGTGTTCCCCTCTCCCTCCACCCCAACCTTTCAAAATATGTATTCTTATGTTTTCAATCCTCAAACATACTTTTCCCATCTTCCTTAATGCTCCTTCTGGCTGGTAGATAGGATGGGAGCCTTTCTCATCAGGACGATTAGCCCTCAACTTGATCATTTTAAGATGCGATGATTTGTCGTGGTCACTGAGTGGGGGCTGTCTCCCGCTCGCCTTTAATATTGTTGCAGATACGTAAAGTTTACAGCGTGTTGTAAATATGTCAACTTTGACCAGGGAGTTTGCTAATAAAGAACTTACAGGTAATATTGATGGAAAAGATAATGTTTTCAATAAGACTTGAAGGGGCCGGAGTTGGAGACACTGCACTCAGCAAAGCTCAGGGGTTGAAAATGCTGACCTCTGGCTGGCAGGCTGTTCTGGGCCTGCCTGTCACCGGCCAGGCTGACTCCCGCTGCCCTTTGGTCAGCGCTCAGGAGACTCTGCCTTTCCTTTAGGTGCTGCCTTAAGAGCTCTTTCTTTTTAAAACCTGCTCTCCTACCCAGCCATAGCTGAGTTTGTCTGAGAACCACAAAAGGCCACTTCCCCAGTCTGATCCCTTTGTTTATGGACTCATGGGCCCATGTGGACAGTGCAGAGGAGGAGTCACTTTTCATTACCATCTTATATGGCATGTGTGGATTCTTCCTCACCTCCTTACTCACAAAGAAAGAAATTATAGAATTTTTACTGGGAGACGGCCCAGTTAAAATGCTTGTCCTGTAAGCACCGGGACTTAGTTGTGGGTTCCCAGTGCCCAGGTAAAAAGTTGGAAGCAGCAGTGATGCGCTTCCATGATCTCAGCACTGGGAAGGTGGAGAGATGAGGGTCTCTGCGGCTCAGCTTCAGGGTCAGTGAGAGACCCTGCCTCAAAAACAAGGTAGACAGAGATTGAAGAAGACACTCAACAGATATCAACCTCTGCTCTCTGCATGCATCACACACACACACACACACACACACACACACACATGCACACAGCACATACCCACACATACACACATGCACCCAACACATACCCACACATACACAGATGCATACACATACACACATGCACACAACACATACCCACACATATACACATGCACCCAACACATACCCACACATACACAGATGCATACACATACACACATGCACACAACACATACCCACACATACACAGATGCATACACATACACACATGAACACAACACATACCCACACATACACACATGTACACACACACACACACACACACAATTGGTAAGAGGTTGCTCTCCATCCCCTATGCTGTCAGTGGCTAGCTGCACAGTCACATCACTAGGCTCTTTTTTTTTTTTTTGGTCCCACCACCCCACATGACAATTTCATCTGGTGTTAATGTGGCCGTCACATGGGCTGGCCCTCCAAATTCCATGCTCATTCACCATTAATCAAACGCATCATTATGAATTGTGTATGCATCTTAGAGCAGACCCAAGCCCCCACTCCACAGCCAAGTGCTTTTCCATTCATGTTCAGCAACAGAACCCCACACATCTGCTGTGAAGGGTGATGGCAACCCTGGACCACTTTCCCTGCATCTCCTCAGACCTGAACTCAATTTTCTTCAGTTACAGAAAAGCAATGCTCAGGTAGCATTAATACTTTCAGGTAATTTTTGGTAGTACTTACAGACCACTGCATGACCTCCAGTAGTGTGGAGACCAGTGAAAGCCAGGGATGGCTAGGGGACAGCTAGGAGACAGCTGTGCCTGCTTTCACTGGCCTGGGGTAGAAGTGGTGGCTTGGGGAGACTTGAGTCTTCAGTTGCGTTTGAGCTGAAATAGGGACTGGCCATTCCAATTTGGAAGAATGTGAAATATTCGCAGGCTGAGCGGGGTGCGTAGGGGTGGAGGCTGGGAAGTGTTATTGCAAGAACCTTTGGGACCCGTGCACTGCTCTTCTCAGAGACTCACTCACCCAGCAAGGTTCTGAGGGAGCACTCCGAGCTCCAGAACCTTTCTTGGAGGACCTGTTGATGCAGAAAGGGAGTCTCTGAGGCACACAAAACAGTGCTTTGATGTCAACGCCTTCCCTGAGGATGGAATGTGCTTCAGGTAGAAGTTCCACACTTGGATCCTGTAGTCACAGGACACGGAACTTGGTGCCTGAGATGGGCAGACTGTGGACATGACCACTGCTTCCTCTTGAGGCACAGGACTGATTAATTTAAATACACAGGTCCTGAGGCAGGACAAAGGCTGCCCTGCTGGCTTATGTTGCCAGCAGACAGTTGAGCCTGGCTTAAGGATCAGGAAAAGAGAAAACAAAACTAAACACCTTTGAGAAGTCACCTTTCAGCTCTCTGCCTCCACTGGCCTGTGCCTGGGAACCCCAGTGACACTGAGAGGGAGAGACTGTCCATGGGTTCAGGACTGGGTTTGGACTCTTCCATGTGGGGGTGGGCTGATTTGCTGCCCTTAGGAGACATTTTTTCCCTTGCTAGGACTGAGGGTCCCTGGCACATCTAGCCCATGATTTTTGTGGAGCTATGCCGAGTGTTCTGGTGGGAGAGAGGATGCTGTTCACTGTTGGTGCAGATGTAAAGAGTACAAAGCCATAAATAAGATAAGCTGGAAGCAGCTGCCAACAGTTCAGGAGCCTCTGCATGTGAAGGGGAGCTGCCCATCCCCCATGCAGCCAAGCCTTGGCCTTCAGGCCTGCTGTGTTAGGCCCTCTTTCCTAGGTGAATGTGATTCAATGTCTATTGGCCTAGCCTGGTATCTGGGATGGAATACTTGAGGCAGGTGTGTGTCTTAAAGGGAGAGGGTGTCTGGGCAGTGGCTACACTTTCTTCCTATTCCCAGATCTTCAGTGACATTCAGACTCTGAACCTAGGTTTCTAGGGGGATTCTAGAAAGACAGGTCTGTCATCTGAGGCCTTAGTTACTCTCTACTACATGGCCACAGCCTCCCGAAGATCCCATTTTTAGAGTTATTAACACTAGAACAGTCCTGGGAAGGGAGACCCCCAAGATTCAGAGTCATCTATAATGAGTTTAAGGTCCCCAAGAAACCTGGTCTGCATAGGCCTGGCTGATTCTGAGTTTGCTTTCTCCCCCACAAGAACAAAACTGATGAAAACACAGGGTTCTAGATGTGGAAGCTGACCTTCCTAGGCAGAGATGTGAGGGGCCCGTGGATGAGAAAAAGGCAACCTTCTTATTGTGGTTACTGTAAACTCACCAGGAACAGAGCTCTGGTTCCTTTGACAAATTTTATTTATTATTATAGGCTTTGGTTCATGTTAGTTTGCAGTTGAACAAGTCCATGTGGCTCCGTGGCTCCCGTGGCTCATGATGTGGCTTTCTGTCTGAAACCTGGTTTGGTCTGAGGACAGAAAGGAGCCTCTGCTTATGAAGCTCCAGCAGACATGGTTGCCTACAGTGACACAACTATACCTTTTCTGTACCTTTCCAAGGGACTGGATAATCCAATGGTATCTACCTTGGAGCTATCCTTTTAAAAAGCATGGTTCAGGAGACTGCAGAATGGAGAATTCCAGGCATTTGGAAAGCGAGCTGCAAAGAGATACTATTGGACATGAACAGGTGCTTCCTGTATGTGTGGGTTTAAAGACTATATTATGTATCTATTTATTTGCTATTGCGGGTGATACAGGTTGAGCCCAGCTCAAGGACTAGCACATGCTAAACTATTGAACTCTTTTTTTTTTTTGGGGGGGGGACAGGGTTTCTTTTTGTAGCCCTGGCTGTCCTGGAACTTTATACACCAGGAAGGCCTTGAACTCACAGAAATCTGCCTGCCTCTGCTCTTGAGGGCTGAGATTAAAAGTGTGGGATTAAACTCGTTTTTAATGATAAAAGCAGCATGACTTCCTGGTAAGAGACTCACACTCTGGAGGTGTTTTTACATTGAAGAACCTAGTAATTACCAACCACCATTGCCTGCACTAAACACAGATCTGTGTGTAGCCCTTTCTCAGGACTCCAGGACCCCAGTGGGTTCCCTGCTGCTCCACCCAGGATACAGTTTCAGCGTGGTCCTACCTACTCTTCTGGGTGCCTTGGGCAAGTGACAAGCCAGCTCTGGCTTTCTGGCCTTCTGTTCTTTCCAAGGTGGCTGAAGAAGCCAGCTGACTACTCTTGATGCTGAATGTCCCTCAGGAGTCAGTCTTGGGCTGTGAGCTACCTGTGGGACCTTGGTCAGAGTAGGGCATCTTTATGAGACTCAGCTTCTTTATCTCGAAAAAGGAACCAAAAGGTGATAACAAATCTTCACTCTCAATTTATTTCTCCAATGCAGATTTTCCCAAGGGCCCCGGACGGTATTTCTAGAACATTCCATTCTTTCCTAGGACCATATAAAGAAGGACTCCAAAGGGAAAAATGTATGGGGAAGTCAGAGAGGGCTTCTAGGAGTCAATGACAGGATAAATACCCATAGGGTGGGTAGAATAGTCTTGGTGGGGCTTGCAGGTACAAAGGGAGGCTTGGATAGCTGTGTAGCTTAGGCACATGTCTGATGGATCTCATGATAGTCATAGAAGGTTGTTTTAGTGAAGGGAAGTGGCAGTGAGATTTTCCAGCCACTTCAGTTAGATAACATAAAAAAAGAATATATCCCCTCTGCTGCCACCAGAGAACTGAATGCCCCTTCAGCTTAAATCGGGAGCTGCAGTTTTCTGTTGATTTAGTTTGAGGACCAGGTAAACTTGAGACCTTCAGATCTCCAAATGTGAACCCCAACCCATGTGCTGACCTCAAGCAAACCTCAATTTCCTCATTGAGGACATGAGGACCATGGCAATGACACGGCCATGCCTACCTTGCTGAGCTGGAAGATTCCAGATGGTCCAGAGTACCCACTTAATGCCTAGCACATGCCAGGAAGTCTGGGGCTGGCTGTGTTCTCCAGCAGCCAGCCAGGCCCCGTGCCTAGACTAAAGAAATCACTATCCCTCCTCCCAGCCTCGCATCCAGGTCCCAGCTCATCTGTGGCCCACATGAACTCGGTGACTCCAGAGAAACTTCAACTCTCTCATCTGTTTTTGTCTTACTGGCTGATGCCCTACTGGCTCTGCCAATCCATCAGGCAGAGAAATGGGTGACCCAGAGAAGCAGAGGGAGAAAACAGCTGTGGAGTGTAGGGATCCAGAGGAGGGAGGACCTTGAGTATTGTCCCACGCCATGAGGCCACACCATAACAAGGCTTAGGCAGCTGAGTCTCACACCTGCCCAGGGGCCTCCTCCTCCAGCACTTCCCAAGTCAAGCAGGCAAATGAGGCCTTGGGTTCTCCCCGCTCCCTCCTCTCATCTGTAAAATTGAGACATTACAACTCCAGAATGGGCTTTGAGCCTGTGCAAATTAATCGGGTCTGTCAGGAGGGCTGAAATAAACATATTGTTTCGATCGGTGTTGACATTTGGATTGTGGAAGCTTTGAGAATGAAGCTGTCGTGGGACTCTGTAGTCCAGACAAGTTTTCCAGCAGAGAGGCTCGGTCAACAGAAAGGGGTCATTGAAAAAGGCACCTTAAAAATGGGTGTGGAGCACCCTGCTTCTGTGGAGTTCAGCATGCTGTGTGCCCTCCTAGGTAGCGTGGGGCTGCCAAAGAGGCTAGGCAAGGCTCAAGTTATTCAGAGAACCCACTGCAAAATGAACTATGTTCAGCCTGTTGTGCAGACAGACACTGAGACCCAAGTAGTTAAGCCGTGTGCCAAAGCTACACAAGGGTACACTGAGGACTTCACTTTAACTCCCTCTGGATCTATGGCCTACTCTATGCTGCCTGCTGCATGCCAGGAACTTTCTGGAAGATTTTCTCACCAAGAGAATGGTTCATTGTCCCAGAGAAAGGTTGAGCCTGGACTGAGGTGACCTAAGCTGGCAGGTGCTTGGGTGTGGGCTGCCAGGCCCACTGCCTCCTGGAGTCCTGATGAATCTAAGCCTCTTTACCATCTCTGTGTCATGGGAGCCTAGAGGGCAGGTTTGAGCCTCCTTCTATGTACTGGGGATGCTTCCTCAGTGCTCCTCCGAGCTCTAGTGTAAGGAGACAGCCTAGTTCCTCAGGGAAGGGAAAAGACCCCAGGCAGTCTCGGGCCTCAAGACTGGGGCACACACAGCTTTCAGCCAAGAGTGCAGGGATAGGTGAGTGAGCCACATGAGTTATTTTTTGAAAGCCAGTGAATTTCACAGCTGAATTTTCCCATGCATCCTGGTTCATCTGTTAGGCCTTCAGCTAAAGGCTATATCCAAGTGGCTTTGGTTCCTGGTCCTCTTTCAACCCCTATGCAAGTCCCCTCAGTGTGACTGGCACAGACTCACTGCTTTGCTGAGTGATTGTACTTCCAATTCAGCATTCATCAGGAACCTCCGATGCATCTGTGGTCCTGGCCAGATCTCTCTCATTGCTGGCCTCCATGACCTCTCCAGGCTCCCAGACCAGAAGGCAGCAAGAGACTTCAGGCTGCCTGAGGAGGCTCCCAAAGGTGCACTTCTCATCTACCCACAGGGAAAAAGCCTTGGCTGCAGGAAGACAGAAAACAGGGTCTTAAGATGGTGGCCCAGGCTCCTCCTCATCCATTGAGTTTTTGGATGCTGACACCAGGCCTGGCAGCGAGGTGGTTCTTCAGTTCCAGCCCTCCTAGGCAGAAACTCACTCCTCCCAGTTTCCACTTAAAATCTCTCACAGGACCCTGAGCTGTGAGAGGCCCTGTTCTCACTTGATACCCCATCTCATATTCAAAGGTCTAAATTGTGGTAAGAGCTTGGAGGTGGAAGCTGGGTCTGGCCCCACATTGCTCTGGGAACTAATGTTTGGGTGTGGACCCTGGGGGTGTTGTTCATGTGCTGGCTGGCATTGCCTCTGGGTAACTAAGCATGTGTGTACTTCAAATTTCTGAAAATTACTGTGGTTTTGGGTCATGGTTGGGTTTTATTTGATTGCTGACGGCAGCAGTGGCCAGGTGGCTCCACACTGAGCCTAGGTTTGGTCCCTGAGGGCTGAGTGAGAGACAGCCAGGAGGTGTGCCTTCCTATGTGTGGTTGGTCCCCAGTCAAGGCCTTGAATGAGTGGCTAAGCCCTGAGAGGTGGACATGGGGTTTAAGGATTGGGTATTTTCTTGTCTCTTAAATGTTTTATCAGAGAGTGTGCCCATATTTTATTATCATAGATTTTGAGGGCTGAGTGACGGGAGAACCCAAGATAAAGCTTGGAGGCTTGTTCTCATCACACACCTGCTGTGTAACTTGGGGTAGAGCATCTGCTTCTCTGAGCCCATTTCCAGGCTCTTCCTAAAGCTACTGTATGAAAGGGTACAGTGGCATAGAGTTACAGAAGAGGTCAGAATTCATCAGTGCCCTTGAACACAGCACATACAGGGCTATGCCCATCCCATGCCAGTCTCCCTGAGTCATAACAGGGCCTGTGGCTCCAGTGCTCACAATTTACAACACAGAGCGATCTCATGGCCATCTCTGTGAACATGACTCTGTTCCTCACATCTGGGCTCTGAAATGGAGGACTGTCCCACCCTGAGTTGCCCCGAAGTCCTTCTCTTTGGGCACAGCTGTCGTTCAAGACACTAGCCTTCAGTCATTTCCCCAGAGTGTTCCCTGGCCTGTCACCTCCTGCTCTGAACTGACAAAATCCATTTCTACCCTCCTGGGGCGAGAGCAGCCTGGCCTTCCTGTCAGGAGGAGTTCCCACAGACTCTGGGGTTTAATTTTGGACCAGCATGCTGGAACTTGAGGCCTTGGTAGAGCGCCCACATGTTCTGGACTTCCAGCCATGGCTTAAATCCTTCAGTGAGATTGTGCTTCTGAGTGTCAGCCTTCAGTATGAGTCTGTAAATAATTTTGGCTTTGACCAACTTTTCTGTTCTGACCACTTAATCCTCACTCCCACTCTGGGAGGAGGCAAGGTTACCATTGGCAGTCCATTTTACAGAAGAGAAAACTGAGGCTCGGAAAAGTCAAATATCATGCTCAAGATTATACACTCAGTGCTGGAACAAAATGCAAGACCTCTGGCTCTGTGGAGAACCATCTCTTCTGCTGCTAAAAATGTGCATAAATTTGTCATAAAGACTGATGTTCTTTAGCGTCCATGATGTTTGACAGTCCTGAATATTTGTGAGTGAATGGCCATGTTTGTGCCTATATGTGTCATTGTGTGTGTGTGTGTGTGTGTGTGTGTGTGTGTGTGTGTGTGTGCGCGCGCGCGCGTGTGTGTGTGTAGGGTATCAGAGTTCAAACTGAAGTGCCACTAATGCTGTCCACCTTGTCTTTTAAGAAAAGATCTCTCATTGGCCTGGAACTCTCCTAATGGTCTAGGCTGGCTTGCCAGTGAGCCCCAGGCATCCTCCTGTCTCTGTTTCTCTAGCGCTGGATTACAGCCACATGCTAACACACCTAGATTTTTTTTTCAAGAGATTTCTGAGGATTGAACCCAAGTCTCCATACAGTAGAGGGCAAGTACTTAGCCAGCCTGTGACCCCAAATCTCCTGGGAGTCATTTCTCTTCTGGAACTGGGACAGTAGAAACCCCTGGTAATGGCTCTGGCCTTGGAAGACATGAATGACTGGCTTTCACACTAGACTGTGCTGGCATAACCTGCTCAGGAAGGACCCTGGTCACAAGTGATGGACAGTCAGGAGTAGAGTCCTGGGTTGTGGAAAAGGCCACCTCCCTGACACTCTAAGCTGCTGGGGTTCCCATAGTCCTATCAGCTTTCAGCTCTGTCCCTGTCACCCAGCTACACTCCTCAGGAAGACAGATTCCCCAAAGCCTGATCGTCTATGGCTGACACGTGACAACTTTCCCATTTCATTTCTATCTCCTGCTGTCAATGAATGTGAATTTTAAGAGAGGTACTGGATTGTATCTGTTTTTAAACTGTTTATCCTCAGGGTCTGGGAGTATGACTGTACACAGCAAGAGATCAATAAGTGCTGCTGAATGTCTGTATACCAGTCTCAGGCTTATACCTTTTGAAGTCTTCCCATTTCTCTTAAATAAGACCAATTTCTTTAAATCACCCTCATGGCCACCCGAGCCCAGGCTAATGTCCCCACACCACCCCGCCACACCATCCTCTACCTCTCCCAGTTTCCCTTCCATTTGCTTCTAGCTACTTGTCCTTTTTGCTCCCAAAGGTGCAGGCTTTATGCACAGGGCCTTTGCACGTGTTGTATCTTTTCTCTGGAAGGTTCCTTCCCCTAACTTTCCTCACCTTTTAGGTTTTAAGCTAAATGTTCCTGGCCTGCCTGGCTCAAAACAGTCAGGGGAGGTGATTCTGGAGAAAGACTACCAGAATTATAGGTGATCTGTGCCATGGTTGCCTTAATGTTTATTTCCTCCTAGAATCATGAGCTCTTAGGTTGTGGTCACAGGCATGCTGCATCCTTGGCAGAATGACAGGCTTAGGGCTTTGCACAGGCTAGTAAATAGCGGATGGGATAAAGGGCAATCCTGGAAATACTGCATTCCCGTCAATATAGAGTGGGCACTGTCTCTGGGGCCAGGAAGAGCCAGGAGGGCATGTGGAGCTGGTCAGTCTAGCATCTTGCAGGTATGCATGCCCAGTGTCTGCAGTGTCCCACGCTGCACAAGTATGTGTGCAGTGAGCAATTAAGACTCAGAGAGCAAGAGGAACTTGCCCAAGATCACAAAGCAAGGCTGTGGCATTTGCGTGTGACTCAGCTGGCAAGGAAGCATGAGGACCCGAGATCCATGTCCGATACCCACATAATAGCCAGGCATGGTGACATGTCTGTAACCTCTGTGCTGGAGTGAGGCGGAGGCAGGGACAGTCAAATCCCTGGAGCTCCAGTTCTCTGAGAGACACTGTCTCAAGAATAAGGTAGAGACCGATCAAGAAAGAGAGTTGGCATTGATATCTACCCTCCATGCACATATGCACAAAAGAATAAAAATGCATGTGAATACATTTGCACACTTGCACACACACACACACACACACACACACACACACACACACACACACACACGATTGCAGAGCATATGAGTCATGAGTGCCCCAGTGCTGGACTTTTGCCATTCATCCCAAGCACCTGCACATCCTGACACTCCCAAGAAGCTATGGAGATTACCCACTTTCCCTCCATCATCAGGTGATTCGGGAATTATTTTTCTAGCTAAAGACATGACTTCCTGTTCACATGCAGAGAAATCATGTCAGGTGCTCCAGCCTCCAGAAGTCTCTAGGCAGGAAGCTAACCTCCTCTTGAATCTTTCTAAAAGTCTAGTAGCCCAATGACTACTTTATGGTACTTTCTGAAGGCGGTCCTAGGGACTTCTGGAAATTTCATGGGAACAGGACTTAGGGGAGAAGATTCTGTCCACTCAATGAATTCATTCTCTCTCCCTCTCCCTCTTATCCCCTCTCCCACATAAGAAAACCATGAGGGTTAGTCTCATGTACTATTATTTTGCATTTTTTAAAAATTAGCGTTTCATTTTTTCTGCTTTCAAAAGAAACAGGCATTCCTGAAAAAACAGAGCACTAGAAGAAAAAGCTGTTCTGCCCCCTTTCCCCTGGCACCTGCAGAATTGATCAGCTTCCTACCCTACTGAGTGTCAGACCCTGTTTTAGGTGCAACAGTGAACAAGTGCAGATATCAGTTGTATCCTCATGAACTCACAGGGAATAGATTCAGAGCCTTTGAAAGACTGTGAAAATCACTTGTATTTTAGATTTTAAACAATGAGTGAGATGATGGCACACAGCTGGGCCAAAAGGTCTTGATGAGGAGGTCTGAGAAAGCTTTGCTGAAGGCATGAAGATCCTTGGCGTCTTGTGACATGTGTAGAGACAGAAGGTGAGAGTGTTTAAATAAGAGAAAATGACCTGTGCAAAGGGCCTGAGTAAGCTTCAGAACCTGCAGGAGCATCTTGAGTTAGAGCTGTGTAGACTGCTCAGCTGTTGGGGTCTTTACAACAGAGAACACTTTCAAGTTTTGTTTTGTTTTCAGTGAGAAGAGTGTAATTGAATTTGGACTTGTCATCTATTCCTGACATTTGGTGTGTATTCCTGACTTCTGTAACAGGACAGCCTGAGTGAAGGGTGTCATGGGCTCCGTGACTGCATCTGTACATCTGTATCTAGGGTCTCCAGTGAACCCTGGAACTAAGTTCTTTCCCATCCTCTTGCCTTGGTGACTACCCACTATTTCCAGGTTCCACAAGGCACTCCTATAGCTTTGGGTATTCCCACTTCATACTCTATCCATGGCACAGGAATGAGACATGACAGTATTGTGGCACTGCTCTGCTTGGGCACAGGCCAACCCTGTGCCAGTCCAAGTGATTATGGGGAATGTGATGCTATGATTGATCAGGCTCATGTCACATGTTCTAGGATGAGATGTGGATGTGACTCTGAGTAGAGCACTTCATCTGACAGGTAGCAGAGGGGTGGGTTAGAAGTCATTATAGTACCTCCCCCTGAATAGGGTGAGAGGGTGGTCCACTGGGAAAGGGGTCTAGGGGTCTTTAGAGAGCATTGCAAATGATCCCTCTGTAAGATGGGATTTTCTAGAAGAACAGAACTCATAGAATGTATAAGCATTATAAAGGGAATTGATTGTTTTGGTTTATAGCTAATGGGGGCTGGCTAGTTTATCAGTAACACTAGAGAGGTTGAGAACCCAGTAGTTGGCCAGTTCATGAAGTTGGATGTCCCAGTAATCTCCATCCAGCAAAAAAACATCCAGAGAGCCCTGGAAAAGTCACCGTATTGGAAGGTGGAAGGAACCAGAATGTTATGTCAGCTGAGGACAGCAGCATTGACAGACACACCTGCTCAGAAAGTGATGAAGGCTGGGACATACAGCCTTTTCCACTGACTTCCTTATATCTGAGCTGTCCATTTCGATGGGACCACTCACCTTGATGGCAGGAGAAGAGTGACTGGGGAGACTACTTATCTCAAGAGATTTATAAAAGCCACACGCACACAGCTCTATCATGTGGACATTACACGTGCCCTTTCAGGTTATCTTATCATTTAAGAACCCTTGTGCTTCTCCATGATGACCATGTGGTCAGGTGCTTCCTTGTGATAGATTAGTGTAGAAGTATGTATTCATTAGGCAAATGAGCTGTGTCTTCTCAGTACTTCTAGAAGACAAGACCCTAGAAGTATGTTGGGGACCATCCCTTGACAGCAATAGTTGCCTATGTGCTTCTATGAGTTATAACTTATGTGGTCCTTGGACCAATGCAGCATCTGTGATCTGTCCTCACATCCAGAAGGATGGCTAGGAAGGAGGCTCCAGCCCCCAAGGTCAGGGGTGGGGGTTCTATGTGGTTGTAGACATACTGTGTGTTCTAGATGATCCTCATTTCTGTGCTCACTTCATCCTTATGACAGAGAGGGTTAGCTGCTCCAGGAGTGTGGGGATCCCAGGAGAGTGCTTGGCAAACAGAAATTGTGCTGCTTAGCATGGAGGGTGGAGAGTTGCATCCTTTGGGCATCCTGACAAATTTTAGAGAAATGCTTAGCTGTGGACAGGGCATTCTCTCATCTGCTAGGCCTTGTGCAGACCTACCTTGTCATTTTCAATTTTAACACTTTTTGGCATCTTCTCTCATTCCTTTTCACAGGCCTTTGGAGTCTTCTCTAGGAGCCTATGGAGGGTCCTAGTGACTGCCCAGAGCTTATGGATACTAACCTGGGCATCTTACTCTTGACTCTATAGTCTCATGGACACCAAACCTGTCATAGTTAGAATTTTTATTGCTGTGAAGGGACACCATGACCACGACAAGTCATATAAAAAAACCATTTAATTGGGGCTGGCTTATAGTTTCAGAGGTTTAGTCCTTTATCATCATGGTGGGAGACATTGAAGCATGCAGGCAGACAGGTGCTGGAGAAGGAGCTGAGAGTTCTATATCTTGATCTGCAGACAGCAAAAGGAGTCTGTATGCCACAATGGGCATAGCTTGAGCTATGAGACCTCAAAGCCTGTCTCCAACAAGGCCACACCTCTTAATAATCCACTGTCTATGAGCTAAGCATTCAAATGCACGCACCCTATGGGACCATTTCTATTCAAACCACCACACAGCTGATGTTGGTGTGCTTGGGTGTTCTTGTGCTCCTGTCCCATCTAGTTTCCCATTTCAGCCAGCATCCTGAGCTGTGTTCAGATGTCTGGCTGAATCGACTACCCCTAACTTCTGTTACATATTTGTGATTCCATTTTATGGTCCTTTTAGCTAGCGGATCACATGTTATTTAACCCAGCTCCAAAGAGCTGCCCTTCAGATGGATCCCCAGGGCTCTCACTGACAAACCATGCCCAAGATCTAACTGGTGGGGTCAGGAGGGCTACAGTGAGGAGCGAGTGCCCTCTTTCCATCTTAGCCATGGACAGACTTCGTGGGCAGTGTGGTTCACTTCTTAGGAAGCTGCACAGGCTATCTCACCCACCCACCACCACCTGGTGCTTTAGTCACAGAAACTCAAGCTCTGGAAGCTAGGAGCCCAGGACCCAGGGAGTGGGGTGCTGGCTTCAAGTCCTATCCTTTTGTAGACTGTATCCCCCCTAAGGCCTTACTTGGTCACTGCTGAGAACCTGTATAGGTCCCGACTTCTTCTCTTTGTTTGTTATGATTGAGACAGGCATCCTGCAGCCAACACTGGCCTTGAACTCCTGATGCTCCTACCCCACCTTCCCAGTGCTGGGATCACCAGCATGCCTTATACCCAGCTCTTCCATGTTCACTTTTAGTGAACACACCAATGAGATGAGTTGTCTCTTTAAAGGGCCTGTCTCTAAATATAGTCTTGTTCTGTCATGCTGGGATTAGGCCTGCAGCAAACTCCAGCACATCACCAGAGCCCACGTCAACCAGTGTCAGAGTTTCCTTGCTTTGGGCCTTGAAGGCTTTTGACTTCTATAGTTCCCTTTCCAGTCTGGCTTGTCACTACACACTCTCTTCTCCTGTTGGATAGAGACTAGCTGTGGCCACAGGGATGGGCCCCAGGGAGCCTGGAGACCCAGGAGGCTTGCCCACCTGTGGCTGAGTGCTATACCCTCTTGCCATGTCATAGTGGCACCTGGGCCAGTCCTACAGGATTTCTCAACCTTGGTTCTGACACCCTAGTTTCAGAGCCAGGTCTTGTTCCTACATCCCTAGACTGCCAGCCTTGCCCTCTTGGGGTGGGAGATGACTGGGAAAAAGATGTGGTTTTGATGAGACAGGCAGGCTGGCAGATGTCCTGTGTTGCTGGGTGGGATGGCTTTAGACTGAGGCCAGTCTTGTTAACAGTCACAGTCTACCTCCCCACGCTCGTTCCCATCCACCTTGTCCACAGCCCAGTGCCTACACCCAGACAGATGGCCAACAAGGCTTGAGCAAGGTCAAAGTCAGCAGGAGGAGATGAAACTGATCATCTGTGGCTTCATCTCTCTGTGAGTTGGACCCTGTGTTGAAGAAGGAGTATAAGCCCCTAGGCAAGTCCTCTGGTAGGCACAGATAGCTGAAACACACAATGCTTGCTTCCTGAAAGAGGAGCGGAGGGGTGAGGGTCAAGGTCATGTGATGACCCTTCAGACCTTATTAGAATACTCTGCTGCATGAGTACATGGAACACTTTGGAGACAGAGAACATGGGAAGAGTAAATGCTCATTGCAGTGGGGTTTGTATCTCAAACGTGGGTAGCAACTTAAACATGTAGGAATTTTCTAGGTCAGGGCTCATTACAGAATTTTGCAAAATCTGCCTTGAAGTACATGTGTGTTGAAATTTTGCTTTGTATCAGCTCTTGAGTGTGAGAGAGCTGAGGAGCTCATCTGCTCATCAGACAGGAGTGGGACCATCTGCTGTTTTTCTTCTAACCTTGGCCATCAGACAGCTCTGTGGAAGCGTGAGGGCTCAGTTGCGCTGTCTTCCACACACACACGCCTGGTTTCTGACACATGTCCCTTTGTCCTTCCTTAAGATTGGTAACTCACTTAGTATGGAATCTAGGATATGATGAGAAGTGTGGTGGGGGAATTCTTCTTGATTTCTTACACATGCCAAATGTCATGAAATATAATCTTATTTCATTTATTAAACAGCCAGTGATCTGCTACATGTTGTGGGAACACACTGTTAATACTAATTTACTTAATCTTTACAACTCTTATGGAACATGGATCATCATTGCGCCGATTTTCAGATGGAGAAACTGAGACAGATTGAAAGGTAGAAACTTTCCCAGGATCACAAGGCTTAGAAAACTGAACTGTGAATCTCGTGTTGGGGCTAGTGCTTGAAGACGGGTCTGTGGTGTCTAGTTACAGAGCCATCAGCCACATGGACTACTGTGGCCACTAAGGAGTGTGTATCACAAATTTAAATATCACTGGATGTTCTTTTTTTAAAAAAAGAATTTATTTTTATTATTTTAAGTAAAATATCTATGTGTGGGTTTGCATACATGAATGCAGTCACTGGCAGGGGACAGAGGCATGGGATCACCTGGAGCTGGAGTTACAGATGGCTGTGAACTACCATGTGGATGCTGGGAACTGAGCAAGGTCCTATGCAGAAATTCTTAGCCCCTGAACCATCTCTGCAGTCCAAGTTAGCTGGGTTTTCATTGAAGCAGCTGCTGTGGCTTGTGGCCTGGTTTTGGACAGTGTGGTTCTAAGGCACCAGATGAGCTTCTTACATTGAGGAAACCCTAGGGCACTGATGACCATCAGCACCAAGTATCAAGAGAACAAAAGATTTCTTTTCTAACTGGTGCTACTTGCTAACTTGACTACACACATGTGTAGCAGTCTATATATCCATTACTTCTAACTCTCATGTCATAAAAAGACTTTGAGTCTTTTAAAAATGGGATTCAGGAGACGGCTCCATGTGCAGAGTGTTTGAGATGTAAGTGGGATGACCTGAGTTTGAACCCATCGAACCTACACAAAGCTGGGTGTGGTAGTGCATATTTATTAACCCCGTTGTCCTATTGATTCTCCTAAGACAAGAGAATCCCCAGGAATTTAAGCCAGTGAGCCTGGCGTATAGAGCAGTGAGCGAGAAACCCTGTCTTGAAAAAGGCAGTGAGAACCAACACCTGATGATGTACTCTGAGTTCCATGGCATTAAGTGTACCCATTCTCACACACACACACACACACACACACACACACACACACACACACAGAGAGAGAGAGAGAGAGAGAGAGAGAGAGAGAGAGAGAGAGAGTTTTCTCCTTTTCACTATAGCAAGTCTTCCCCAAACACAGCTCTCAATTCTCCCCAGATCCTTGGCCATAGGCTCTTTCCCTAATAACCATCTTTGCAGGAAGAGGACACCAACATTCCAAGGAAGACCTGTGGAGGGCTGCCTCTCCAGCAAGCAGCAGAGCCAGAACCTGCACTAAGATGTGAACGGCTCTAAAGGCGAATGAGCCTCGATGTTGGAATCACATGTGTTTCCCTGTAACTCCTTGGGTCATGGGCTTGTCAGTTTCCTCCAGAGTGAAGCTTCCCTTGTGGCTCAAGTCAGCACTTTTAGAGGAAAGATTGAGGAGGATGGAGGTGAGGCAGAGGAGGGAGAAGCGCTGGGTCAGCACAGCTGGACGAGCTGGTGGGGACCACATGCTCCAGGAGAGCCTTGGGACCAGCAGCACTTGGGAAGAAGACGCCCAGTGCATCCCTCAGTTTTCCCATCTGTCAGATAAAGATGAGGACACGTCTGAGAAGGAATGAAGCAAACACAAGGGTGGCTCACTTTTCCTGAGTTGGAGCTTGCTCTGGGATAGAGGAGCTTGCTCCTCGGGGGGAGCATGCTGTCCCACTGTGGGCGAAAGGAAGGCAGAGTGCTTCAGAGGGTGGGTCGGGTGGGCGGCCGGCCGCTGTGCATGGCTGTCGGCTGAGATCACTGCCTTCTCCTTCCAGCTGCCTGGGGATATTATAAGGTTGCAAAGACAGCAAGAGGAAGCACTAGCTTGAAGGCCTCTTTGGGGGGCTGGGAGGGGAGCAGAAGAGTCGACACTAATGAAAAAAACATTTGGCGTTCAAGGTGACTGCAAGGGTTGGGGGCTTGTTGGGTCAGGGTCTGGCTTTGGCTGGAAACAAGTCCTGAGATAGAGAGGGGCCAGTCTGGGGACAGCCGCTGAGGGGGGGGGGGTCTAAAACAGACCTTGTTGACTTAGGCTTCTTGGGAGTGGCAGACTTCAAGACCTCATCTCTGGGAAGATGCCCTGTGGGGCAGCTGTGGTCTTGAGGTGTTGGGGCAAGCATCCTGGTTTCCTCTGCCTCTATTCAGGGTACTTGTTACAGTGCCTTCTCAGTTTATCCAGAGATGACATTTGCTGGATAACTGGGACACAAGAACCCACCACAATGGTCAGGTTGGGATGAACTTGGGGGACAGTTTCTAACTTACCTCTTCAGCTGTATCCCGACTTGTTCTCCTCCTGATTAGAGGCATCAGGAACCAAAGCTTCCCCTCCCAGCAGACCTGACACAGACACACCTCTAGTTCACAGCTGGGGGATCCAGGCTAAGAAAGCTTGAGGCCTTGAACTGGTTGGCTGAAAAATGATTGAGGCTGAGTCTCCACTTCTAGCCTAAGGGAAGAGATTTTTTGTTGCAGGCCTGTCTTCCCTACTTCCTTCTAGACATCACGAGAGAGGTATAGTCTAGATAGAAGAGTGAAGGAGCTCCTCCTCAGCGGAGCGTCATGGAGTGGGACATTGGTCTTCAGGTTGCTTCTGTGAAAAGTGACATCCTGTTTCCTGGAGAAAGGGCCTTAGGGAAGCTATAAAAACAATGTGACTAAAATGCTCTCATATAAAAATGCTCAATTAGCCACTCAACAAGACTCCATCAGCAATGCCTTTATCTCTGACGACAAAGGGGTAGAGTCCCCCTTTCTTCTTGTGGGACTCATGGTTTCTGCTATGGATAAAGTTACGTCTGGCCACAGAAATGCCTCTTGAGTCCCATGTAAGATCTCTGGGCAGGGCTAATCCACTGTCTCATGCGCCATCATTGGTTTCTAGGTATTTGGCTGTATTAGAGAACTCCGAACATGTTGCAAGCTGTAGGTTGTCCCTGGGCCTCCCATGGGAAGCCCTGCCTCTGGATGTCCCCCTTTGTCAGGTCACAGTTAGTCTTAGTTCTTCAGGGCTGGAGAGCAACCCACTCAGAAAGACGCTTTGGGGTTATCTCTTCCAACTTTCTTAGGAGAAGCTCAAGTAAACCTAGTCCCAGAAAGGAGAAATCACCACTAAATGAGAATTAGAGAACTTTCTAGAAGTGTCTTGCAAGGACTTTCTGGAGAAGAACACTGGAGAGGACAGGAAGTGGACAGCCAGGCGTCTGCACTAAGAGTATAGCCATGGAATACTTGGAAATAGTCTCCTGCTTCAGGCACCTCCACAATCAAGAAGGCCTTCTTCCTGCTTCTGCTCTGCTTGGACTCAGACAGAGCTGAAACATCTCAATGAGAAGTCAGAGGATGGTCCCCTACCCACCCTGACATGACCCGTCTATGAGGACAGTCATAGAAGGATGCTCTCAGTGTGGTCCAAGAAAGCCAGATACTGAAACTCCCTTGGCTGTGTATCTTCCAGGTAACAAGGCCACCCCAATTCAGGCACTACTTCTGGACTGATCCTCTCAGGGCCTGAGAGGGTATTTCAGGAGCTCTCAGGTGCACAGAGTCTGCGAATGAATGTGGGATCAGGAAAGGCTGTTAGCCAAATGGTCTTCCTGTTTATAGCCCATGCTCCTCTGGAAAATAGCATGGGACAATGGCTTACAACACCTAACTGTCCCTTCACATTCAAAAATTCATTTCTGCCCATTTTAGCACTCCTTCCTTTTCCTGTTTTACATGGGAGAGGCAAATTTCCAGCACCTCCCCCCAAACACAAAACAAAAAGCCCTCCAAGTATAAAGAGATATGATAGGCCTGGATGCCGGCTTCCCACATCTCCAGTGCACAAGGCTTCCCGTATTCCTGCTCAGAAGCAGAACGGCTGTTCTTGCCGAAGACAATGTGGTTCTAATATATATCAACAGAGCCACAGAAAAGCTCCCCCTCCCTCCCTTCCTTTTTTTTTTTTTTTTAAAGAAGTTAACTTCATTTCTAGAACTTGTGTGTTTCTCATTAGTAACGCTGTCTTTTGAAATGCAGCTGAGGGAGGCGATTCCAGTTGAAATCAAAACTGATATGTGAGCATTTGACTTAAACGCTGCTCTGTGCATGCCTGTTTGCTGCCTCGCTGGGGCTGATGCCCACAGAGATGGGGCAGGCAGAGCCGAAGACCAGCAAGTCTAGGGTCCCCAGTTTTCTGTATAGTAAGAGAAACCTCTAGGCTGGGCTAATTCACCTCTGTCTTTTATATTAGGCTGAGGAGAGGGGTGGGTGACCACCATACAGTGAGCTAGTGACCTTGGTGGAGGAAAAATCACCTTGGCTGACTGACCTTGATGCACCCCAGGAGGGCTGCAGCCATTATAAGAGTTACAACCTGAGGGATTCTTAGATGGCAGAGTGGATGCACTCATTCGGGAAGTGTGTGTGTGTGTGTGTGTGTGTGTGTGTGTGTGTGTGTGTGTGTGTGACATCACTCCCACCTTCTAGATTTTTAGCTTTTTAAAGTGGAAAAGTCCCCCCTGGGGTCTTCTGGGCCTGGAATGGCATCTCTACCCCATATGACCAGGCCTTCTGGAGAATATTAAGAGGATGGAAAATTCTCTTCAAGGCAGGGCCAAGGGGTCTGCTCAACCTTTCTGCCAATGGGGACCACTTTCTTGGTATCCAAATGTGTCTGTCACTTTCTAGGTGGACAAGCAATTTCTGGGAGCCAGCCCAGGTCATTCATTGCCTTACTAGTCTTCACTTCACCCAGGGACCCCAAATTAGATTTTTTTCCTTAATAAAAAAAACCTCTTGTTCCTAGGAGAGCTGATGTGGATTGCTTTCTACTCCAGAGGGATTGGTTTCAAGGGCGGCAGAACGCCACAGGCCCTTCCGTTGCCACTGGCCCCATCTCTGTCTAATCAGATTTCCCCATTTTCATGACCCAGCTACCTCCTTCCTTCCAGGGAAAATCTTTTCTTTTCACCGTCCCCGGACAACAGTGATGACATCAGCCTTACGTCATCAGTTTGGGCAGCTGTGGATCGATAATCAACAGGGCAACCACCTTGAACAAAATTGTCCCTTATCTCCAATGGCATTTGATTTTGCAAACTCTGTATTGTGTCTTTACCATGGGATGTGGCCTTCCTGAGGACAACTGTCTCTTCTGAACCTGTCCTCCAAGCTCCCAGTCACACAGACTCGGCAGAGGCTTACGAGCCAGAGATGCAGTAAATAAAAATAACAAAATGTTTCCTGGGAGCAGTCACATGGCTCAGTGGGTAAAAATGTCTGCCCCAAACTTAAAAACCTACCTTCCATTGTTGCCAAAAGAAGAGAAATGAGCCCTATAAGATGTCCTTACACACGCGCACGGACACACACACACACACATACAGAGAGAGAGAGAGAGAGAGAGAGAGAGAGAGAGAGAGAGAGAGAGAGAGACTCAAAACTGTTTCTGACTTTAACCTGAATCCTCACATGTTCTTTTCATGTGACCCCGTCAGGTGAGCAGGGCATGTCTTCATAGATGACTTTCCCTCTAGGACCCTTCTGGTTGGAATTATCAGGACTGTCATATGCCTGGAATGGTATGTGCTTGGCTTTGCTTATTGCCTTCTCCAGCACTGCCTTGCTTAAAGAATCAATGGGTCTGCTGATCAGTCCATTACAGTACCCAAAGAGAGAGACTGGGACCATTGCCTTCATTTCAGGTTAGGTTTGGGCAAACAGGAGACAGTATAGTGTAGAAAATACTAAGAGGTAAGGGCTGCCTGGAAAAGAGAACGTAGGCTTTCCTGGGTTCATATCTCATCTCCACCCACACCTACAATGGGGACTGTGGAAGTGGTCCACACATCTGTACTCATATTTCCTCACCTATAATCTAGAAATCAGCACAAGGAGTTTTTCCTTGTGAGGTTCTGTGCTATAAAGTGAATCCTCAGGAACATGTGCTGAGCCTAACCAGGCCAGGTACTGTGCCGAGCCCTGGGTGTGGGGATGAAGTTCAAACATTAACCACCCTACACATCTTTGCTGCCTGCACTCCTAGCGCAGCAACAGCTGGGCCAGTAGTGTCTGGTGCGGTTAGCATTTCCCCTCCACAGTCCCCAAGCCCATCTGCATCAGGGTGTGTCGTGTGGTATTCTTCTCCTAAACAGTCAAGGCTTCATCCACTCTTACAACTCTTCCAGGATCCACTTAAGTACCTAGAACATAGTTTACTGCATCTTCCTTGAGACCCTGCTGTTAATGAAATGAGAGGTCCCTTTGCTTCCAAAGAGCCCTAGGCTCACAAGCGATGAAGCCTATATGACAGATCCTGGATCATGTGAGACACAGAGTTCCCTCTGCCCTGCATCCTGATGCTGACCAAATTCTGCATTTACAGAGCAGGGGAGTTCCTGCATCTGCCCTTGTGAGGTCTCACCTCTAAGGAGCATGTGAGTTGAGCAGAGGGGCTAGAGCTGAGGGATTGTCCACACAGGCCCCATGTTCCTAGTCTCACAGGCGTATCTCACCCAAACTGCTTAACTGCCGACTGAAACAGATATCAGGATTCCCACCATGGAAGAAACAGAGGATCAGAGAGGGTAACTCTCTAGATCCAGCTCATACAGCTGCTATGAAATCTCGGAGACAAGAGTTCAAAGCTGGGTGGCTGACTCCCCAGCCTGCCACTGAAAGGCAGAGACTTAGGCTGGGTACACACTGATTCCGAAGTCTCCAGATCAGAGCTACCATGAAGGAATGGTTTCATTTAATGGTGTGTGTTTGGGGGGGGGTGTCCCTGTCCCCATTCTGACACCACAGTGAACCTTGAACTGTTAACTGGAGTGGGTTGGGGCAGGGCAGAGGTGAAGGGGGGGTGCATGGCCCACAGGGCTGGGGAAATGAGCTAATTGGGACCTTGCAGTGGGATGGGTCACAGCTGGGCAGCTGTAGCTAACTCTGTGTGGACAGAGTTCTCCTTGGCCCTGAGGTCAGAGGGTCAGCTCCATCCCAGGAACAGTACAGCTCTGTCCCTGTCCATGAACTCCTCCAGGCTAGGGACAAGGGACCTGACACCTGCATAGGGAACAATCCTTATAGCCATTCTCTTTAGAGGTAAGTGGTCGGCTTGGGGGAGGGTGGCTTCCGGATGTTATTTTCCAGGGATGCTTGGCTCCTCCCACTCCCTAACTTGATTTGGGCTATGACCTTGTGTTACTCATGAATCCATGAACACAAACAGTGAGCTGTAGGGCACAGGAATGAACCATCCCTGTTTCCTCCTGGTCCCAGTACCCAGCACCTAGCACTTGCCACAAGGACAGTATTGTGCTAGATGGATGCTTAATGAGTATTAATATTAACTAGAAACATCTCAGCTATGAAAGCACAAGGTTCTGTGCCTCTTTTTTTTTTCTAGGAATGGGGATGCTCAGGGTTGGAGTGCTGGACAGATGAACCCCCATTCCTTCCTCAGGGGTAATCTGTGAGAGTTGGGGAACTCTGCCAGACAGTTAAGACCCTGTGCATGGAGGACAGGACAGAAGGTCAAGAGGCTAGAATAAGCCAGAGCTTGGAATGCTGGGTCTGCTTCTCCTAGGACTGGAGCATCAATCCAATCCTTGTCTATCTCACCCATGCCCATGCTCCCAAGCTTAGAGCCTGTCAGGTGGTGGTGGGGGGGGAGGGCAAACTCCAACCATCTTCTGTTCATGGCTGAGTCAAAAGCTTCCCAGTGTCTCCTCAGGTGAGGGTCTTAGGACACCTGTGGCTCTGTCCCAGAATGGTGTGTGTTGTTGGCTAGGGATGAGCAGGATCCAGCCTGTGCCAGGCAGGACAGAAGTGTACACTGCCGCTCTTGACTTTGCCCAACACTGGCGGTTTACTACTTCAGGCATAGTCTGAGAACTGGTTGGGAATGAGGGTAACTGGCTCCGTCCCAGAGCCACCAAATTCAGGTCTGCATCTGTACATGATCTGCACATTGAAGGGGAGAAGCACTGCTCTGCGGAGCACCCTCAAGCCAGCTCCCGGCTTTCTAAGAGGTCCCCTGTGCTACTGAATTGGGAGATGCTGATAGGAAAGCCTTCAGCACACCGTGAGGGGATCCAGTCTCAATTCAAAGAAGGCAGCATGCTCTGAGCCTCAGTATGAAGGGACAGAGGGCAGTTCACTGATCTCTGGAAACAGATGGACCAAAGTAGGGATACGGGTGGGTGGGGCAGGGTCAACCCCTCTGTCCTGTGATAAGTTTAAAAATAGAGCCGAAGGACAGTTAAGAATTGCGTGGAGCAGCCAGATGCCCTCTCCTTCTAGGTCTGCGAGGGGAAGTCAGGAATCACGCCCATCCTGTGGTTTCCAGGACCTTTCCCTAATAAAGCTGGGGCCAGGGGCCATGCATTCCAGGGGCCATAATGAAAACCACCAAGGGTTATTAGGAATCACAGACCGTTCAGTCGGAAGCTCTTGCTATGCTAATTCAAACAAGGTGATTACAGGCGATTAGCAGGCCTAATGCTTTGAGTTGAAATCTAGCTGGGTGGAGGGATGAGCCCAAGGCCTGTGTTACTTTCCGTGGGCAGCAAAGGGGTCGGACCTTGGACTGAAATCTTGGGAGATCAGAACCAATGAGGTCGATATGCTATCCACCTAGGTAATATGCTTATGGAGTATAGAGACTTCCAGGGTGAGGGAGGCTGACCCCACCTGGAGGGTCAGAAATGAAACACTTTCACCTGACTTACAGAAGGGACCCCCAATCCCAGTAGCTTCTTGACCCTTGTGCTCCCAACAGCATGGAAGAAAAGGCTTATGGCTGCACCTATAGACAATTGATAGACAAATGATATGTATCTCTCCCAGTGTTAAGCAATCATATATACCTCATTTAATCAAGCTAAGCCAGTATTATGGTCTGCTTGTAATAGATGCAGGCCTTAAGAGACAGAATTAGTCTGTCATTCATGTTGGGGCTTTGAGCTCAATTTCTTGACTCTGCAACCCTGTTGCTATCTTACTGAATGTTTATGAATGCACAAGATGAGTTTACTGTGAACTCTTTCCCAGAAAAAGGGAGACTGAGTAGCTTGCTAATTACTCTCAGAAAGGGGCAGGAGAAGGCCCAAGTTTGCTGACACTGAGCACATGTTTCCAACTTCTCTGCTGTAGCACTCAGGGACAGAAGAGCGACTGCCACCAAACTTAGTTCACTGGAGGCCAGCAGCAAGATTCAGCTGAGAATGAGGATGTGAGATAGAAGCTTGGAGCTGCCAGGGGCCAGAGCCCCACACTGCCAGCTTCAAACCTGCTTAAGAATTATTGTACATCTCCACCAGCAAGCATGAATTCCTTCTGAGAAGTCCCAGGGCATCACCAAGAAAAAGGAATTCATTCCTTCTTGCCTACACAGCCCTTCATGTACCACTGGGGACATGTTTTGAGGCATGAATGCTCGTGTAAGCTGCTGCTAGTTAAGAAAAAAAGTCTCTGCTTTCATGGAACCAACAGACTTGTAAACACATACATACATGGTGTTTTATATATGTACATACATATGATATATGCTGTGGGTATGCATATACACATGGGTTGTGCATATATAACATAGTATACACACTATATAATAAAGCATATATGCACTATATAATGCTATACATAAATACTGATGACTTATATATGACCACAGTGCATGCAGATATTAAGCACACAATGTAAGGTGGTATACCAGCTATGTGCCATATAACAGTGGCTTGGCCAATGACAGCTGCATAGATGGCAGTACCATCTGCATCTCCTAGGTGTCATTGGGCTGTACCTTTGTACTAGTTAGGTTTCTGTAGCTTCTTTATATTGTGTTTGTGCAATGACAAAAATCGCCTAGTCACATACTTCTCAGAATGTAGTCCCATCGTCGGGCAATACTCAATCGTATAACATAGTGCAGTTAAGAGCCATGGCCTCTCTCCAAAACAAACAAAAAACCAAAAGAAACATAACCTCCCTAACAACAACAGCACAGTGGAGCTGGAGTGTGGTGAAGGGGAGGGGTCAGAGAAACCCATGGAGCAGACATTTGACCACAGACTTTGGCTAGGCTTAGAGGGAAAGGTCTTTGTCAGGGAAACTGCATGTGCAAAGGCCCCGGGGTAGATCAGGATTTTGAGGCCAGCGAGAAAGTTGTGCATCCTCAGAGTGTCAGTATCTGCGGCTTCCTCTCTAGATGAGTCCTCTCATGGTGTCAACTGGAGGTAGCCATGTCAGGCACTTTATATAGACATGGCAGTAAAAGAAGAGAGGTATGTCTGCCTCGTGCTCTGTAGATATCTTTATTCAGGCCCCGTGAGTAAATATTTCTTCTATCTTGTTGCTGAAATTGAGTCTATGCCTACACCCATCCTAGACAGAGGAACACTATTGCAGCTGGTTTACACCAGGATGTCTGACTATGCCTTTGGAGCTATGCTGAGGCTGAGTTCTAAGTAAGAGGAAGCAGAAGCAAGAAGAGGAATCCCAGTAAAACTGGATGTTGGGGAATGAGGCAATGCCCATGCACACCAAGGCAGGAGCTGTGATGTAGGAGACAGGACACTGGAATGCCTGGACTCCTGGTACCTGATGTGTCTGGTAGGGTGGGTGAATGAACCCATTCTTTGGTAAAGTTCATAGTTGGAGAAATAAACAAAAATTGTCACGTTCGTATTTTAAGATTTTATAATTGTTTAAAAAAAAATATTTTCCCAAAATATCCAATCTGGCTATTCCTTGCCTTGACTTGGATTTCCTAGCCTCCAGGTCCAGAAGTTTCCCCTGAAGCACCACGGTCAGGTGTGTGGGAAGCCGAAGGCAGCCCTGGGGGGTGCTGCACAGAGAGCTCTGAGCTCATCAAAGCCAGGACACAGTGGCTGGCGAGTTGTTGAAGTTGGTCCACAGGGTGGATGGAAGCTGCCAAGGAGATCAGAACCTGGGTTGTTCCAGAATCCAGCCCTCATTCAGCTGAGAGGATGAGAGATATCAGCACAACTCCGCCTGGCAAGTAGCAGGGACTGAATACAAATTGGACGAAGCAAAAAGGAAACTTTACTGACTCATTCACAGCTTGATTCCTTGTCTCTTCTCATCTTTTCAGTCTGCTCTCCTCTGTAGAGTGCAGGGAACCCCTGCAAATAGAGGGTGCGTGTGTGGTGATGTGCTGGGGTCCTGAGTAGGAGGCACTCTCCCTCTGTCATTGCAGTTCTAACTGGCACTGATTTTTTGCCTGGATTCCATGTCCAGGTCCTGGTCTGGTTCATTAACTTCAGACTGGACGGCATATGTTCTAAGATAGACACAGATTATGTGCCCCTTTCTGTCTTCTGGGCACTGAAATTGTTCCCCAGGAGCTAAGAGATCCTGAAGCTTATCCACAGCTGTCCACCTTAGGGAACAACTGACCTCATGTCACCTTGGTGTCCAGAAGCCAAGTTTAATTCAATCCAGGGCCATCTACCATCCAGAACTCTCCGTCATGACTACAGTTGTATCTGAGTGTCTGTGGCTGGTATAAGTGCTCAAGGTCATGGATTCCATCTCAAGGGGACAAGATGTATCGGGCAGATGTCCACTGCCTCTGCTTAGACTGAAGACTAGACAGTTCCTGGGAGGAAAATCAAGATGCTACTATTACAGATGGAGCCTGCAATGGGGACTGCTTTCTGAGTTTAAAGGCGCACACCCAATCAAGTCCTTTGTGGCATCAGGACAGGATGCATTCAGGTTCTTTCACGCCCTGTACAGACCAGGCAATGGAGACAGCATGGGTTCTGGAGGCAAACAGGCATAAAATAGATGCAAACTGCCTGTTTTAACCTCGGGGCCTTTTAATCTCCTTGTGACTCAGTTTCCTCATGTATAAGGTGAAAACAGACTGCAACAACAGTGGCTTTGCAAGTAACAAGGGTGATTGGTTCGTGGCCTGGCCCACAGTAGGCCTCTCAGGAACCTAGCAGTTCTTAGCTTTTTGGATACTATTACTCAAAGCAATGGCCTCACCAGGGGAGAGAGCCCACCTGGGTTATTTATTAGGCCTGGAAGCTGTTGGTCTGCCAGAGGTCCTGAGCCTGCCTACAGGCATGACTAGCTAAGCCAGGCTAATAGGCTCATGATCTGCCACAGGTGGGTAATGCCCCCATGGTGACCCTGTGACTTCCTTTTTCTATTTCATCTCTGACAGTTTGTATGTTTTTAAAGTGACTGTTCACACCTACTTAGGGATGCACTGAGATTATATAGAAACGGGTAAGGCAGTTGGTAGGGCAGGGACCCTATGGCTGTTCTCTGCACCCATCGCTGCCATTACAGGCTGGCAACCCACACTGCCCTAGGACTGGGGACAGTGGTGACAGAAGCAGTATAACCCGTGGGCTTTGGAAACTGGAGGACTAAGGGGAGATTCTGATTTTGCCACTGAACCATCAGACATGGGCTCCAGCTAAAGCATTGACCTCTGAGCACCTTCATTTTCTTATCTGTTAAATGGAATCCCACTGCCCACCTGACAGCATTAGGTGTCAAGATCTGTGACCAGAGGCTGTCCACACAGCAGACTTCTGTCAATCCTCATGGTAATGCTGCCCAAGGGATTCCCCACTTGTCCCGGCTCTAGCCTTGATTTCAGGGGACAGAACCAGGTGGCCAACACACCCCTTCTGAAGAGGCTTATGGGTAGAGTCTTGGCCTGGACCCCCAAATCAAGAGATATCTGTACCTCCAGGCTCCCTGCCCCCCCCTCCAGAGCTGCTTGACTCCTCTGAGATCAGACAATAGCAGCTTTGTTCTTCTGTAAAGAATCTTAATTGATTGAAAAGAAGAAGAAGGAGGAAAATCCGAGCTCTTCCTTATGAAGCTCTTAATTTAATAGGTGAAATGTCAGGGAAATCAATGCCAGGCTCGTTCCTTGAGGCCTCATTACGCTGTCCATTAAACAACTTTTATTCTTTGTTTATAGTTACCCTTCCCCCCTCACTGCTCTCCCACCCTCCTCTCTCTCAATAAAAGAACATTTTTAAATTTATGATGTTAGGGAAAGGGCCATGGGCTGAGAAACTAAGTTATGAGGAATCTATCAGCCATCCTTGGGAGAAAAGAGAAAAGATGGTCACCACAGAGTTTCCGTATGAATAGTGGCTGCCACAGGCAGGCTCGGGAGAGTGAGCAGGGGCCCAGCAAGTTTCTTTAGCTTGTGAGTTCTGAGGGGTTTTCTGGAAGTGGAAAGGTCATCATCGTTGGGTGATGGTCAGGGGAGCCCTAGAACTTTCTCTTTCCAGTTAAGACCTTGTGTCTACTAGGTCTTGGTGTGTCAATATCACCTGGTGGGTAGGGGGCCAGATTCGGTCTGGTTTACAGTCCTGTGGAGAGACTCTGGATACACAGAGGGAAGTCTAAAGCATCATGGGAATGACCAGAGTCTCCCTGCTCACTCTCAGTCTTGCTTCTGACTTCACATGACCTCACTGGGAACACTCCAAACCAAGGAATGACCCAGAACCAAGACAAAGCTGGCTAGGGAACAGGTAAAGTAAATCTCATAGAGGTTCCAAAGACTACATCAGACCTTGTCCTTGAGATTCTCAGAGCCAGCTTGGAGATGCAAGTCTGGGCCAGGTCCTTCTAGGCTTTCAGAGGTGTGTGCTGTTCAGAGGGGCCCTAGTTCTATATAGATCCCAAAGGGACAAATTCAGAGATGGGTTTCCTGTGAGTAACATCTGCTTAGGAGATGACTTGGGAAGCCACCGCAGAGTGGGAGACAGGGCTGGTGACAAAGTGATATTACACCATGGGCAATGGGGGCTTAGCTTTTCTGGGAAACGAGAACATGCCTCAGGGAAGAACCCTCTGTGGTCATGATTCTCTCCTGTGTTCCTCCCCAAGCTTGGAGCTTCAAGGATGTAGTGAGAACAGGCTGGTCCTCAAGGCCTTTCCAGGAAGGGGAGGGGGGCTGTGAAGGATTACTCGTGGCCCAAATCCCAGCTCAGTTCTGAACCTCAGGCTTCAATGTGTAAGAGAGAGGTGATTGTGCCTGTGAGCATCCCTGCAGTCATGTGTTAAAGGGGCCATTGCTAGAAGGTTAATGGCTGGTCAGTTCAGGTTGTTGAAGCCTTAACTTTCATGAGATGGAGATGAGCTCAAGGTCAGAGGAAGGGATGAGAATGGAATTTTAAGCCAATAGGATGGGTGTCCTTATAAGAAAAAGAGTAGGCTGGGCTGGCAGAGTGCTAGACTAGCATGCTTAAAGCCCTGGGTTCAATCTCCAGCCACATCAACCCAGTATGGTGATACATACCTATAATTCCAGCACTCAGATGAGAGCAATGGGAGGATCAGAAGTTCAAGGCCATCCTCAGCTCATAGAGAGATCCTATGAGAGAGTATTTCTGTCTTCCACTTCTCTCTCACCTCCTCTACCCAGGCCACCCCTCAGGAAAGGCCCTAGGGAAGCGCAGTGACGAGACTGTCATCTGAGTTCAGGAAGAAGGACATTGTTGACACCACTTCTGCTGGTGTCTTGACTCCAGCCTCTGTCTTCCAGAACAGGGTGAAAATCAATGGCTACTGTTGAACACTTCATCTGGGCCCAGCCTATAATCTGGGCTGTTTATTATGGATCAAGTAGATCAAGGTCCCCTGTGTCCCGGACCCAGACTGTTCAAACTTGACTGCTGCTCTGTGGGAACTTAAGCCAGGAGACTTCGGGAGGTTTTTCCCACTCAATCTCTTCACCTCTGATGGGAAGGGTGACACATGCCAGCAACTATCACCCTGGAAACAGCCCACAGCTCTGCTTAGTAAGCTGCTACCATCACTCATGGGTGGTTCTACCTCATCCCTGCATCTATAGAAGTTGCATGGTGAGGGGGAAGCCCTGTGCACAGGAGCTACATCCTGTCATTGTATATGCTGGCCAGTTGGCCACAAGCTTCTGTGAAGTAGCCTCACCTGGTGCTGTATTCACAGATGACTGCGATCTTTACACACCAACACATACACACACACACACACACACACACCCTGGCCATGGCAGGGATGTTTCTTTTTTTTTTATTTTTATTTTTTAAAAACTTTATTTTCCTTGGTGTTTGCGTGGACCTGGAACTACAGACAGTTGTTAGCTGCCACGTGGGTGCTGGGAATTGAACCCGGGTCCTCTGGAAGAGCAGAGGGTGCTCTTAACCGCTGAGCCATCTCTCCAGCCCGGCAGGGATGTTTCAAGGGAGCAAGTGGAACATACAAAGCTTCTTGGAGTCCCTTTCTGCCACTGATATGACACCTCCACCATGTCTATAGGCTGATCCAAAATTGCACCCAACCCAGATTTGAGAGGATGTGAAACATGTTGAGCTGCCATTTATTAGCAATGGTAGAGATACAGAAAGGATGAGAAGTGAGGCTGCCAGGGCAATCATAGGCTCACAGGTCACTTCTGGGAGGAAACATAGTGCCTGTGAAGAGATAGGTTCTCAGGTCTCATGGCCTGTTTCCCTATCGGCAGGCTAGTGTGGTCCTGCTGTCTTTCCTTCAGTGGCTGAGGCAGCCTTCCTCTGCCTCTCTAGCAGTCTCTGGATGAGAGAGGAAGGCATCAGGCTTTGACAGGATGCCAAGAGGTTGAATCTGAGGACTTCAAAGCCAAATCTTGTGTTTGCTTCTTTGACAATTGCATAGGTGTGCTTCTGCCAACCAGGACAGACTCACACAGGGTCCCAATCAGGACAGACCCATGCATACAGGCCCAGATACAGGCCCATACTAGGACAGACCCGGCATACATCTCTATATAGACAGACAACAGAGGGGTTCTCCCATCACTTGGCTCAGAGGGCGCATGTGTGAACATTGGAAAGCATCCTGTCTGTGGGCACTGCTCTTGGTTGTCAACTGAACTGCACTGAAACCACCATGGAAGCATACCCATGACTATGTCTCTGAGAGAGTCTCCAGAAAGGTTTAACTGAGGAGAAAAGACCTGAATGTGAGCAGCACCTTCCCAGGGGCTGGAGTCCCAGATTGAAAGCAAGGAGAAAGTGACCTGGGCACCAACATTCATTGCTCCCTGCTTCCTGACTGCGGATGTCATGTGACCATCTGCCTCCTGCTCTGCCACGGTGACTTCTAGATCACGATGGGCTGTGCCCTGGACTATGAGCCAAAGTGAACGCTTCCTTAAGTTGCTTTTTTAAGATATTTGTCACAGCAATGAAAACATTAACAGATACACCATGCCAGAGAACCACACAATATGCCCCATATGTGACACATACTCCTACATAAACATAGGACACTGTCCACACCCCCACTGCAGACATCCACACACAGCATCCACATGTACTCATACCACACAGACAGCCACACATGATCATCCACAACTGATACAGCTAGGATTATAGCCAATCTTTTTACTCCTTCAAGGAGGAAACAGACTCCCAGGCATAGCAGTCCTGACTGCCTGGGTACCTACTCTCCACCTATGCCATATCTCCTGTAGACCTTTCTAGTAAGGAGAGGTAGGGTGGATGGAATCAAGACTAAGGCTTCTGTCTAACTCCAGTGCTGACTGCATTAATAAATAGCAGAGGTGGGTTGCACAGGTGTCAAGAGGGGAATCCATGGAGATCACAAGAGATGCAAAGTTGGATGAGAAGTGGCCCTCTATGTGAAGTCAGGACCTGAGACCAAGTGTCCCCAGATCATCTCCAAGCCTTTTTTCTGTCACTTAGGGCTGAGAAGTATATGAGTCCCACACAAAGCAGACAGATGGAAGCTCCTTAGAGCTGACATCTCACTATCTGGTGCTTGTTAGTGAGACCTTTGAGGGGATGATGATGGTGAAATGAAAGGTGGATTCATTCCGGTTTAAAGAACATAGGTTTGATTGAGGAAGCCCCTGAAAAATCTCTGATGGGAATGGCTGTCTCAGAGGGTCCAGTGTTTCAGAGCACCTCTGTTATAGTCCTTACCCCTTCCCTGTCACATAAGTATGTCACAGCTTTTATGCTCTCAGATCCCCAGCCACTGTAGCCCAGGGTGTAGGTGGAGAAGCTTCAGACTGAGGCCAGCTTCATCCTCTGAGATAGGGTGGGCTTAGGAAGCAGCACACATTTGTGTGAAGACAATGACTGAGGCTTTGCAGGAAAGGTTGTCCCCCCACTCCCCGCCACTTTGAGAAACTGTTCTAGAATCCAGCCCTCCTGGCCCATCTGGGTGTGAGATGCACTTGGGACAGAGGATATGCTACCTTTGGGATTCTGGGAGTCCCTGTGTGACTTGAAAACAAGCTAACTCTTCTGATAATGGGTCCAACATGTTTGTCCCAGGGTCTTTAGGGACATACATGCCATGGGGGGCGGGATCGAGGAGAAAGCCAGCTGTGTGTATATAGGCAGTCTCTATGTTCTTATTGGCAGCCAAGGTAGAGATGATTGGGCTGATGATGTGTGATCAAGGTCACAATGTGGTCTTTTGCAAGGGCCAGCAATTTGCAGCCCATTCATCTTTCTACATAAGGTTTATTAGATCATGGATGGGTCCTCTTAAGTGATGTCTTACCCATAGCTGCTCTGGTGATATAGTTCTGCTAGTAAAGTATAGTGCAAGCAGCAGTACCAGAGCTTGATTTCCAGAACACACATGAAGAAACCAGGCGTGATGGTGTGTGCTGGGAATCCCAGTATGAGAGGTGAGATGGTTGTATCTGTGGTCCTCACTGGTCAGTCAGTCTTGCCAATAGGTCAGCAAGAGACCTTATCTAAAAGAAAAGCCCCCCAAATGTATGTGCATACATGCATAAACAACCACACATGCACACACATCAGCCAACGAATACAAAAGCCACAGATCCCCCTTATTCAAACCTGTCTCTGCGTTGGGTATAGATGAGGGTACCAGGGAAGGCAGGGTGGTGGTGCAGTGGGTATGCATTAAGGTGACCAACCATCTGAGGTTACTTGTGATTGTGAGGTTTCCCATGACGCACTGAAACCAAGGACATCCCTGGCAAACTGAGTTCAGTTAGTGGCCTTATCTATTGAGTCTCCTTAACAAAGCAAGACAGTGAGACAGCCAGGTGAACTCAGGCCTGACCTAGAGTTTGGCTTCCTGGGAAACTGCTTCGCAGTCCCTAAGAGAGGCTTCATGGTGTTTAAGTGGCCTACCCCTCCCCTGGTCCCCAGGCACCTTTCTGCACCTGTCCATCCTCATCTGTTATTGGAGACTCCATCACTTTGACATCTCACACCTCCCATGCTCCAAACATGTCAACTTCTGGGAAAGGACATTCTATTGGTTATTAACCCCTGGGAACCTATTTCAAGAAGTGAACTCATGCAGCAGTGGTGTCCTTGTATTTGAACTTTCTCCTTTTAGGGAGATGGGGTTCCTGGGTGCGGAAGCCAGGACCTTGGGAATGCTAGGCAGGCACAACCAAGAGCGATACCTTTAGCTCAAGTTTCCTTTTCAAGAGCGGATGACGTAGTTGGAGGGGGGATATTTATTCAGGGTGGTGGAGATCCAACAGGAAAGAGGGCTGCACTCAGGACAGGCAGTCAGCTTGTCCAGGAAAGTCAGTTCAGGATGCATGGAAAAAAAATGGAGGGCGTGTCCTCTCACACCCAAGGGAACCCCAGGTCCCTGGGCCACCCTCTGTCTCCCAAGGCTTCCCCTGAGAATGGTGAAATCTTAGCTTTTGAGCCAGGAATATTGTTTTGAATAAATGAAACGCCCCGAGAGTCCCTATGGCCCCAAAGCTCATTTTGAAGGGATTACAGCAGCTGGCTTGTAAATCCTGTTTCCTATGGTAGGGGGCTTAGAGCAGGGCTCAGGAAAGACCAGGGTGGGAAGAGAAAGGAGGTCATTTCATTTCCTGGAGAGGAAAGCCAGGCTCCCCACTGTGGCTTGTGGCTAGTCTTGTGGTGCCCTAGGGACAGGAACAACGGGCTGGCGTTTGGTGGGCAGGGATGAGGCCCCATCATCTGTCAGTTCCTAACTGCTTTGCCTCTGGGCCTCTTGCAACACACAGATTTGAAAGCGGAACAGTTACTCTTCTTTCCTGTCTGCCAAATAGAGGGAAACTCTCCATGGCTCTCCCACCTGTCGTGTGAGAGTCTGAGAGAGATGGACAGAGAGATCAGGGCAATGTCCAATGAAGGCGTGGCTAAGAGTATTTTCAAAAACTTCAATTTTGGGGCCAGAGATATGGCTCAGGGGGTGAAGGCTCTTGCCACTAAGCCTGACAAACTAAGTTCAATTCCCAGGACCCACATAGTGGAAGGAGAGAAACCCCCCGGGTCCAGCAAATTTTTTTCTCTGGTCTCCACATGGTCACTATGACATGCATGTAGAAACATGCACACACACACACACACACACACACACACACACACACACACAAATCAAAAAATCAACTTCAGTTTTAAACGGAAAGGCTAATTTGGGGAAAGAGATTTGACACCTGCCAGATGTGGGGTTGGGAAGAGATCAGGCAGGACTAATCTTGACTGTCAAGTTCACTGGTTGAGAAGCATCTATGAAATCAATAAACATCCCGTTGCCAGGATCTGTGAAGGTGCTTTCAGGAAGGGAGAAGCTGGCTCCTGAGTGTGGCCAGTGCAACCTCAAATATCCCAAAGGCTCAGCCGGCCTGGATGTGATAAAATAAGGAAAGGAAGAACCAGGCTGAGCACAATCATAGAAGCATAGTCTTACCCCTCTCTCTCTCTCTCAACACACCCTCCCTGAAGTGAGGGGTCCACAACTGTGAAACTGTGGGCTAAAACAAGTCTCTGCTCCTTTCCATAGTGCAGGCCAGCTATTTTGTCCTAACACTGAGAAAACTAACCCAGTCACTAGAAAGCTAGTGACTGGATTTTAAGGAGGTCTTTCTAAGTGGTGGGGAATGTAGCCACCTCCAGGAGCCTGTGAAAAAGCTTCAGCTATATTAGTTGGCTGCCACAGATCAGTTGGGGCAATGTTCATGCAGAGGCAGGAGTATGGGAAATACCTGGAAGACCCAGTTCTGGAGTCTTCAGAATGACCAAGATGGTCCAGAGGATGCTGGATGAAGGATGCTGGCTGGAAGATGGAGGAAAGTCATCAGAGACTGGTTAGGCAACACTGAATGACACATGGGAGGATGGAGAAAACCAGTTTATGCATAGATTTAAACAAACTTGGGGAAAAAGTATTCCAGCCTCTGATTTTGTAGATATCATTGCTTAGGACAAAGTCCTTTAAAAAATACTTGTGTTAATAAACTTCAAGTTTATTTTATTGTCTTAAAAGTCTTGTTCTAGGACACACATCCAAACCACCATCACCTCCTCCTAGTCTTCTTCACACTGGTTTATTTGTTTACAGGGGCTGGGGTGGGGCACGTGCTACCCTGTGCATGTGGAAGTCAGAGAGTCATGTCCAGGAGTGGGCTCTTTCCTTTTACCATGCAGTTCCCTATGATCAAGCCTGGTTGTCAGTCTTGGCAACCAGGACACTTACCAGTGTGGCCATCTTACCATCCTGCAAGTGGAGTTGAACGGAACGTTAACTAAAGTTTTCCTTTTTGGGTCTTAGCTGACAGTAGTCGGTTTGGAGACAGGACTAAAGGTCTGGCTGTGAGCTCAGTGCTCATTCACCCTTAGCATCTAGTCACTGTGGTGAGAGTGAGCGAAAAGGGCAAAGGGTGAGCGAGTGAGTGAGCGGGTGATAAGCCAGGGGTCACATGCTGAAGACAGCATGAATTTCAATCAGATCCAATATTTTCCCTCCACACCCCTGTCACTCACGGCCCCCTTCATGGCCCCTCCCCCACGGCATCTTCATGGCAAAGACACTTCCACCTAAGACAGGAAAGTGGAAATCCTCATGCACGCTCACAAAGGTTGTATTAATAAGCTGTGAATACCCCATAACTCAGTAGTCTGTGTGGACAGTCGGACAGTCAGAACATTACATGGAGGCTATGACAAATTTCCGGCTTCACAAACATATACTGGGAGGGTTGAGTTTTCTCAATTTTTAATTTTTTTTTTGTCTAAATCCAACTCTGGAATCTTCATATCTATAAAATATGAATCAATTCTATGGAAGCAATTTGGGACTCCATCCCCATGATTATTGACATTCCAGGAAGTACCTAGGGCTTGAGGTAGCCCCTTGGAGGCTTCCAGCCAAAATTTGTGCCCCTACTCTACCCTCGTCCCTTTCAGGGAGAAGTCGGCATGGCACGACCTGGATGGGGCTTTCTGAGACCGCTTTCCCCTCAATCGTCTCTAAATATCGACGCTGACTGCCCAGGCCCCCTCACCCCTGCTAAGGGATCATAGCAAAGAACAACGACCAAAACACAAAGCTCCAGACAACAGAAGCACAGACTGAACAATGACTAAAGCCACATCAAGCAGCCCTTTCCCTGCTGGCCCCGCCTGGGCAGTCGGAATGTCTGGGTACCACTCCCAGCTCCGCCCCATGGCCAAGGCCAAAGGACTCCCTGAGGACCTTGGTTTCCCCAATTCTTCCCTCTTTCTGGACCATTCTCCTTGGGTGGTGTGAGTGAGTGGTAGGCCAGGGCAGGCTTGGTGGTGAAATCTCAGCCCTAAGGTGATTGGAAGCTCTTTCTATAAATGCTTTAAATGCTCAACAACCTGAATACTGGTAACTGATCATAATAAGTCAATTAGTATCTGGTGAGCCTTTGATGATTTACAAAGCCCTTGACGGTCACTGTCTGTTAGGACTCAGAAAGTGAATAGCACACATCTAGGCCTTTGAGGAAAAAGGAACAGAGAGGTCAAGTGACTTCTCCAAAGTCACACAGCCAGTGTGGCAAAGGTCTGATCTGAACCTCAGGCTTCTAATTTCAACTGGGAATTACTATAAAGTACAAGCTGTAGTCCCTGTGTTTGAAGGGCTTTGAAGTCTCATTGAAAAAAAAAAAAGGGTTATTTCATTCTATCTTTACTGACACTTGTGGAGGATCAGGAAGTGTAAATCAATCGTGTAAGAATATTGTAAATACTGTTTCATTCAAGAATTCTGAGTTTAAGGAAAGAAAAAAATTCCTATGGACTTGGATAGATAAGAAAGACTTTTTAGACATAAGAAAAACTTCTGACATACATTTACCTATAGTACAAAATGCATTTGGTATCTCATGTCTAAATACAAGTCAAAAGCAGGATGTTCTTAATTATTCTTGTCAGACAGCCTGACTAGATGCTGGTTTCAACACTTGCCTTGACATAATTGGCATAAGGAGGCAGGGTCCTCCAGGCAGGAGTGATGAAGCTGTGCACATGTCCTGAATCTGCTTCTTTCTAAGTGGTGGGCCTGCCCTTCTAGGAGCATGGGGTATGGAGCCTGAAAACAGCTGGGACTCAGGCTGGAGACTTGGTGAGCAGAGAGAAGGGAGCAGGATCCTAGATCCTCAGCAAGGCTGGGCTTAGGGCCCATCTGGGAGGCCAGAGCTCTCCAGTGAAGGCCGTCAGACAAAAGGAGGGTGGAGAGGTTGGCCCACTGGCAAACCAGTTGTGTTTCTAATTACATTTCTGATCTCACAGTGTTTAGACAGCGACATGAAAGATGATGAAAAGGCAGGCAGTTGCTTTGAAAGTGGCCCAGGATTTCAGGGAAAGTGACGGATGACACCTTGTCAGGGGCTGTTGGTGAGACCCTCTGCTTTCTATCAGGGAGGCAGAGAGGGCCATGGGGCTGGAACTTCATTCTCCGGCTCCCTGCAGGGGTCTTCATGTTCTCTGCTGTCTGAACTACTCCAGCCCCTGGGCTTCTCACAGCACCTCACCTCTGAGACAAACTTCCCACTGGCCCTAGCAGCTCAGACAACCCCTCTGCTGGCTGTCGGCTCCTTTTCTTCTGCTAGCCGACACTGCTGTGTGTCTCCTTACTCCCCATCCACCTCTCACTCCAGCCTTGCAGCAGGTACCCTCAGCTGTCTTCGGCTTGCAGCAGCAGCACCCCTCTCTGAACGGCATTTTTAGTGCCTTTGCATGGCTGATTCTTTCTAGGAAGAGCCAAGCTCAAAACTGTCTCTCGCCAAAACTCTCTTGGTGATCATCTCAAGCTGAACCATGCAACCACAGCCATTACCCTGATTCCTTTTCTTCATGGTGTTTTGTTTTTGTTTGAGACAAGAACTCTCCATGGAACCAAGGCTGGTCTTGAACATATGATCCTCTTGCCTCTACTGCTAGAATTATATGTATACATCAACATGCCTGGCTGCTTCCTGGCGTTTGACAGTGCAGAATGATCCAACTTTTGGAAATCTATTGTCTACTTTATTAAAGAAACATATGTTCTGGCTCTAAAAATATAATATCAAAGTTTCATTGTGCAGAGCTGGTCACCCACAGCCAGGACCACTAGCTCTTCTATGCTGTTTCTCTTTAAATTATGTCACCATATGAAGCTGTGTATTAGAAGTTCTTGACCTTTCTGTTTGTATCTTACCCATGGTCCTTCCATAGAGAGCACTGCTATGTGTGCATGAGTGTGCAGTGTATGAATATATGTCTGTGGTGTATGTGCATATGTGTGTGGTATATGAGCATATGTGCATGGTGTATGTGCATATGTATGCATAATATGTATGTGGGTGCATATGTGTGTGGTTGTATCTGCACACATGTATTTGTGTGGTATATGTGCATTTGTGTGTGGGGTATGTGTGTATATGTATGTGTGCATGTATAAATGTGTATGTATGTGTAGTATATGTGCACATGTATATAGTACATGTAAGTGTGTGGTATATGTGTATATGAATGTGTACAATGTGTGTATGTGTGGTTTATGTTCTTATGTGTATATATGTGTGTGTGGTATATGTACATCTGTGTGTGTGTGCGTGTGGTATATATACATCTCTGTGTGTGTGTGTGCGTGTGGTATATATACATCTCTCTGTGTGTGCACATCCACATGTGCATGTGCATAAGCCAGGGGAGGATATCAAATGCCCTGCTTTAATCGTCTGCCTTAATAATTTGGGACAGGGTCTCTCACTGAACCTGGAGTTAGGTTGGCAGCGCCAGGTTATAGGCATGTGTAGCCATGCCTGGCTTTTTACATGGCTGCTGTGGATCTGAACTCAGCTACTCATGTTTGTGCAGCGTGGCTATTACCCGCTGAGCTATCTTCTCAGTCTGAGAGTTACTCCCCGCCCCCCTTTTAGAACACATGGGTTCTTTGTGTTCTGTTTCACTGAATGATTGTCCAACTTTTAAAAAACTTGAAGTTATTGTTTTATGTATATAGGTGCTCTATCTGCATGTATATCTGTGCCTCACATGTGTGTCTGGTGCCTATGGAAGCCAGGAGAGAGTATAAGATACCTTGGAGCTGGACCTATACATGGTTGTGAGTCACTATTTGGGTTCTCAGAATCAAACCCGGATTTTCTGGAAAGCTGTCAGTGCTCTTAATTGCTGAGCCATCTCTTCAACCCCAGATTGTCTAATTTTTAGTGGAATGTGTTTTTCAGCTCTCTAGAACCTTGACTAGAAACACTGTTCAAAAGCAACAGAGTGGCTAGCTTCCTTGTGGGAGCTTCCAGCTTCTCCTGTGAGGATCTGGCAGTCACTTCGTTAACTTTAGTTTTCTATGTGCCCAATTATCAGCTTTTCTCTTAGCATTCCTGTCAGAATGGATGACTCGATCACCTACCATTTAAAATTTCTTAAGAGGTGAGCACCTGGAGATCCACACCTAGAGATCCACATCTGGAGATGCATCATCCCATGTTTCAGTTGAGTATTTGTTAATTTGGCGGAAGGGAAAGAGCGGACACTCTAGAACCGTTCATCTCCCATATTGTTGGAATCTAGTCCTGTTTTCTTGGTTTATGCTGATCTTCCATGGTGTTTTTGCAAAGGGTCAGACAGTAAGTATTTGGGGGTCTGCTGGCATTGTGGTCTCTGGAAACAATCATTGCAGCAGGAAAGCAGCTATTTTCAAACTACAAACTAAGGATCACAGTTGTGTTCTAACAAAACTTTATGGATGCAGCAGCTGCCGGGCTGTGTGTGACCTGCAGGCTGTGATCTGCTGTGTCTTGGTTTCTACCCTCCTTTTGTAAAGCACATTCTTCAATAGAGGTTGCATGGCAGACAGTCTTAGCATTTGCACATCAACAAAAAGTCACTGGTTCATTTCCATACTCTTATTTCAGGGATATTTAACATTGCATAGGAAATACCCTTTTCTAAAAGTTTTTGTTCACGTCTCTAGTGTTTTGTGGAGATTTGGGCTGCTCTTTAGAAGTCTGACTTAATTCTCATTCTTCTCATGTTTATCTATTTCTAAATGATTTCAGAGATTCTTTATCCCGGAGGTTCTGAAATTTCCTGCTGATATCCTTCAGGTACTCTGTGTTATTGAACTACAGAGCCCATGTCCCTACAATCAGGTGGTCGACTGGGTGTTGTGCGGCCAGTGTCACAGAGGAATCCAGCATCACTCATTATCCTGGGACCAGCAACAGAGTGTGAGAAAGACATAGCCCTCAGCTGCCTAATACTAGAAGTGACCTCTTATCCCTGGTGAGAGATGGCCGGGAGGAAATCCCTGGGTCCACCTTATGTTCAAGGCCTGGGATTTCAATGGTGTCCTAGCATGAGATGAAAAGCACTGAATTTTGCTTTAGGAATATGTGTCAGAAACAGGATGTTATATAGCAGTATAGGAATGACACCTCTGTATCCCACAGAGCTGGAACCAAGTTCGTGACAGGGAAAGCAATGGGTTAGTAGATCTGTGGGTAATCTCAGGCTGTGATGTCATTTGAATCTGGAATGTTTCCCCCAAAGACTGGTGAGTTAAAGGTGAATGCACTTTTTTGTGTTATTGGGAGGTAGTGGAAACCTAAAGAGGTAAGGCCTGAGTGTGAGGTTTTCTTTTGTTGAATCATCTTTTTGTACACTGTGAAGATTTGTAACTCAGATTGGTTTAATAAAAAAGCTCAATGGCCAATAGCTAGGCAGAATTTACAGGCACAGAGGATGCTGGGAAGAAAGTGTGTGTGTGAGAGTCACCAGCTAGTCAGAGAGGTACATAGTAAAGGTAATAAAGCTACAAGACAAAAAATAGATCAATAAAAGTGGGTTTATTTAAGTTGTAAAAGCTACTTAGTAACAAGCCTAAGCTATTGGCCAAGATTGTGTAATTTATAAGAAGTCGATGGGAGCTTGCAGAAAACTCTGCTTATAGTCTTCTGTCACTGAGGGCATGCCCCAGGGATAATGGACCCCTGTCTCTTCCTCTTTCACATTTCCCTGTCATGTCATGTCATTAATGGCTTTGATCCACTGAGTGCTGCAATCACACTGTGTTCTCTGTTTCAGAGCAATGGGCACGTGATCCCAAATCAACCCTTTTTCTCTGCATGCTGATTCCTCTCAGGCGTTAGTTATAGCAATGGAAAGCTGAGTAGCACAGGTTGCCATGATAATACTACAGGCTGAGAAGGTGGCTTGGAAAAGAGATAGTTATTTCTCCTAGTTCTGGGAAAATCTGGGAAGCTCAAGATGAAAATACTGGCTGAGTAGGTTCCAATGAAGTCTCTACTCTGGCTTGGAGATACCCATCTTCTTTCTTATTCCCACATGGTAAGGAAGGAAGCAAGTTCTTTGGCCTTTCTTCATTTTCCATCATGGGGCCCATCCTTGTAGTCTCATATAATCCTAATCAACCCAAGTCCCCATTACTCCTGGTCAATAGTGCTGGAGCTATATGTGTGGATTTGTGTGGCTGTAGCAGTGGCCCATAGAGGGTGAGGTCACCGTCAGATTTCAGTGTAGAAGGTCAGTCATGACCTTGAGGCAAGTCGTGTGACCATAGTATAGGACAGAGACCACTTAGGGAGAAGAGAAACAGTCAGTGGGGGAGTGTAGCAATGCCAGGGCAACTTAGGAGACTGACAGGTGAAAGGCCACAGAATCTCCAGGGTCTAGAAAGACCACCATCTTGGATTTTACTTGTGAGAAGCTGAGGAAGCTGAGTGTACATGGAGAGGAGGCAAGTATCTTCGTGGGGGCCTCCTGACCCTGAGCTGGTGGTCTAGGTAGAGGAGACTTTCTATGAAGTGTGAGAAGTCCCACATCTGAAAGGACAAGAGGCTTTGGAGGTACAGCTTGTTCTCCATTGGGGGCTTCTGGCCAAAGTCCCCATGCCCACCCTGGATGAAAGGCCTATGTTGCTGCAATCCTGGCTTCCATGAAGAACTTTCCACAATGCAAACCGCTAATGAAGCAGTCCCAGTGAGGGCATCCCCCTCCTGGTCTCAGCTTTGAAATGTCATCCAGCAGTGGGGGACTGTGACCCTGAGTGGCTGGGAGACCCTTCCCCACCATCTGGCCTAAGAGCAACCCTGGAAGGGAGCCCCCTCCTTGGGCCATTCCTTCCAGCCTCCAGCTCTTGGCTCCTGTGGGCAAAGCTTGCTTTCTTGGTGCAGCTCAGCTGTTCCAAGCTCAGATCCACCATGGGAACCAGGCTGGCTGGTGCTGACTTGCCAAGTTGCACAAGCATTTACCACACGCAGCTGGCTGGAGGGGGCAGGGGTTTCTTTCACTTCTGAAGGAGTGGGAGGAAGCTACATCATCTGGAAGTGTTTGAATCTGGTGGAGTGCAGGGATGATACCTTTGAGACCATCCTCTGCATATGTGTGACTCACTATCTTTTCGAGATTCTGGGTCACTGAGCCTGGACTGAGTTGGCATAAATTTTCTACCTTTGGGATGCTAAAGACTACTAGTGGGGTGCCTGCTAGTGCACCTGAGCAGGGCCTACCTCTGACAGTGCTCCATACTCCAATTTGAAAGCCTCCCAGTGCCTACAGCTAGGAGAGACAGATGGAAGACAGTGTGTGGGGGCAACTCTCGTGCACATGTGGACCCTGTTTCTTGTTACTTTCATAGCTGACAATGAGCAAAGGAAGGGACATGAGATGTGGCTCATGATGGAGTCATCTGTGATCCCTCTGGGACCCCACTTCTGATGCTACAGTAGAGTTCATCCTCTCTGCCCATCTTCCACAAGGCAAGGCACATTTGGGTCTTCCAATTCATTTTCTTGGCCAAGGGCCAAGGAAGATTCTAGGCTTTCTGAAAGGTTATTCATGAAGGAGATTGTTTATTACATAAAAACACATTTAACCTTTCAAGAATGCTATGAAATAGGTACCATTATGACCCCTAGTTTACAAATGAGGAAACTGGGGCATGGAAGTGCTAAGGAAGATCCTCACAATCATACTTTTTATGAAGCTGTGCCTGGAGCCCAGAACTGTCATCCCTGGACTGCAAGGTTGGTGCTCAGCTTTCCTGTCCCCTCTCCTCCAGCACCAGACTCCAGTGACCACAGGCTCCAAGAAATTTGTGCTTTGTGCTTTTCCTCTCTGCCACACACCAACCCATTTTGTTAAAAGGAGGATTCTCCCATGAGAAAGAAGCAGAACCCACTTTTCTGGTCCTTTGATTCTGAAAGTAAGCACTATAGGAAGGCTGGAGAGCCAGCCAAGGCCTCCAGACACAGGGGCAGCACACTCAGCCTGAGTCCTTGAGTTTCAGTCTTTCAGGCTATAAAATGGATTGAGGTTGTCACCAGGCTGTGATGGCTGCCTGAGAGGCTGGGCCCCTTTTGGTCCTTTCCCTCCTTGCCCCAGGTCAAGCTTAACTGCCACTCATTCTCTACACACATTCTTCTTTTAGGGTGAAGTAGGATAGGGAGGTTCTTGCACCCACTAGAACTGTGGTGCACCCAACATCCCATATACAAGTTGGGGCATTTGCTTATCTGTCCTGTTTCTGATACCAGACTTGAGGGTGCTGTTTTAGGTGATGCTGGTTCTTAAATTTTTGGGTTTGATTTTGCACAGTGGAACCTGAAATGATCAAGGGAAGAGAACACAAAAGCCAAAGGAGGCACATAAGAAACATCATATCTGTGGGTGACCAAGGAGACAGAGGGGATTGCAGCTCCAGCCGACTGTCCCCAGGACTGCAATCTGAGAGAAACATGACTATAGTCACCTTCACAATGATCATGCACACCATCTCTAAAAAATCCCAACTTCAACTCCTGTGTCTGTAAAATTCACTGAGCACTAACTAAAGGAAGTCTGTTAAGTACTGAGCACAAAGCACCTGGTGACGGCGCACAGTAGGCATGATGACACACAGTAGGTGCTTTCCATACAGAACTCTTTCTAGGAAGAAGTTTAGATGTCATGTGTCCAGAATAAGGTCAAAGGGGATGCACCAAATCCAAAATGCATTGCATCTTCTCTGGGAACAATGAGGTCTCATGTCCATGCTGTGGCCTCACTTTCTGGGGCAAGCAGATTAATTCCTTAGCATCTACAGACAGCACATCATAGGGTGTCTGTGTTTCTTTAAAGCATTGGGAGAATGATAGGTATTTAGAAATAATCTAGGAGCAGGATTCTGAGCTTTTGCAACTTTTTCCTTTACATCTTTTCAGAACATTCACTAGGGTTATCATAGAAACAGCAACTTTCATCATATCTTAGTGGCACATGATTTCTTTTTCTTTTCTTTTTTTCTTATGAAAAAAGAAGTCACATTTTCTATCCCTGTATATCCTTAATCAAGGTCCCTTCCCCCTCCCACCACATCAGGTCATTCTTTCTTCTGTACATCTCCCCATCCCCACCATGGGCAGGGGATCCCAAGGTCTCAAGGTCCCAATATTGCTTAATTCAGAGTGGCACATGATTTTGTCAGTATTAGGAGCAGCCCAATAGATGGGAAGTCTGCTACTCAACCACAGGACAGACGTTCAGGGGTGGCTAGGTATAGCTTGCCCCTCCCCTGTACCTGTAGCCTGGCCAAATGAGCTCTGTGCACAAGCTTGTGTGTGTGTGTGTGGGGGGTGGGGAATGAAGCTAGAGGTTGATGTCAGGGCAGTTTTCTCTCTCCATCACACTTTTTTGATTCAGGTGTCTTACTTTCTGCTGGCTGGCCAGTGCACCCAGGAACCCTCCCATCTCCCCCACCCAGAGCTGGCTATACCCCTTAGACTTTGATAGGAATGTTGGAATCTAAACTCATGTCCTAATGTTTGAGCATCAAGCACCTTGCCTACTGATATTTCTTCCCACCTTCTTGATATATTTTTAGTTAATGTTCTTAATTTTATAAAATGATAACATGAGTGGCAAGATGAATTAGCACGGTTCTCAATCTTTCCAATGTTGTGACCTTTCATACACAGTTCCTCAGGCTGTGGTGACTCCTAACCATAAAATTATTTTTATTGCTACTTCATAACTGTAATTTTGCTACCATTATGAGTCATAATTTAAGTAGTATGCAGGATACCTGGTATTTGAACACCATGAAAGGGTCATTCAGCCCCCAGGTTGAGAAGCACAGCCCTAGCAGGTAAATATGTTTTTTGACATGATGGAAAAAAAGAACTGAATTTTGCAAGTTGTCCCTGACTTTCACAAGTGTGCCATGGCATGAGCATGCCCACATACACACAGAAACAATACATATGAATAAGTAAATGTGATTATACCATTACAATGTATCATCTCAGAATTTACATTTATACCATGAAGACCATTCACAACGCTGTTATCCTTGTGGGTCACTTATTTTGATGTCTATCTATTCTTCCAGTTTGAACTCAGCACATCAATCCATCCATGCATGATCATTAGCCTGCTTATCATTTTGCACTTCTAACCTGTGTTGTGCTGGGAAATGCCTGAGCATAGATGTAGAGTTGCTAAATGTCTCTCTGGAGCCTGAACATCCTGAGTCATGAGTTTTGATGTCCAGCTCCAGAAGATCATGCTGGACCTCACCAGAGGAGTGCTCCCATGAGTGCTCCAGGGGTTCCAGTGAGTCTGACCCTCCCTCCTGTTTGATATTCTCAGGCTTCTTAATAATCACTAAGAGGAGGGTCTAAGTGACTTGGGTTTTCTTGGTTCCTGAACACATCGGTGTCTTTTTAGGGTCTAGGGTAAATCTCGGTATGATGTCACCTCCTTTAAAGTTTCCACTCCATCTATTCCTGCTTCTGGGGTCCCTCCCTCCATGACCCCTGCCCCTGCTCTGTTTCCTTTCTATCTCCTCTCTCTGGCTTATGCCAGTTCTATATGCTCAGAGGCTGTGTCATCATTGCCCATTTCTGCTCCACAGACACTCACTGCCCAGGTCCCAGGAGATGTTCAACATGTGTCTGGAAAGTGAAAGCACCAGGAGATCTGTCAGGACCTCTCTTCTCAGGATGCTCCCCGGATGCTTCCTATGGCTCATCTCCAGCCCCAGCCATCAGGAAAAGTAAAAGCTTCATCTGGCTTCCAAACCTCTGGCCTCCTGTTTTCACCAGAAGTAATTTGCTACAAGCCTTGCCAGTGAGGGGCAGACCATTTGGGATGCATAATGCAAAATGGAATCATATGCATGATCTTTGGGGTGGGCTGTGTGTCTGGTCTCAGGTCTAGGGAGCCATAGGGAGTGAGGCTGGGCTGGATGAAGAGCTGGCTTGGTGACAGAGAGGTGAACTAGAAGGCCTGCTCCCTATTTCCATTTGAGAAACATAGGAGGAGGGGCCCTGCAGGTGGCCCAGGATTCTCTCCTTGCCAGTGGGAACTTTGGAAGATGGGGTGAGGCCATCTCTTGGGCAGCCTAAAGGATGGGTGGGCTTGGCCACTGGCTTCTTATTAGGGGGGTGGTACTGATGGATTCTGGGAGAACATGAGCTACATCAGGGCTGTTTGCTGACCTTTTATTTTAAAAAAAATTGTACTGTTTGTTTTCTCTGATTGTAAATCAAATACATGTGCATTGGAGAAAAGCTGGAAGCGCTAGAGAAAACAATAAGATCATTAAAGCTCCTCCCATCCCCCAGAGTCCCCCGGTTCCAGGCCACTGCTGTTTCCTGCCAAGTGGTTAAGAATGTGGCCTATGGGTGACAAGATGGTTCACCATCAAATGTGTTCGTCACCAAGCCTGACAACCTGAGTTCAATCATACAGAGAATATGGGCTTTGCAGTACTGTGGCTGTGAGTTCAAATCCTGACTTGGCTCACACACTGTGATGAACCCTATGAACATGTCAAAGCTCTACTTCTGTCTAGCTGAATTATGAAGATGGGGTGTGTATGAGTAAGGGGAGGGCTCAGGAAATAAGATGATCAGGCTAGCAGGAGGCCATGGCACATTCAGCTTCTAATAGTGGCCTTTGTGGCTGTATGGTGAGGTAAGGCTGGAGGAACAGCCAAGTCAGAGTTCACAGGGTTTGGCAGCTTCTTTGAAGGTTTCTTAAAGCAGCTCACATGCAAACTGAGTATGAATTGTGGATGCTTGAGGTCTTCCGTGTGTCTACCCTTCTGCCTGTCTTCCATGTGTCTACCCTTCTGCCTGTCTTCCATGTGTCTACCCTTCTGCCTGCCTTCCGTGTGTCTACCCTTGCCTGTCTCTTTCTTCACTTAACATTGGAGTCTCTGTTAAGAGCTGTGAGCATCATGGAGAAGATGACTCTTCACCACACAGGAAAATACAGAATAACTGAGCCACTGTTGGAAGTTGGGGCTATTTGCCCCTTTAATGAAGCAGTGTGTGTTCTTGGGGCTGTTGATGAATATCCATAAAAGCATGCCCCCCCAACCCAGGGTCATCTCACCCCAGCCCAGGACCCTCAGTAGGCTGGAGGAAGCAGGGTGTGAAGCTACTTCCCCACCCCCACAGGCCTGGCTCAACTGGGCTCTGATGTCATGGAAAGTTGGCTGGCAGCTTCTGGCTCTCACCGGAGCAAGCCATGCCCGCCTGGCACCCGCCCCTTGACCACAGCTGGGAGGCCAAACCCCATGCTGGGACATCAAGGCTGGGTCTGGGCCTTCTGGGGCCTCATTGCTTCATCTTCTGCCTGTTCACTTCAGCCCTTTGTTGTACCCCAGAGCTCCTGCTCCTCCTTCAGTCCTAGACCCCTTGGGATGCAGGAACTGAGGAAGGTCTCTGGGCTGTTCCTAATAATTCCTAGGGCAGGTAATGGACAGATCATAAGCTCCCACTGCCCCAAAGCTCACATGAGGGGCAGATACAAGGGGTGCTGGTGGAAGAAAGTCTGAGGAAAAGAATCCTTGAGGGTATAGGTATAAAATTATTGTTTTTATTTGCTTGTTTGTTTTTGAGATTGTATTTTAATTACATTTCTCTTTTCCCCTTCCTCCTTCTAAGTCCTCCCATATACTCCCTACTCTCCTTTATTCAGCAATTGTTATTGAATGCATATACATATTTGCATATACACATATATTCCAAGATATAGCATGTTGGGTCTGTATAACATCACTTGTACGTCTTTTTTTCAGGGATGACCATTTGGCACTGGACAGCCAATTGGTGTGTTCTTCCCCGGAAAGAACATCTTCTGTTTCCAGCTCTGTTCAGCTGCCTTCGGTTCTTTGAGTAGGATTGAGGTCAGGTGAGCTTTTCTCCTGTGCTGTTTGACACGCCTATTGGTGTCTTCTTTGTACAGCTCTCATTTGGGCAGTCATGTTGATGAGGCTTTATGGGTGAAAATTCTGATGTCAGCAGAAGGAACAATCTCATAACAAACTCTCGGATCCCCTGGCTCGTACAATCATTTCTCCTTCTCTTCCACAGTGTCCCCTGAGTCTTAGGTATCAAATGTTCTGTAGATGTATCTATTAGGACACATCATTGGTTGTGTTTTTAGTAGTGATCTCCATCTGATGCAAAGAGAATTTTCTTATCAGGGATGAAGACACACTTACTTGTGAATGAGGACAAGTGTTTATAGATCCTTGGTAGATTCTCCTCTAATAATCGTGACTTTACTAGCACTGAGTAGTTAGCTAGGTTTCAGTGCCAGGCATGGTCTCCCTCTTGTTGAGCAAGGTGGTCATAAATCCAGTGAGAAGGCAGTTGCCCAGATATGAGTGCCTCTATTGTGCCCATAGAGTTATCAGGCCATGTTGGTCATTGATGTGCTTCATAGGCATCAAAGCAGGAGCTGTTGATTGCTTCCGTCCTTCCAAGCTTGCACAGTACCTTCTGATGTCATGAAAGCTAGTTCTCAGGAAAGGGGCATTCAGGTCTGTAGTAATGGGTTTCTAGCCTGGACTTTCAAGTCTAGACCAGAGATTTGACCAGCAGTCCAGCAGTCCCACAGAAACACACAGATGCTTATATTATTTTTATACTGATTAACCTAGGGCCCAGGCATATAACTTACTAACTTTTTACCTTTAAACTAACCCATCTTTCTTATCTTGTTCATTCATGCGGCTTGATACCCTTTCTCAGAGCAGCGTTTCAGCTTCTTTCCTCTGCTTCTGCTACCGTCTCCTCATCTCTGTCTGTGTCACATCCCTGTGGCATCTCTGCTCTGCTCTGAGATTTTTACGGAGTTTTCTTAGTCTGATAGCCCCGCCCAAATTTTCTGTCTGCTTTTGGCCAATCAGCATTTTTATTTATTTATTTATTATTTATTTTAACTAAACCAGTAGGCGAGACAATTATTTACAATGGAACAAAATAGAATCCCTCTACACAGGTCATTTCCAATTCAGGGGTCTCTGAGCCCTATTTTTAAAGTGTGTGATATCTTCAGCAGTAGAGACTGTGGTGACTTGGATAACAGTGGTCCCTGTAGGCTCATACATTTGAATGCTTGGTCATCAGGAAGTGGCACTGTTTGAGAGGAATTAGAAAGTATGACCTTATTGGAGTAGATGTGTCCTGTTGTTTAGTGTGTTACTGGAGCTGGGCTTTCAAAAGCCTAAGGCAGTCCCAGTGTCAGTCTGTCTCTTCCTGCTGTCTTGATATCCAGATACAGAACTCTCAGCCACTTCTTCAGCACCATGTCTGCCTGCATGCCACCATGCTTCCCACTATGGTAATGGACTAAACCTCTGAAACTGTAAGCAACCCCCAATTAAATGCTTTCTTTTCTAAGAGTTTCCCTAGTCATGGTGTCTCTTCACAGCAATAGAACAGTGACCAAGATGGGGACTTGCTTTTCACCTGTGGATGGTAGCCAAGGGCAACATCCATAGGCTCTATGTTTTGAAATTCCTTAGTCCTATGGTCCCTGAATTATTGGCATGAACCTCATGTGGATATGGGAAGTTCCTTCACCAGATGGAATACAGGAGCCCTCACATTCACATTCTACTCTGAGGTCCCCAATGGCTCCTTACAAGGTAAATGTTTCTACCATAATGGAGCAAATGAATGCAGGGTCTCCTGTGCTCAGTCTCAGCAATCTCCAGTCAGAGCTCACAGCAAATTCTGAGCTCTCCCAGCTGCCCTGGCTGAGCACCTCTGGATCCCATCACCTCAGGATGCTCTCCTATGATTAACCCCTACCAGCATACTCAAGGGTTGCATATAATGTGAAATGAGTGAGAGCCCCTGGGTCTTGCCATGGATCCTGACTGTCTAGTACTCTGATTCTGCAGAGAGCTGCAGGGAAACCCAGCAACTGGAAACCAAATCTTCTGCTCTCCTCATTATTCTTCTCTCCCTCCGTTTCCTCCTCTCTTCCTTTCCTCTTCTTCCAACTAGTGCTCAGACTTATGCAGCTGCACTCCTGGGTCTACAGTCTTGTCAGACACTCAAGCTCTCCAGACCCCCATTTCTTCACCAGTAAACGGGCATACACATGCCTTGTACAAAGCAATGTACAGCACCCACCCAACTACATGAGTCAACTACATACCAGCTCTGCCTGTCCCTGCCCTACTTCACAGGAGACACTTGAGCTCAGAGGAGGGGTGTTTGGCTGAGATGCACACATGGAGGAGGTGGGATGAGACAGGTGCTCGCCTAGACCACATGTGAATCCCCAATAGCACAGTGCCACACTCCAGTGCTCAGCACCTCGGAGGTCAGAGAAGCCCCTCGCCTTCCGAACACAAGGACTAGGGTTTGTGGCAGAATTCTTTCTCCATGTCACCTTTCTTATGACCCAGAAGAATCATTTGCTTCAGATTCCCAGCCATTGGCAAAGCCAGAAGCAGAAACATGAAACTTGACATCCCTTCAACTTGCCAGTGAGTGGAAATGGGTAGAGAGATTGTGGCCAAGGGTTTGCTGTAGCCAGACAGGTATTAAGTGACCTTCTATTTGACTGCAGCTTGAGGAAGTTCAGGAGATGCACTCCGTGATAATGAGGGGTTCTAAGAGCAGTATCAAAGTCTGAATTGGGTCTTCCAGGCCACTGGACAATTTAGCTCTTGTTTCTTGATGTGATTTCTGGTCTGGAGAGATGGCTCAGTTGGGAAAGCATTTGGGGCACAAATGCTGGGATGTAATATTATGAATGAGACTCAGAGCCAATTATCGGGGGAAGGCTGAAATATCAGAGAGAGGAAGCACCACAGTCAATTCTCACCCAGCTGTCTTGCAACTTCCTCAGCCTCGCTTTTGCCTGCTTCTGCCAGACGCTTTTGCCAGTAGCTTCTCTCAGTTGCTTCTGTCTTCTGTGGGTTTCTACAAGCCCTTATATACCCATCCAAGTTAGGGTAGTCTTGAACTCACAGAAACAGAAGAAATTCTTTTCTGGAGTTGTGGAATCAAGAGTGGAGGTCACCACTCCAGCTTTCCTTGTGCTGGGATTAAAGGTGTGTGTGACTGACTCAGCTGTATATCTTTGTATTCAAGGTTTAAGAATTTCCTGAGCTGTCTACTTAAGATTTGACTGGGTGCTCTCTCCCCAATATTCAGGTTTTATTAAATGGGTAATATATATTCACACTGGGACCTAAATTTATTCCCCAACACTCGCATTAAAAAGCTGGGTATGGCAGTGTGTACTTATAATTCCAGCAGTGTCAAGGTAGAGACAAGTAAATCCCTGGTGTTCGATGACTAAGTAGTCTAGCCTTGGCTAAGTAGTCTAGCTCAATCAGTGAGCCTGGGCCCTATTGACAAACCCTACCTCAAAAGATAACTTGAGGAATGACCCCCAAGGTTGACCTCTAGTCTCTATACCCTTGCACACATAAGTGCACACACACATAAACATCACCTCTAAACATACACACACACACACACACACACATTTTAAAATGATTTCTCAGGAGCTGAAGAAATGGCTCAGTGGTTAAGAGCACTAGTTGCTCTTCTAAGGATATGGGATCAATTTCCAGCTTCCCAGCACCCACATGGCAGCTCACAACCACCTAAACTCCAGCTCCAGGGGATTCCATGCCCTCTTCTGACCTCTGAGGGAATCAGACACACATATGGTACACAGACATACATGCAGGTAAGACATTCATACACATAAAATATTATAATACAGTAAGGATTTCAAGTTCAACTTGTAGCTTCACTGGGACAGGAAGGGATGTGGTTTAGACTTTGCATCCCACACAGGGTCCAGCACAGAGTAGGCACTCAGCAAATGTTTCCTGAATATATGAACTCTCTAGACAGCAAGGCAACATAGAATCGATGTCCCAAGAGCAATGTAGCTTCCCCAGATGCCAGTGGTATCCATGAGCATTCATGCAGACATTGCCCCTCCGACTCCTTTGCTCTGCCTATTGGCCGTTGGCATGTGGAGGCATCCTCTGCACCACTTTCCCATGCACAAGGCCCCACAGAGGCCACCAGGGACTTCGGCATTGTCCTGCCCAGAAAGCTTCCACTTGGGTCATTAATAACAGTGCATTTTATTAAAGGAAGGCGGGCTTCAAAGAGCTGCGGGTTTATGGGAAGCAACTTGGATGGGAGTCATTATTCTTGCCGCTCCATCTCGCCTCTCATGCTGTCTCCTCTGGCTTCCACAGAGCTCACGTTTGATCTCCTGCCTGGGCTTTCTTCTGTTGGCTCAGGGTCCGTGGGGAGCGAGCTATTGTGACCATGGTGGGGAGGATGGGGAAACCCTTTGAAATGGCCTCTGGTCTGAGGATGGCTATGGAAGGGCAGGGTGGGGGTGTTTTCAGAACTGAGGACCCAATGGGGTATTTTCACCAGGTTAGGTGATGGGAACTAGTTTACAAAAAGCCTGTCTTGGGAAAAGGTCAAGGAGCCCGTGTCTGTACCACTGTCTGTGACACATATACAATAGCCTCGTGCACAGACATGAATACACCAACCACCCAATGTCTGGTGTTTATGATGGACCACATCTGTGCTTGGTGGAGCAGGCATCATCCTCCTACCTCCTAGCAGATAGCCCCATTTTACAGATGAAGAACAGATGCCCAAGATACTGCCATGTCTCTCCACTGAGCTGACCTGACGGCTCCATGTAACCTGGGATGTAATGGCTCACCTCGATGGACTCCTGTTTTATCATCTGTGAAATGGGGATTTGAACAAATTCTTAGTCTCAGACTTCTCTGACGATGATGGGGAAGACCAGTCACAGACAGCTGAGAAAATCATGTGAGAATCCTTCAGCAAAGGCCTTTCCACAGCAGGTGAGCACACTTGCCTAGAAGCTGTGCTGTGAGGATGGTCACCAGTCTTTGAATGTGACACAGGAAGATGGCCTGCAAAGGCCTCAGACTGAGCCTTCCAGAGGAGAAAACAGCCTTTCATGGAAGCTTAAAACAGGAGAGAAAAAATACAGGAGACAGGGGCGTCTGAGGCACAGTAAAAGTTGCACAGAATGAGAATGTTAAAGGTAGAAGCCCACACTGATGCAGGTCGTAAGGATAGTTGCCATGGAGTCACCTGATACTAGAGGCAGGAAGCCATGCTGGACCACTGTGATGTACAGTTAGAAGGAGGAAAAAGCACAGGAGAGTGAAGGAAAGAGAAACTGGGAAGCAGGAGATGGAGCAAATACAGATGCAGTCAGAGAACAGGCCTTAGTCAACCTAGACACAGAGAGGCAGGGGGAAGGAAGGAGGGGAGAGATGGAACTGAGCTGGGGGGCATAGGGAGGGAGGGAGGGAGGGAGGGAGCGAGGCTGCTCTCTCAGGAACTCCCTTAAGGCAGCTTGACTATTCTTAATAGTGGCTGGGAAGAGCCCTCAGCACACCCCAGAGGGCTGCCTGGGGCAAGGCCTGGAAGGCAATCCCAGCCTGTGAGGCCTCTGAGGTGTCAGCTGAATGGGGGTGAGAAACCTGAGGTTCTTTTGGTTAAAACCAAAATTACGAATGTCTAGCTCAATTGCAGCAGTGAGCAGGATCCTCTGGCTCAGGCCTCCAGCTTTCTGGGTTTTATGGGAGCTACTTCGTTGTGGGTGTTAAGCAAACACAGTCTCTCAAGTTCAATCATAGGGACGGGGGCTGGATGGGAGCTCTTAAGCAGAGAGGCTTATGCAGCTGGAAAAATGAATCTCTAATAAGTTACCACCCAGCCCATGAGCTGGGACCTTAATACTAGATGGCAGAGGGAGCTCTGGGTGGTCGGAGCCTTCATGGTCACTGATCATCAGACCCTGCATAATTCTTGACAACAGGCACTAAAAATAATCCTCTCTTTAGTGTATTAATTAGAGGCCAGCCCTAACCAGTTCCTCACAAACACCCCTTTACTCCTTAAAATGACCCAATAAAGAGGTGGATTAACATTTAACCTACTACCATAGAATAGAACCTGTCACACAACAGAGATGGCTCCATTTCATAGATGGAAACACTGAGTTCTTTCCATGTACTTAAGATCCCAGCTAGTAAATGATCAAGTCAGGACTCAAACCCTGGGTTCTCTAATTGCCTCGGCAGTGCTGTCCAGGTGGCTGGATTGTACATAGCAGGTGTTTTCTTCAGGGAAGGCTCTGGCTATAGTCAAAGTAGCTTATGTGATAAGCTGGGGTGAAGAGTCAAGGGCCCACGGGTGGGACAGTCTTCTTTCTTGACTACCCTACTGGGAGTAAAGCCTGTGCTGTGTAGACGGCCGCCTCCATTGCAGGTACCCCGTGTCCCCAAGAAGTGCCTTTGAGGTAAAGGATGTAGGACAGTAAAGTGTTCTTAGAAGCTGAGGGCTTGTGGTGGTACTGTGGGTGGGGCTGATGACATCACCTCTGCCTGTCTTTCAGTGGTACACTGTCCTTTCCTTCTGGGGTGGGAGCATCTGTTCCTTCTCCTGCATATGATTTTAGCAAATATGCCTGCTCTAGAACCTTCTCTTGTCCCTTATTGTGGTTTTTATATGCCACTCTGACTGTTTGGAAGTCTTTTACCTGATCTTGGTCTGGGGATTAGTGATAGAACACAAGCTCAGATGTGCAAGGCCTTGAGTTCCATCCCCAGCACTGGGAGACGGGGAGAATCTTCCATTTTTAATAATAGAGTTTAATAAGACATCCGAAGAACACAAGAGCAAAATCTTGAAGCAGAATCTCTAAACCAAGTGTAACAGCCAGAGTCCTGTCAAAGACACATCTTCCTTTCTTACGTGCTGAGGTGATCTCTAATGTAAGGGAGACTCCATCTCTGGCTATCTCGACTCTCATGGCAGTAGAGAACCTTCCTCTGAAGTCACCATTGTGTTCCTGGTGCATCTCATTGTCAGGGGGTCATGTGACAATCCTCAGCTGCAAAAGAAGCTGAGAAAGCAAATGTCTGAATTTTTGCCCCTAATGTACAAGGTGAGCGTGAAAGGTAAGAGCGATAAAGACAGGGATGGTCATGGCTCCCTATAGCAGTCCAAAGAGCAACCGTAGGGCTAAAGTGGGTCTTTCACATCCCACCCTGGCTTCACAGAGAAGGCCTCATGCCTCGGTCTCAGAAACCCAGGCTTCAGGCACCCAAGTCTCACACACCCAGGCCTCACATGTGGCAGGCGGAGGAAGAGTCAATGACATTGGTCTAGGCTATGTTGCTCAGTGGATGGTGAGCATTTTTTTTTGGACTCTCTAGCTGGTGAAGAAAAACCACAGGGTCTATGGCACATGACCACAGCATATCTTTCCACTTTGGAGAAGGTACTGGGCTTCAGCCCGAGAGCAGACGGCTCTGATGATTCTAACAGTTACTATTGGAGAGGCATGTGACAGGAGAGTGTGTGTTCCTTTGCAGAGTGGCTGGATGCAAGTTTATGAACTGATACAGGGATACAGGCTCCTAAGCCCAGTCCACTCACATCCTGGGAGGACGAGTCAGGGTCTCCGCACGTTTGCTCTCTCACTCATCCCCTGGCCAGACCCCCAGGCTTTCCTATGACTTCCTGCTCTTCCTCAGTGTCCCTCCTTCCCACGGTCTTCAGTAAGACAGAAAAGTCATTTATTCATTTATTTCTCCTTCCTATATACATATCTCTATTCACTTGCTATCTATCCACTATCCATTCATCCATTTATTCACTCACTCACATTTATCTATTAATTCAACCACGAAACTACCACTATTCATTCGTTCATCTATCCACTCTGCATTCACCACCCACTTAATTCATGCATCCACCCACACATCCAACCATTATCCACTCATCTGTTCACCTAGCATCTAGCTACCACCCACCCATCTTCTTCTGTTACCCATGGATCTGTTATGTATTCATCCATCCATCATCCATTAATCCATCAGCCATTCATCGTCAGACCCATTAGTGTGTGTCAGGGTTTTGGATGGGATAGCAGTGCCATAACAGGCCTTGGGAGCTATTATATGTCAAACTGCATGCAAAGAAGATAAAACCTAAGGGAAGAAGTGAGCAGGGACAGTGGGGATGCCTTGAGAGGAAGAAGGGAAGTCTACCTTGGGCACGATCTTCCCAGGAAACACAAATTAAAACGGCAGGAGTTAGCTCTGATGACCTTGGGAGACCTATGCCTGATGACCTCTGGCTTTGATGTGGACTGCTTTCCTAGGGGAAGACTTGGATTTGTAGAATGTCAGCCCTCCTCAGTCTTAGAAGAAGTAGATTATGCCTTCAAACAGCTTTCCTTCTGGACGGCCTCCCTCCTCACACTCTTGGGAGTAGGCCTTCTGAAGCACGGATCCCATCAGGGCTCCCATCCCTGTCTGTTGCTCCTCGGTGTGAGGAAACGTTCCCATTTTCCTGTTGTGTCCTTTATGTTCTTTTAGCCTGTGTTCCAGCCTGTCACCCCAGCCCATGCCTTCCCCTCTTGCTTCTGATGTATGGAAAGGGCTGGTAAACGGGATTTCAGAAAAGCCAATATTAAAAAGACCTCACCATTTTTTTTTGGTATAAATACCATTTCCAACTCAGTCCATTTCACATTACCAACACTGCAGGGTTGGGAAGAGATGCAAAAGACTGGACTCAGGTGCTTTCCCATATTCTCAGCTGAGCATGCCCAGGGTGCAAGTCTAGAGGATGACCCTCCACCCTTCCCCCACCTCTCATACTTTGGGGTGTGGGTAAGCTCTCCCTCTTCTACTGTGGGTGCAGAATGCCCCCACCCCCCTAAACATTTCTGAAGATGTCAGGAAAGGCCACACTGTGAGGCTTAGTGCCACACCTAGAATACAGTTTAGTGTTCAGTAAGTGGTAGCTGTCACCCTCCATATGAATTCTCCTCAGCCATTTTATCACTCTCTACAGACACACTTCAAGGTTCTCCTCACCACTACACCCATTTCCCCTTGGAATGTGGCTAGTGTGACTGGTACCCTTGGCCAGGAAATGAAGACTGTTGCTTCTCCAGTGTTTGGCCTAGGGCCTGTTGCACAGTGGACATGAAAAACCATTTTCAGGGGAAAGTGGCAAGCTCGTGCCAAGCACATATGAGTGTGTGAGGGTGTCAGAAAGACAAAGACAGAGAGATAAATGTGCATGCTGAGCTACGCTGGGACACCTGGATAGGCGTGCCTATCTGGAGACCCAGTTAGATTTCCTCCCTCAGAGATGCAAAGTCCACAGCTATTTAAGGATGAAGAAAAGCCTTAACAGCCAATTCTCAAGGGTCAGCTTTTCTCTGTGGCGACACCAGCACAGTGGAGTTAGACAGAAAGCTGGCACAGGGCTTGAGGCCCAACGGAAAAGTAAATCATGCTGCTCTAGAAGCACTTGGTCTAGGCTGGGGGTGATTCATAAAATGAGGATGAGAAAGTCTGAAGCCACCATGGAAGGGCCTGAGAGAAATTTTCTTGTTTCTCATAAACCCTTCATTGCTGTTAGTCACTTCCAGTGATCATGTGGCTTAAAATAGTCATTGGCAGCAAGCTTTAAGGACATGTTGAGGCTGGTCTGTCTTCTTTCTATAGGAAATAGAGCAGGGCTTGTCATAGATGCATAGTTGTTTCTTCAGTGCGCCTGCAGCAACTGTGAGCTGACCAAAGGTAGAGGCAAGAATCTCCTCCTCCTCCTCCTTAGTTTTTATCCCTGTGTGTGTGGGTGTTTTGCCTGCACATATGGTGCATCATGCCATATGAATACAGTTCCAATGGAAGTGAGAAGAGATGTTACCTCTGCTGGAACTGGAGCTATATACAGTTGTGAGGTACCATTTGGAATTGAATCTGGGTTCTCTCTAGCCCCCTGATTTATTCTTGGTCACAGCTCATAATTCTTTCCCTGTAGTTTCCAAGCTGGAGCAATTTCCTTCTCCCCATAGCATTTATGAGGACATGAAGAAACATCTAGATTCTGATGTGCATACCTGGAGAGAGGCAGGCTGGTAGCCTAAGCATAAAGCGGGTTAAGATAGGAGAAGCTGTAACCATCCTTCAGGGCCCAGGAAGGGCCCACAACCCAAACATCTCCAGTTCCAGTAACACCCAGGTTGAGACTGGGAGCCTTAGTCCCAGATCTCACATTGCTGTTAGCATGCAAGACAATAGTATGAAATATTGTCACTTTCAGAGACCACCTGTGATAATGCAGTCCTCACAGAATCAACCTCTGCATTTTGTTCTACAGTGTTCAGCTACCTGGGTGTCAAGGTGAGACCATTACCTGTCAGGTAGGAGGTACCTGTGAGGATCCAAGAAACCTGAAAGATATAGTTTCATATCCCAGCAGCCGGTGGGGCTGTGCTATATTGGGACATGCACCCCACCCCCACCACTCTGCCAACAGGTAGCTCCTGCCCCTTCTCAATATACCCCTGCTCTGAACAGGACTTAGGAGAAGAATACAAACTGTCTTCGTTATGTTTCCTATTGCTATGACTAAATACCTGCCCCCAGATCACCTTAATGTTTTGTTTGGTTCGCAATCGAGGTTTGTAGTCCATCATTGCAGGAAAGCTGAGGCAGTGGGATCATGAAGCAGCTAGTCACATCCACAGCCAAGGGCAGAGAACAGTGAATTGGTGCATGCATGCTAGTGCTCAGCTTTCATACTGCCCAGGATCCACTGCCTAGGGAAGGGGAAGCAGGTTTACCTCTATTAACATAACTAGGATAATTCCCCCTAGACATACTCACAGGCTGACTTGACCTGGCCAGTCCTCCACTGAGACTCCCTTCCAAAGTGATGCAAGGTTGTCAAGTTGGCAAAGCTAACCATTCCACAGGAGTAGGAGGATGCTTCAGCCCTCCAGTGGACCAGATGGAAGGCTCTTGGGCTCTGGAGCCAGAGATCGTAAATAAAGCTCCACTTAGTTCCTTAGTACTGAGTGTGCTGGCTGTCAGTCTGGCTTTTTGGGAAAGCCATTTTAACAATGAAACAAGATTATGAAGAGAGTGGTGACCTTCTGGCCTGGGAAGGGAGTGGGGACCCTAGCTCTGTCGGTACTCACTATGACTAGGAAAATTGTCTACCTTGCTGGGTTTCTCCTTTGGTAAGTCTCAGGATATTATGGTATTGTTCCTGGGACAATGTGCTAGAAAAAGCCCCATCCCCTGCCCCACACACCAGGACATGAGATGTACACTTGTCAACACTTAGACGTCAACTGGACCTTTTCTTCAGATGTGGACACAGTAGATGCTGAGGTGGGGTGTTATCTCTTTCCACCTTGTCCTGTTCAACCATGGCTCCTCAGGGGACCTCCTGGCCCTAGGTGGGACCTTTCTGTTTATGCAGCCGGCCTCAAACCCACTTTCTGCCCCGGGTTTCTGGTGCAAGGCCAGCCACCCTAGGTCAGGGCAGGGCCTGGAGCAAAACAGGCCTTCCTTCAGCTTTCAATTTCAGTCGGCCTCCCTTTCCTTCCTCACCCTCACCACCCTGACCCGCTTCCTGGCTGCTGCGGCTCCTCCTCGGCCCTTGTGAAACCCCAACCACTGTCCCAGGCTTCTCTGTGCCCTACACAAAGGCCTATTGGATTCCAGATGCAGCCCGGGGCCGGCTCTCTAATTCAATTATGGTGAGGGGGCTTTCTCCTTTTTTCCTCCCCCTCTCCCTTCCTCTTTTCCTTTCTTTTTTAGATCAAAAACGAGAAGACAGACACCGTGGCCCTCAGAAGACGCTGAGGCCGAGAGTTCCCTTCGTGGCTCCAGCCCCAGCTAATGAAACAAGATTTTTTTTTCCTCCAGAACACGTGTGTGTAGTATTTGATGTGCGTCCCTCATGCCTCCCATTAGATGCTGGAAACCCATAGAAGTTTCCTCCCTCAGCTCTGGCGGCTTTCCCCACTGTCCGGTTAGCCTGGCCTCAGTGGCCTCTGCCTAGACCCCTCGAGGGTTTACATCTCTAACAAGGTCTTGCTCTGTTTCTGAACTTGACATTTCTCTTCTGCTGGACACACCCTGCTACACCTGGCTTTTCATACAGATACGGGGTGGTGTGGCTTCCACAGCAAGCACCTTATTGACTGAGCCTGGGGGCAGCCCGAGAGCATCATGGCTGGCTTGCTTCTCCCAGCCCCTCCCTGCAAGACACAGAACGTCATCCCTGGGTGTACAGACATACGGACATGTAGACCTCAGTCCTTAGCTCTCTTTTTCCTGTCTAGACTTCTTGTGGCCCCACCCCTCTGTGATGCTGAGGATAGCAGTCAAAGGGATGTGCTATCATGTGAGTGAGCAAGAAGGAAAGCAAAGCTAGCAGAATTCCAGTGGTCCAGACAGAAATCCCTCACCAGTATGGAGAACAGCAAGGAATACACATTTCTGTTCCCAGAGGAGTCAAGGAGGACGCGGGCCCTCTGCTTTTCCCACTTGTGTGCTCTGTCCAAGCCTACCTCCCCTCCCTTCTCTGAGCCTGACTCCCCACACCTTACCATTATTCCCAGATTTTCTCTGCCTCTGCCATGAAGTCCTTCCTCCTTCTCCAGATGACATCTTTGCATTTTGCCTGGAATGTCCCTGAGACATCCAAAGCCATCCTACTTGGTACTCTGGAAACGCTGGGTTACAGGTGACTCAAACGTATGTCTTATTCACTTGTGAACCATTTATAGTGTTGAGCACAAGGCGTAGCTGCCATTAACAGGATGCATGAGGCAAAGGAAATGTCCAGGTTCCATGATAGGGGCTTTATTCAGCCTCACACAAGCAATGAAGAAGATGAGGGGTAAGGCAGAGAGGCTGAGCATGCTTCCACATTTATGCTCCTTGGCTGCAGAGTTCTAACTGATGTTTGTTTCCAACTGCCTTTCATATGGTAGAAGCAAGATTCTGAAAACAATTGCTTGCTGCCAGTCCGGTTTGGGGAATCTCTTTGCTAAGTGCTGAGAATGGGACCCAGAGCCTCAGGCATACAAACACTCTGCTCCCGAGCCACACTCCACTGGGAATGATGTTTAAATCTTACTGATTTAATACACAATAGGAAAAAAAAATTGACCAACAAGTAACTTTGTCATTTTATCAGTGTTATCACCTAACTCAAAACCAAAGAGCTGGGCCTACAGAGGCTGCAGTTTTTAAAAATTACTTTTGCTAATGCTAATTAAATAATAGTATGTACTCAGAGCTGTGAATGTGGTTTGGAGATGATGGGGATGTCTGTGCAGCACAGCGGGAATCCTGACCTCAGTCTGCCGCCTCTGGAGCTATTACTGTCTCTCTATCCCCATAGTAATCTGACAATGTGGCTCTGGGTCTTTGAGAAGTGAAGGAATGGCTTTTTTATATGTTGCTGGGGAAGGAACACAGAGGGCCTTGGACCTGCTGACCACTGACTGTGTTCTTGTGAGCCTCTACCCTTCTGGGTGTGTTTTGAGAGTACCTGATGTGTCCTGCATCCTTTGAGGACATCTCAGAAACGAGGAAAGTGTCCTTTAATCTGTACATCTAAGCAGGGAGCACCTCTCACCTTTATATCCACCTGCAGGAGTGGGCATGATTATTTTATTTATTTCCCAAATCAAGGAATTGAGATTTGGGGTGGTGAGAGGATGTTTCCAAGCTGATACCTCTTTGTCACCTAGAGGAGTTTCTTGATGGCCAGAGGCACAACTGGAAAGCAGAGTGTTCTGCTGGCCATCATGTGCTGAAAAGAAGTGTGTTGATTGACATTTGGTCCTGTGGGTCATCTTGAGGAACACTGTGGTATGCAGAATCTTTTGTTTTTTAAATTCCCTCAAGGTTATGAAAGGGTTGCCCCTTGTTACCAGGGCTTCTCTCCTCATCCCTGTGTACGTGTTTCTAAACCACACACTGATAGATACCAATATTATCCCCTCTTCACGTTTTTCTCTTTGTGTGTAGATGTATGTGTATGATGTGTGTGAGTATGTGTGCTTGTGTGAGAACACAGATACACATGTATGAGACTACGTGTTGAAGTCAGAAGCGGCCTGGAGAGCTGACCCACACCTTTTACCTTGTCTTCTTAATTAATTAATTAATTAATTGTGGTGTGTGTGTGTGTGTGTGTGTGTGAGAGAGAGAGAGAGAGAGAGAGAGAGAGAGAGAGAGAGAGAACACCACAGGCCCTCGCATACTTTTATAGATGTACCCAACCTTCTGAATGAAGCACCAATTCTTTATTCATCTTTCCAGCCGAGCTCCAGGATATGGATATGCACCAGAAGGGATTAGGGCTAGGGCTAGGGCTAGGGTTAGGGTTAGGGCTAGGGTTACAGTTATGGCTAGGGCTAGGGTTAGGGTTAGGGTTAGGGTTAGGGCTAGGGCTAGGGCTAGGGTTAGGGCTAGGGCTAGGGTTAGGGTTAGTGCTAGGGCTAGGGTTAGGTTTAGGGTTAGAGTTAGGGTTAGGGTTAAGGTTAGGGTTAGGTTTAGCATTAGAGTTAGGGCTAGAGTTAATGTTAGGTTTAGGGCTGGCTGTATACATGGCTCTTTTTTACCTTTTGAGCCATTCCTTAGTCTCTGCTACTTTGTTTTAAGCCAGAGCCTTTTTTTTTTTTTTTTTTTTTTTTTTTTTTTTTTTTTTTTTTTTTTTTTTTTTTTTTTTTTTTTTTTTTTTTTTTTTTTTTTTTTTTTTTTTTTTTTTT
>PVIH01000558.1:136515-214059 GCA_004025045.1 Sigmodon hispidus | reverse complement strand
CATTTGTTCTGAATATTCAAACACAGGTCCTCAGTCTTGCAGGGCAAATTCAATAGCCAGTGAACCTTCTCTCTATTCCTCATTCAAATGGTCATCAAGACTCTTATTTTAGTTAGTACTTCTATTGCTTTTATAAAAAATCATGGCCCAAAGCAACTTGTGGAGAAAAAGGTTCCTTTTATGTTACATGTTAGGTATTAGTCCTTCAGTGAGGGAACTCAGGAGGGCAGGAACCTGGAGGCAGGAACTGAAGCAGAGGCTGTGGAGAATGCTGCCAATGGGTTTGTTTCCCATGGTTTGCCCAGCCTGTTTCTTATAGAACTGAGATCACAGGTCTAGGGGTCCTACCCACAGTGGACTGGTTCTGCACACATCAACTACTCATGAAGTAACAGCCCCACAGACTTGCCTTCAGGCCAATCTGATGGAGGTATTTTCTCTATTGAGGTTTTTCTTTCCAGATAATTCCAGCTTGTGTTAAACTGACAAAAGCCCAACAGCTCATAATTTCTAATTGTCATGTCCTTCTGGCTTGCTTTGGTCTACATCATCTTCTAAGCTTTTCATTAATATATTCTCAAAGTAAATACTTATCAGTAGAATGTCCCTAAATTTAACTTTAGGTTTTAAATTAAATTTCATCGTGTGTGTGTGTTTGTGTGTGTGTGTGTGTGTGTGTATATATGTGTGTGTGTGCATATGTATGTGTATGTAAGTATGTATGAGGGTGTGTGTGTGTAAGTGTGTGTATGTGTGCATATATGTGAGAGAGGTTGATGATGGGTTACTTCCTTAACTGCTCTCTACCTTATTTTTTTTAGCACTTTAGTTATTAACACCATTCACCTGCCGTTTTTTCATGTCATTGTAAACTTAAAAGCAAGATGCTACCTAAGGAATCAACACTTTTTCTGGGTTATGTGTCCTACCATATATGTTTGCACAGATATGCCCAACAAGGCCAGCACACACTATAACAGTCCTTCGCGAGGTTTTTTGAACACCTCACCTTCCACTTTCTGTTAGCAATGGGCCCACAGAGAAAATGCCCCTGACTCAGATGAAGCTGTCTTCTCCCAGTCCTGGTATCAGATTGCTCATCCAGGGAGATACCTGGGGAGGGCCCTCCTTGTAACCCTAGCTCCTTCAGTTTATAGGATTCTGCACTCTTCCTCCCCAGGGACCTGGACTACAGCCACCCCAGCCATTTTCCCTGTTTCCACATCCCGTGGTTCTTCTCCCATAGTCATACTTACTGAGTCTGATGTAGGAAGCCCAAAACCCACTCCAGAGTAACACCGAGAGTTGTGGATCCCCCGCACTCTTCCCCCCACCCCCGTTCTTTTCCAGACCCTCCATGGTGGTGCCAAGTGGCAGGAGGTGGGGTACAATTCTCCGCCTTCCTGCAACTCAGCAAATTGCAATTTATGAGTTTCAGTCCACATGAAAAGGCCCCCAATTAAGTCTCCCTGGATTTATTTGGAATGTTGAATTAATTTGGAAAAGAAGAGGGGGAAAAAACCCAACTTGGTTTCTGCCCAGTGAGGGACCATGACATTTAACCAAGTCTGGTCACTCTTTGCATGTTCTTCATATTTTACTTGGGTACCACATCCAAACCAGCCATAGGTACACTGTGATGATAACAAAACTCCATCTCATTATGAGGGTCACATTGTGGGTAAAGAGGCAACATTACCCCAGGAGAGAGGACAAGACCCAGCACAGGAGACCTGGGTTCTAATTCTGCTGTTCTACTTTCATGTGTTCTTGGGCTCTGCATATAGTTTGAGGCCTTGTGAAGAGATTCAACCAATCATTCAGATGACAGCTGAAGGTGACCTTCTTTCCCAAGGGTCTCTTCTGTTGAGACACTGTGTGTGAGGACACATGCACCTGTACCTCTATGTGTCTGCAGAGGCCCACAGCAACGAATGTCTTTTTCAATTGCTTTCCACTTTATTTTTGAAGCCAAGTCTCTTGCTGAAGCCAGAGTTCACAGATTCAGCTAGACTGGCTAGTCAGTCAGCCCCAGTGATTCTCTAGCCTCTGCCTTTCCCAGGGATGAGATTACAGGCAGGTACCATAGAGTGCAGCTTTCTACGCAAGTACTGGAATGTAAACCCAGGTCCTTGTCCATGCATCAAGCACTTTACCAGCTGAGCCATCTCTCTAGACTCCTCTGTGGAGTCTAATGTTCAGGGCCATTTTCCACACAGCTTTAGGGATAACAGTGTGGTTACATCGATTGGGTCATCCCATCTGATGCCTTGGGATCCTTGGTGACCGACTTGAAGTCCTCATGTCCTGGGAGTCCTTGCATGGCCTGGCCTCTGCCCCTTCTGCAGATGCTGCTTGGACCCTGTATCACCAGTACTTCCCATTTCTACATGCTCACCTGGTCCCATCCCAGATGTACTACCTTTGTGGATACTGTGCTGTTGGTGTGGGCAGCACAGAAGGCTTTTTTCTGAGTCTAGTTAACATATACCTTTCTTTCATTTCTCAATTTAGTGATTGTTTTCTCGGGGAAGCCTTCCAGGGCTAAGCCAAATGTTCCCTTTTTCTGTTCTCAGGGTACCACTTTTCTTCTTCGAAGCAATTGCCACATGACTCATTCACATTCCTGACTCTTCCATGACAGTGTGAGCTTCTGAGGGCATGAAGAGTCTTTGATATCATCGCTAGCTCCTGGCTCCTCACTCCCAGGCTCAACACAGTAGTGTAAACTAAGGAGGCATTTGGAAGTAACTGGCCAGTGAGTGAATGCATGCATCTGGAGGCAATCAGTACATATTTGCTCAAGCCACTGATTGTGAAGGATTCTACTGGATTCTTCATGAAATACCAGATGGGTCTCACCAAAGAAGCAGGTATCCAAAGAGGGGACTATTGGCACCACTGGGCATCAGTCTGGTCAGCATCTCCTGAGACCATGGTGAGAGCCAGGCCCTGCTTGTCTGCCAGGTAGAGATAATGAGAGTGTCTAAGCACAGGATGCTGAGGAAAATGAGTAGGAAATGACCTGTGAGCTATATCGTACAGTGCACACCTGATCTTTCATCTTTCCATCCTTACATTGGCTGCCTGAGTATTCCCTGTCCTGGTATCTGGATCCTGAGACCACAGATCTGAATCTGAGCAATCCTTTCCTTGGCATTCTTGAATGTTCCATATTGGAGGGCTCTCACTGCTCCCTACTGACTGACAAAGGCTGCTTTGCTCCCTAATTTTCTTACTGGGGGAACTTGGAGCTCCATTGGCTGGGCAGGTGGGATGTGGAAGCTAGAGCGTCTTCAGAGAGCACTTCCGGTGAGAATGGCCCACTCAGACCTTTTCAGATCTCTGCAGAGAGCCATCAGTGATTGAGTGTAGTGGTTCTCTAATGGAGCTGATTCCAGGGTCAGGAGAGCAGAAATATCCACCTTCGGAGCAGGCAGACATGGCTTTGAATTCTCCTCAGTTATTGACTTTTAGGGTCCCCCAAATTAGGGAATAGAGTGTGGGATAGTAGGTTCCCAGCCCAAATGGTGCCCTCTGTGGTGTGTGGTTCCACACCACTGCATGTCCTCATTCTTGGGTAACCTCTGAGGTTCCCACCATGGGCTTCTAGGTTGAAAACCTAGCTCACCTTCTCTGTGACGTCATACTCAGCATCACAGCACTCTTCCCCATGCTTCAGCCCCTCTCCCTTCTCTGTACCCCTTAAGACCCTCTCCCTATTCATTTGCTTGACATCTTCTGGTCATCTTGGTGTGTACTCATGCATACTCCTTGCAGTAAGATTCTCCCTAATCCACAGGTTACAGAGTGCCCTCCTGTTCACAGTCATTGCCACCAAAATGATCCTCCCTTGGTTTGTCATTTTGTCCCCTTGCCCACCTTTCTGCCTGTACTGTCAGATCACAGTAAGACACAAGGTCCTCAGTGGATGGAAAGGCCCACAGTTCTAGGGATGCTTCTTGACTGCGTGGTTGATTACAGAGGAGGCAACCCAGGCAAGGAGATTCTCTGTGCCATGGATGGCTGAGGACATCGTCCAAAAATTGCAAAAAGGAGATCCTTAAAGTGCAACGCTTTGGTTGCCAAGTTCCATCCCTCTCACATAACAGCCTAGGGATTCTGGCACAGCATCACCTTCCATAGCACATGATTCCCAGCGGTGGCTCCAAGGAGGCTGCTTGAATTTTAGCCACCTCTACCCAAGGAAGTGAGGGAATTGCAAAGGTCTGAGGACCCAGGCTGTGGTCCACCCTCTTCTCTTGGTGCTCAGCTACCAGGAACTTACTGCTCTGAAGAAACACTGTAGGAGCATGATCTTAAGCACCACACCAGAGTCCCGAAGCCATTAGGATTTGACAGGGCCTCTCCAACTCTCAAGGGATGTTGGACTCCTACGAGGTGCCCCTTATGAACAGCTACCTGGCCATGATGAAAACGAGAATAGGTTTGTCTGCTGCTGTGGACTACAAGCTGCTATCAGATCTCTGGGTCTGAGTCTAAACTCCACCTTACCACGTATCTAAGTAAAGGAGGCTCTGGTTATGGTGTATTCCACTCACAGACTTCAGAGATGTTAAAGGCCTGGCCTGAGTCACTGAGATTCCATTCTCTATCTGCAAACTGCTGTAGAGACAGCAAGCAGGACATAGGGTGTAGAAAGCTAAGAGGAAGTACTCAACCCCAGCAATGGTTCCCAGTCCTGTCCCCTCTCCACTCCACCATTCCTGGCCTGTCTTTGCAGCCCTGCTTCTGGGCCAGCCCCTCCAGTGCCTCTTCCTGGCGGATCGACCAGGTGGTGGGCTTTTTCCACTCTCACTGCCCTCCTGGGATTCTGACTACTTGGGAAGAGTCTCCTTGAGGGCTGATGATCCCTCACAGCAGTTTTCTCTGAGAGGCACTAAAAGGGGGTTCTATGAGAAAGTGGCAGAAGCCTAGAGCAGAGGATGGTGACCTGATGAGATTGGGGACCTGAGGTCTGGAGCACTTTGTATCTGAGCCTCTTGTAAATTTCTCTCTTGAGTCTCTCTGAAAAGAGATAAGAAGGGTGGCTGGCAACCCTCATGAGCCGGTTTCTGTGTGAAGATGTCTTGGAAGCAGCTATGGGAGATGGGAGGCTGGCCTTGGTTTGTGGGCAATGAATCCATGGAAAATGTTGGGATGTTGTCCTGCTTTTTGAGCCCCTGGGGGGCTGCAGACAGGATTCAACTGTGGGAACATGCAGAGCTGACAGAATCAAACTGACTTTTTGACACATTTCTGTGGGAAGGCTTCCCTGAGTGTAAAGCCATATCCCAGGGCAGGGTAGGATCTTTCATGTGGCTCGGGGTTGACTCTGGCCCCCTTCACATGACGCCTGGGTGGAGAAGCAGAGTGTGGGATGGGATGAGGCCTTGTTAAAAAAAAAAAAAAAAAGGCTGAGTCTTCTGCTTCTTTCTGCTTCCGTAGAGGAAAACTACTCTCAGTCCAATTGCTTGTAGCCCCTGGAGTTCATCCTTACTCGTCTGGGCACTGGGTTCAAATCCTGTCTCTACCACTCACCAGCTCTATGACCAGAGTGTGTAGGTTAACATTTCAAGTTTCTGTTGCATCATTCAAAGAAGCAGGGATAGCAAAGAGGTGAGAAATGGCTTCCAGAGCATCCCAGGCACCTCACGGAGATGTTCACTAAATCATATGTTATATTTCAAAAGATCATACAGAACCAGAAGTGATGTAACATACCTTTAATCCCAGCAGTCAAGAAACAGAGGCAGGTGGATCACTGTGAGTTTGAAGCCACACTGATCTACAAAGTTAGTTCCAAGACAACCAGAGCTACACAGTGATATTCTGCTTCAAAAAAACCAACCAAGCAAAAAGATTATGTAGGTCATTACTTTCCCGAATCCTAACAAGGCAGTAAAGTAGGGATTATTAAGCCTATTTTGCAAATGAAGAAACTGAAGCTGGAGTTTGAGATGCCCAGAGACAGCCATGGCACACAGATGTAAACCAGGTCAGCAGGCCTCCAAGCCCTGCTTTTGGCCTGTAAGAAACCTGTGTACTTAGTAATATGAACGAAAGGGTGACTAACACTTGGTTAATGCAGCTGATTAGGAATGCCAGGGGCATATGCCATAGACAGTTATCACTGGAACTTCAAGGGGTGTTTTTATAATGGCGTCAAAGCATCCCCATTTCATGTGGGGATACTGAGCCTGTAACAAGATCATTCAAGGCACAGCAAGAGTAGGGTATGATTAACACTAACTTCCCCTCTCCTGGGACTGTTCTCAGCCCAAGGACTGGGAGACGTTTTGGGGAATGCCACTGAAGCCTGAGTGGACTCGAAGCAGAGCTCAATGATGTTGGGTCTATGAGGCCATTCTGGCCGGCATCTGAAGTTTGAGTGGTACCTGCTCAATGTTCATGTATGCTTCACAGAGTAGAGGCCATGTATTAGGTAGGGATACCAGGGCTGATCAGACCAAACCGGAGATTGTCTGGCTTCATGCCCTGCCCTAGAATCACCAAGGCTCTACCATTCATCAGAACAGAACTGGAGAAGCCAGGACCCAGGACTTCACAGCAGACCAGATCACTGACCCGTGGTTACAGAGTGCAGTGGTCAGCTGGGAAGACAGATGGACTTGACCTTTTATTCTAGTTCTGCCATTTGTCCACAGTATACCCTAGGTGAGGTTATTTACCCTTACTGATCAAACAATGGGATTTGGGGTTGGCAAGATGGTCCACTGAGTAAAGGCACTTGCCTCCAAACCTGGTGACCTGAGTTTGAACTGTAGAGCCCCAGGACGGAATGAGAGGACTGACATCAGTAGCTTGTCCTTAAGAAAAGGACAACTCTGTGCCCTGCATGAGACTTGCAGGGGACCTAAATGTGGCTGTGCTCCTAGAGACAAGGCTCAGCATGTGGGAGGCATTCACACTTGGCCTTTGATACTTAATGCTGTTATCATTTCAAGTTTTAGAGCCTTTTGTCAGTTCAAACCATGCAGCTAGAATGGTGCCTGGGGCTTCCGCGACAAATTAGTGAGGCGTTTGACCCCATATGGAACTTGCTGATGATCAGTGCCACCATAAGTTCTGGCTGGGGACCTGAGGACTGTGGTCTTTCCAGTGACTCCTGTAGAGTCTTGGTATGTTTGAGCATGGCTGAGGTTAACTGTCCATTTCTACTGGTCACATTTCTTTGCAGTGGTCAAGGGTTTCTGTTAGATGTAGCCAGGACAACTGTGCTGGTCAGTAGGATCCATGTCACCCTTGCTTTGTCATGGCCTGGCAGAAGCTGGGAGCCCTGGAGTCCTCTGAGCCCAAGTCTGTGTGTGACACCTTGGGGGTCTGGGTTTTAAAATTTCCAAACCTGTGACCTTCTCCTGGCTCAGTCTAGTAACAGCTACCCAGAGGTCATGGGCATCCTTCCTGGGGGTGGAGGTGTGGTCCTCCCCGGACCATTTGTAGGGTTGGCTTTCAATGGGCCTCTGAGAGCACCTCCTGAGACCTCACTCTCTCTCCAGAGGCACGGATAGATCTTCTTAGGAGCCACAGAAAATACCAAAGCTTAGAGTGGATTGAAAGCCACGTGGACCCCAGGGCTCCTCACATCGACTGCCTTGTCCAAGGAGCAGCAATCCCTACACAGAGGCTTCACTGAGCTCGGCCCAGCATTCACAGGCCTCTGCTGCCTGGGAAAGGAGAGATGCTTAATTAAAGTTGTCAGGGCTAAGCGAAGTCACCAGTGTCAGTTTCCTCCCTCTGGCTCTGTTGTCAGAAGAAATTGGGCAGTCATTGACTAATATGCAGTCCATTTCCCTAATATTTCATGGATGCTTGAAGGGCGAATTGGAAAGAGAGAAGATGAGGCCCTTCTGAGACAGGGAGGGGGGATCTCCCATGCCTGTGGTTGTCTGGGCAGAATGACTGTGTTTCTGACCCTTTCTTGGTGTAGTGTCTTCAGGACAGGGTTCAGAAAGTGGCGTCCAGGGATGGGGTGCTCTGTTTATTAGGGTTACTGTCCTTGCCCAGCAGAGGTAGCTAAAGTTTGCTAAGCTAGGTGGGAGAAGCCAACTGCTATTTCTGGGGAACTTCTGGAGCCATAGCAACTGATACTGTCACAGTCCTGGTTGCCAGACAGCCTCAGTTTCTCTATTCAAGGAATGGTAATGAATGTATTTACCACACTGAACTGTGTATGTATTTTAAAACCTTCTGTCATTGACTGATTGGAGAGGAAGGAGAGAACATTCTGAGGTATATTAACCATTGGGTTTCTTCTTCTGAAGGGTGCCTCTATCCACAGGCACACCAGGAAAGCCATTGAGCCACAAATAGGACTTGTGGGCATGAATCCATGTCTGTGCTATCTCAGCAACCAAGTGATGTGGTCATCTGATTTTACTTTTCCGAGTCTCAGTTTACTGACCTGTAGAGCTCTGGGTACTGTCTATAGAGTGCAAGCCCCAGCACAGCAGGGGCTTTGAGTGACTTCTGTCTATTCCCTAGGGCCTGCGAGAGAAGCAAAGAACAAGAGGTATAATTGGCTGTTATGTTTGAGGTTTATTTTATGTGTGTGTCTCACTTGGTTGCATGCAGGTGCACTGCATGCATGCCTGGTGCCATGGGAGATCACAAGAGGACATTGGGCACTAGAGCTGGAGTTGCCAATGCTTTGAGTGGCTGGGAACCACCATGCAGGGGCTGAGAACCCAACTGGATTCCTCTGCAAGAACAGCAAGTGGGATTCAGTGAGTTCTGAGAACATCAGACATTGCTGCTGTTGCTGTCAAGAACATCAACTTGAGCTCGACCTTAAAAGATGAAATTTGGAGTCCCTTAGCCTGGGGTCCCTCTGAGTGCTGTGTGGAGCTTGTCCCAGGGAGGGAAGCAGCACACTCAAAGGTTAATAGTGAGAAGAAAAAGCTACTGGAATGGCAGTATTATATATATGTAATTTTTTTTTTACTTTTTAAACACTGTGTGACTTCTGAGCAGACAAGCTGTCACCTGGTCCCTAGAGTTTCGTGACACCATCCAGGGAGCCTGGCCTTGGTGTGGACATAGACACACCCCATGGCTGCATCTGGGAGGCCCACTTGGCGGTTCTTATTGAAGGTTCCAGTGTTCCCAGGCCTTCACAGCATTGCTTAATCCCCCCCTGAATACAAGCAGCCTTTAATTTATGGGGACACAGTGATGGCCCCAGGGTCTAAACTAGAAATCAAAGCAAGCAGGCATCATTTACCATAAGCAAGCTTATCCCCAGTGGATTCTGAGACTTGAACATGAGGAAGCCCGAGATCCCTGGGTACTCACAATAGAAGCCACCGGCGGGCACATGGGCGGTCCTTCCAGGCTCTGACCTCAATGTCCCTCCCAGCAGCTCTGTCTGGAGGAGCCTCTGAAGAGCTGAGAGGGTGGGTGGACAATGGAGGGAGGAGTTACCCCCAGGCTGTAAGGGGAACCTTGGGTCACCATATACTCAGAGGACTCCTCCTTCCCTATTCTAGAACAGGTCCTGAACATCTGGGGTAGCTGTAAATCACACTAGGGAGGTGCAACCTGGAACCCCTCTAGCAGGGTGGGCTCTGGCACTCTGAATCCCCACACTGAGTGGGACGGTGATGTGCTTGAAAACATGTCAACCAGTTGCAGAAGGAGACAGGCCTACTCCTCAGTGTTGACTGACTCCCATGATTTAAATATTGCCCCTGGAGCCAAATGCCATGGTCTAAGACCCGGGGCTTGGGAGACATGGGCATGCTCAGAGTGAGACTGTCATATACAGCCTCAGTAGCAAAGAGAATGACACAAAAGGGAAAAAAAATTAGGGAAGCGATGAGCTCTGACTGCTGTCTTTATTTTCAATATAATTTACGTAGTTGTATGTATATAATTTGAAATTTAACCATGGCTGTATTTAACAATGGGCTTTTGAAATTCTTAAAAATATATCAGTTGGGCCTGAGGAGGAGGAATGAGCTGGTCCCAGGATTGAGGACAGGGCTTGGTCCAGGAGCATCACACCTCTGTCCTTGGGCAGTTCCCAGCTTTCCGGGAACACCATCACTTGGTAGTACCCGGAGTCCCGAGGCCTCCTGACTTGTTTCTGAGTGACTTCTGGTCATGGGAGGTAGGACACAGAAGCAAGAAAAGGCTCCATTGTTAAGTTCCTTTGACTGAACCACTGTTACCTGGATTTCTTCCAAGCTTGACCCTTCCGGAATCATCCAGGCCTTTCCCTGGGGCCTGGCTCCCCCCCTCAACCTGGTTTCTGTCCTTCTGTTCCACTCTCCTCTCCCCCCCTCCTGTTCCCTCTTCTCTTTTCTTCTTCTCTGTCTCCCACTTGGCAGCACTAGGGATAGAACCCATGGCCTCATGCACTCGAAGCAAACCCACTATCGCTAAACTATATCCCAGCCCTGCCCACCTACTTGTTTTCCAGGACAGGTTTCTCTAAGTCACCCAGGCTGGCCTTGAACTTGCTATGTACCCCAGGCTGAGTTCAAGCTTCCAGCTACTCTGGAGCTGAGGCAGAAGAATCACAAGTTTGCCATCACCATTCTGGGACAAGGTTGCTTCTGAAGGTGATCCTTTTAGTTTATCGTTCCAAAAGAACTAATGCATTCTATTTTTTCCTTTTAAGTTTGTATGTAATTGTTCTTGTGTCTATAAGAACCTGAGTCAGGAGAGGCAGAGAGAAGCATCGGGCCTGGGTAGATGGGGGCCACACATGCAAGAAACAGAAGCTGACATGCTTGGAAAAGAAAGCAAGAAAAAGGTTTTGGCCCCCCTCCACCCTTGAGGTCCCTACCACCAGGAAAATGGGCTATCTTTTTCTAAAAATTCTCCATCCTGGTTTGAGTCCTACACTCCAACCCCTTTCCTAGCTATTCAAGTTTGGGTTGGTCATCAAGCCTCTGTAAACCCTCAATTCACCCTCCATTGAAGGGGAGCACAATAACTCCTGTGGTGGTGGAGCTGGGACTTAGGGTCAAGAGCTCAGCACAGTGTAGGTCTTGGGATGTGGATAGCTGGATAGTTCTCATTCATTCTGGAAGCCCAATAACATGGGTCTTAGTCCCTGTGGTCCTGGCTGCACCTCCATCCGGGCCCTAGTCTTTGCTGTCTTTTGGGTACCACAATGCAGACTGTTTTTCTAATCTTTTGTCAGCAAGATTCATGGACACACTTACCAAAGGCTAGGGGAAGTGGTCTCCCCCCCACCCCCACTTCCCCAGCTGCAGGATCCACGGATGGTAAGAGCTCAAGAGAAATGCCCAGGCAAGTTTCACATTTTCCAGACTCTCTAGGGCTCCAGGGCTGTGTTTGATCACTTCACAAGGGCCTGACACAGACAATCCAGGTTTGGAGGCCGACAGGGCAAAGAGCTCTGAAGATCAAGTATCACACAGGACATTCTTGGGGCCCCCAGTCTGGTGCCGGGAGCAGGGCCAGTCACTTGTGTAAGCTGGGACCCTATCACCAGACACAAACCAGGCCTGGAACGGGTGAGGGTATCCAGGAAGCCATCCTGGCTAGGTGCCAGATAGGCCTGGGGGTCTCCTGGGACACACCAGGATCTCTGTCCTCTGCAGCCTGCTGTCTGTGAGGCCACATTCTTAAGCCCAGGAGCCCAGCCAGGGGCGGGGAGAGTGGGCAAAGGCACCTCCCTTCCCAGACTTAGCAGAAGAGATTATATCCTTGTGAGTAGAAACCCCTTTCTTGGAGATGTCCTGTTCACTGGCAGGTTTGCAATGTGGAAGGTCAAGCTTACTCTCCCAATCTTACTCAGGAGTTGAGTGGACAGTCCAGACAAGGACACAGGGTTCCAGGGAGCCCTAGGTCTTAGCACCTTATGGCTGTGTGATCCAGGCCTTCTGAGTGACAGCTCATTGTTCTTCCGACCACATCATGATGGCTCCCACGGAACTGATGGCTGTGTGGTGTGGGGCAGAAGAAAAATTCCTTTTGTCCTTTTTTCCGGAGGGTCTGTGGCCACCCCAAGTCTGGCAGCTTTACAAGAATGGGCTTGTAAACTCAGCAACACCCCATAAGCCTTTTATGGAGCCTGCTGTGGTAATGGACACTAATCCATTCTCCCAGGCTAAGCCTGCTGGGTGCTGGGGGTGGGCAGCTGCATGGAGCCAGGCACCCCTTTGACCCATCCCAGGTGAATGGTCCTAGGGAAATCAGTCTGGTAAGTACCTGAGCAATGCCAAGACTCTCAGCTAGGGGGCACTGTGCAGCCAGCAAGGGAGAAGACAGGATAGTTGGAAGCCTAGGCTCAAAGTGTTCTCCCTCCACCGACAGTGGCAAATGCATCAGGTTTTTTTTTTTTTTGGGGGGGGGAGGGAGACAGCCAAGAGTATAGCTGGTCACTGGGAAATCTTGTTTAAAATTCAGTTTCGAGCACTGAAGCTAGGCCATGCAATGGGTATCGATGAAGAGCTCTTTGGTGCATGCCAGTACTTTAGACCCACCATGTTGGAAAAAAATGGCAACTGCTGATGGAGGAATGAGAAGCAGGTAGCACATTCACACCATCCATCCACTCAACATGTAGAAAGCTGCATTGAAGGAGACCATTGGCATGACCCTAAGCCCCCCCCTGGGTAGGAGTGGCCTCTGTACTCCGGCTCCTCTGGCCACTCACCGCTTCTCAGTTCCTACCAGCCTAACACTTCAGGACTCAGTCTGTTGAGATAATTAACAGGGAGTTCTCAGCTTGCATGGGGGCTATGAGAAGAGAGGAGATCCTGAAAAGGTTCTGAGCCTGGGACTGGGCCACCATCCTTTGCCTGCCCATTGGCCAAGACAGGCATGGCTGCCCCTGCCTCTGTGTAAGCAGACTGAGAGCGTAAACAGTGGGGATTTGAACACCCTGACCTCACCACAGCCTTGAGGACTCTAGTTTGGGGTTTTATTTTAGCCAGGTATGGAATTTTTGCACATGTATATGTGTGGCATGAGTCATGTGTGTGCACATTTTAAAAATTAAAACTAATTTGATTTTTATTTATTTTATGTGTAGAGTGTTTACTTTTAAGGACATCATATACATGCAGTATCCTTAGAAGCCAGAAAAGGGCATCAGATCTCCAGGAAGTCGAGTTTCGGATAGTTGTCAGCCCATCTGGGTGCTGCAAATCAGATCTGGGCTGTTCGGAAGAACAGTTAATGCTCTTAGTCACTGAGCCATCTCACTAGCCCTTTCCACCTTGTCTATTGAGACAGGGTTTCTACCAACCCGGAGATCACTGTTTTGGCTAGTCTGTGTGGCTAGCTTGTTCCAAGGTTCCCTGTCTTGGCCTCCCTAGCTCTGAGATTACCGGAGAGCAGTCACACTCTCTGACTTTTACGTGGGCTCTGAGGATCTACACTCTGGTCCTTTCCTGCACAGACATCTCCTCAGCCAAATATGGATTTTTTCACAGCTCAATAAATGATATGTGCAGTACATTCTGCCCACATGTTTACAAACTAGGGACCATTCTCCAGTAGGGTGTGTGTAGGGAAAGAGTCCAGATGGATGCTTCTAAACTCAACTACATCCCACATCCCTGGTTGCAAAGTGAGGATAATAGTAGGATTTGCCTCAGAGGCTTGTTGGAGGATTAAGTGAACCATGCTTGGACATCATTGGTTTTCCCTGCCCATTGCTATGTGTGTGGGACTGCCAAAGGCTCTGTTGAATCCAAGGATTATCTGCATTGTTATGTACAGCACAAAGTTGTTCAGATCCATTTATTGTGCCTCTTTTCTATGTCAGGATCTGAAAGGGAACTGTCACATCACTGTAAATAGAAAGGTAGATTTAGTCACATTGGAGTTAGACAGCTATGAAGATCAACATTAGAAAAATAAAAGAATGTCACTAAAAACTAATACAGGTTGTGATCATTGTGGTGGTGACAGGACCCTGTGCCTGAAAAGTGAGGTAAAATGATACATACATGTCACACCAGTTTCAGCTGCCTGGATTTGACACAATGCTCTACTCACAATAATCCTGGGTGAAGAACACGTACAGGAATTTATTTCAGCTGTCTTTGCAACTTCTGATGAAGCTGCAATAATTTTTTAAGCATAAGTAAATCCAAAGGTTGATTTTCCTGAGTCCAAGGTAGAGTATCCTCTGTTCAAATGAGACTCCTGTAATAATGAACACAAACCATTCTAACGCCATATCAAAAGAACACATCCATTCTGTGGAAATCAAAGATACAAAGCAGGAGACCACCAGATGAGCATGAGTGGTGTGTGCTCATCTGTGGCATTACATGGGGCAGCTCATGGTCCTGTACACCAAGGAGAATGCCTATTTATCCTAGGGAGCCAAGCCTAGCCCTTCTAGGGCTGCCCCTACTTGAGAACCTGGGTGTGGAATGAGACATCCTGAAATAGGATGTCTGATTTCTGTCCAGAGATCTTGTTGAACAGTCCCTAACAGGCCTTTTCCAACCCACACATTCTCCTTTGTCAAAAAGGAGACTGTGAGATTGGATCAAGAGCTCCTGAGCTAAGAACCTGAAAGGCACCAATCCTTCCCTGAGCCCAAAGCTGTTGGAACCATCCTGGGAAGATGAACTAAATTTGTCTCCAACCCACAGCCACCTCTCCGGGAGTTTTCCCGGGACCGAGGGAACATGGGTTCCTAGTACATAGAACTGTCAGTTTGGGACAAATCAGGTGAGGCTGGTCACTCTAACCATGTAACCTATAAGTTTCTAAAGAGTGCTTGAAATGTGGCCGCCCCAACTGATCACAGCTGAAAGCATGGAATCTATAACAGATGCCCCCCCAAATCCTATATATGGAAAGAGAAAATAAAAGATAACTCATGATAGTCTTCATGATGTGTGTGTGCATGCATGGAGTCCGAGGGGGTGTTCTCAATTTTTTTCTTATAAAGGATTTCTCATGGGTTCTGAAGTTCTTTGACTTGGTGAGGCCATCTGGCCAATGCGCTCCATTGATTTGCTTACATCTACTCTATTCCCCCAGCACTGAGGTTACAAATGCCAGCCACTGCATCCAGCTTTGTATGTGCATTTTGGGATCTCAGCTTAGGTCTTCATGCTTCTGAAGCAGACACTGACCAAGCCACCTCCGTGGCTCTAATCATTTCCATATTGACTGCATGCTCTAATGATAATACTTAAGATATCCTGGGTAAAGAAAATATTATTGAAATTAAAGAAATTATTTTAAAAACTCATTTTAGCTGGGTGGTGGTAGAGGCATCCACAATGGCACAGCATTGAGGAGACAGAGGCAGGTAGGTCTCTGAGTTCAAGATCATCCTGGTCTACAGAGCAAATTCTAGGACAGCCAGGGTTACACAGAGAAACCATGCCTTGAAAAACAAAACAAAACAAAAAACAAACAAACCCAAAACTATAAAAACCCCAGAATAATTATAAAAATTAAACATTTAAGGGATTTTTAATGAAAATATATAAAATTGTGTGTGTGTGTGTGTGTGTGTGCTCCCAGCACTGGAAAATTTATATATTAAAAATATATAAAAATTGAAGTTATATTTTATCTGTGTCTCGGGAGTGTATCACGAGAGTTTCCAAAAGCTGTAGAGCTGCTTGGGAAGGGGTTGTCAAATCCCTTCCAAGCTAATAACAGCATCAGGATGCTTTCTAAGTGGGTGCCTAGGCATTTTTTTTAATGGAAAGCACTGGCATCTACTCACCTCAGTGTGTGGATACCTCCAAATTGTTCCCTCCATTCTCTTTTTAAAACTTTTATTATTTTATTGAGAAAGGGTCTTACGCAGCCCAGGCTGGCATCAGACTTGCTGTGGAGCTGAGAATGCTTTTGAACTTCTGGTCCTCCTGCCTTGACTTCCAGTGCTGGGAGCACACACACACACACACACACACAGAAAGACACACACAGACACACACACAGAGACAGACACACACACACAGAGACAGACAGACAGACACACAAAGACACAGACAACCAGACATACACAGAGAGAGAGAGGGAGAGAGAGAGAAAGAGAGAGAGAGAGAGACAGACACACACACACAGAGACACACACACACACACACACACACACACACACACACACACACACACACACACACACACACACACACACACACACACAGACACACACACACACACACACACACACACAGAGAGAGAGAGAGAGAGAGAGAGAGAGAGAGAGAGAGAGAGAGAGACAGACAGACAGACAGACAGACACACACACACACACACACAGACATACACACACACACACACACACACACACACACTGCTATGGCTAGGTTATGGAGTGCTAGAGATAACCACATGCTAGGCAAGCACTCTGCCAACTGAGATGCATCATCCATCCCTACCCCTCCATCCCTACCCCTCCCGTTCTCATCAGTCAGCTTGTCCTGTCCTCTGTTGACAGATGCTCCCCAAAGCCTAGGGCTGCTTCCTTCTCCCTGGGTAAATTTTCAGCTGTCAAATGAATACTAATCTGAAAAAGTCTGGAATTGCTGAGATGCTAAGGAGAACAGGTCATGCCCTGATGCTAAGAAGGGCCTTTGTCTCCCACCCCCAGACAATGGCTAGCTGGAGGTCAGGTCACCAGGGCAGTGGGCAAGAGAAACCAGCATCAAGGAGAAGGCACTTCTGGGGCATCACAGGCTGAAAGAAACCAAAGAGAGAAATGAGAAGTGAGGAAACATTGTGAGCCACAGGAACAGCGCTCACTGCTGGAGAGATGATCAGGGGTAGGAGCACTTGCTGTGCAAGGATGGGGACCCAAATTTACATCCCTGCTACCTACGTGAAAAGCCAGGTGTAGAGAGCAGAGACAGGAGTATCACTAAGGCTTACAAGATGCCATCTTGATGGACCTTGTCCCTAAGGGATAAGGCTGAGGGAGATAGAGCAGGACACCCAGGGTCCCCCTCTGGCCTCTTTGCATGCCCTTGAACAGGTTTATTCACCTGCACCAACATATCACACACACACACACACACACACACACACACACACACACACAGGCTGTCTCTAAGAGGTAAGCCACAATGAAGTCCCTCTCCACTGTCCCTGAACCTTCTACTACCTAGTAGCAGGAGGCGGGAGAGAAGCCATAATTGAGTCCAGGTTATAGCACTGTTCCTGGTAAGGAGAGGAGGTGACAACATGGCTGACATCTGGGTTTCACAGGACTTTAGGATCTACCAAATCCACCCTGGCAAAAAGGCCAGGATCCACATCCCCCATGACCACACAGGGTACTGTGACCCTCATTTATACCATTGCTTACCCAGCATGCTTAGGTGCCTGAGGCGAAGTGGACAGGGTCAGGTATATGTATATATGTGAGTTTTTCTATTTGTTCAGGCTCATTCGTATAAAATTCACTCTTTCCTCTTTGGTGGAGGCAGTAATTCAGAAAAATGCTGATAGTTAGAAAATTAGTGGGGTCGGGCACATTTACCAGAGAGGAGCCATGTGACTGCTGCTAAGGGATAAGGGAAGAAAGCTGGTCCCAGCTCTTCAGGAAGGCATTGTCTCAGTGACAATCTGAATCTGTGCCAAGATCAAGATCGATTTGCCAAGTATAGTGACTTGATTCTGTTGTCCCAGCATTCCGGAGACTAAATGAAGTAGCTTATAAGTTCAAGACCAGCTTGGGCAACACAGCAAGTATCAGACCAGTCTGAGCTATACAACAAGACTCCATTTCAAAAAACAAACAAACAAAACTAGAAAATAAGTTATGTTTGTTCAGCTTCTGCACTGAGCAGGACACACCCAGGGCTCTCACAGGTGCACTGTCAGAGCAGACATCTTGGAGCAGGAAGGCTTGGGCGACCTTATGAAATGAGGGTGATGCTGATGGTGAGAAGACAATCCTACACTAGCACTGTAAGGTTGAACAACCCAGCCCCTCCCTGGGCCTCACCTTCATTGGTTATAGAATGAGGTGAGCAGGTTGGCGTCTTCACTCCATGATGCCCCAGGAGCTGAAGCCACAGGGGAAAATAAGTGGGAATCCGAAATGGAAAAAGTGTCAGAGGGCTCCAGCAAGGACCTAGGGGTTGCCGGTGGGGGGCTGTGGCAAGCCTTGATGGGAATGACTCCCCCAAACCAGGAAGAGTCACCCAGTTCCTTTATCCATTCTGGTCCATTCTAGGGCAAGGAAGGCCCTTGCTTTCACTGGGATCTCAAACAAGTGGCTGTATTGTATGTGCCCCGTGTGGGGGTGGTGCAGGCCAGAGGCTGGAGTCCTGGGAATCATCCCTCTGAGGGCAGAGGCCAGATCTGGGCTCAGATGGCTCCTCGGGTGGCACCACTAATCTTTGTTGCTTCCCGGCTTTGCCCAGCATCTTCTCAAGGCAAGAAGAACACCAATTCCAAGGTGACTGTTTAAGGAATATGAGGAGGGTTAGGTTGTGGATTCAAGATGATTTCCACTTTTGTTTTTCATTCATATTGGCATTCTTGCCAGCCATCTTGTGGGTTCTGCCTCTGGGGGCCTTTTGGAAGGTCGCTCCAGTAAACAGCTGATGGTTGTATTTCTTGATTTGTTCCTTCAGCAGACCCATTTGTAAGTGGCTGCGAAGGTTCTCGTGAGACCCCAAATGTATATGTAAATCTGAGGATGCTCTTCCAGCATTACATAACATCCCATAATGATCTCTTCCCCGGTTCCAGGCTCACTGTTATCTAAAACAAGCTCTTTTAAGAGGAGATGTTCTTTATGTTTTTAACTTATGTGTATGTGTGTATCCCTGTGTGAGTATGCACACTTGAATGTAGGTGCCTGTAGAGGCCAGAGAGGGCATCAGATCCCCTGGAGGCCCAGTTATAGGCAGCTGTGGGCCTCTCAATGTATGTGTGGGAGACGGAACTCCAGTCCTCAGAGCATAACAAGAATTCTTAGTAGATGAGCTATTGATCTAGTTCCATAAAATTTTTATGTATGTATTTTTTTACTTACTTACTGTCATTTCCATCCTATACTAGCACCCCCTCCCTCATGTAGATGTCATACATGTGCTCTGAGGCATGGACACCACACTCTGTTGACCACTGAATCTCTGACTGCTGGGGCAGGAAGACTCTCAACAAGCAGGAAATCAATGTCTTTGGATGTATCACTTTTACGAGTTTCAAACCATGGGCTGTAAAATGAGATTAAGTAGAACCCTGTCAGGGCTGGTATCTGCCCATGGGAAACAGGACACACACACTTGTGTGTGTGTGTGTGTGAGAGAGAGAGCAGTTGACAGTTACCAGGAGAGTTTAATGAATAGTTGCCTAGGTGGGGTCAGTGTCAAAGAATATGGAAAATGCCAGAGAAGCCCAGCAGTGGGCAGAGCACGTTACTTGCCTGGCCTACTGGGACCTAGGTTTGCAGGGAGGGCTATGGCTGGACCTGTATCCCTTGGCTGAGGATCTCAGCAGAGACACAGTGGCCTGGCAAAGAAGATATCAGAGGGGTTTCTGTTCCACTTCTTCTGTAGTCTAGCATCCAGTCAGTCATCAAGGTTGGCTCAGATTTAAGGTCATAGCTTTGAAGACATATTCAAAGGTTGGAGGATTCCTTATTGCATGTGATGGTCACACTCAATGGCCCTTATCGTTTGCGATAGCCACGAATGTCTGAGACAGTGTTTAGGAGGGAATGAGACCAAAATGGAAGTTGCCATCACTATGGGAGGAAGGTTTTTTCAATGTCCTCCTCTGTGGCAGGATGACAGAGGACCAGAAGGGGGAAGTGCCTGGCCAGTGGCACAGCTGAGGCTGGTGAGCAGAGCCATCTCTAAAGGCTATGTCCAGTGGTGAAGGAAGCAGGATGCTGGGGACAGAGTCGCACTCCCCCACGCCAGAGCCAAAATCTCACAGCTGGTTTTCCTCCCACATTTGCCTTAGACAGAAGGAAGCATAATTTAGAGAACGATCCCATGCCCAGCTTTCACTTTCAGGGAATAACTGCTTGGGGAGATTGCTTCCAGGCGGCCTCTCCCAGGTGCCTCCCAGCCCGGCTGGGGCAAGGGCTAGGGCTTCAGGCCGGGCATCAGGGTAGACATCAGACATGCTGAGCTCTCCAGAGTTTAGGGTCATCTGCCTCTCTCTACAACTTCAACTCTAGGGTACCCCAGGTACCCCCTTCCAGAAGCCACCTCAGAGCACTTTCCCTGGGGCTTTTTAGGGGCCTCCTGTAGAACCAGGCCCTCTTGGGCCTGAACCAGAGTCCCTGACCTGCCACCTTTTCCTGCACAGAAAACCATGAACCAAGGTGAGATGCATGCTAGAGGAGACATCCTGTGTCCATATGCCAAGGGCTCAAGCATCCCTGCCCAAGCACTCTGAGCCTTACTTGAGAAATCTGAGGACCAAGTGTTGTGTAGCTTGGCTGTTGGGTGAGCATGGGTGGGGGGTGCAGTGGGGCCAATCAACAGAGCTTTGGTGAAGCTGATGGAGTGGGGGGGGGGGAGTAAGGCACACACAGGGACTCTTCTTTGTACTCTGCTGTTCCTGACTCTCGGGCCCATCCCCCTGCATTGCTTCTTCCCACTTCTTTTCACAAATGAGCCTGCCAATTCTAGTCATCTCTGTTTCCCTCATTGCACAGGAGGGATGCACACTGAGGAGATGCTGGGACCTCGGCTCACGTATCTGTTTCTGAACTAGAGTCCTTGGTACAAGAGGATGGGAGAATGGGCCTTGAAGAGTCTTAAGTCTAAATCACCCATTTTACAGATGTGCAAACTGAGGACAAAAACCTTCCCCAGGGGACTCTAAAGGGAGATGGGGAAGTAGGGCACATCCAGGGCAAGCAGCTGTATTAATTACTTTTCCCTTTGCTGTTGTCAAATGCTAGAAAAGAAGTAACTTAGGGGAGGAGGGGCTTGCTTTGGCTTACCATTTAAAGGGATAAAGTCCATCATGATGAAGAAGCATGGCAACAGAGGCACGGGGTAGTTGGTCACTTATTTCTGCAGTCAGGAAGCAAGAGAAGGACAGGGGAAAAGGTCTCGGCCATCAAACTTGAGGGCCTGACCCCAGTCGTCCACTTTCTTTCATAAAGTTCAACCTCCTAAAGATTTCTCAATCTTCCAAACAGCACCACCAGCTGGGGACCAAGTGCTCAAATACATGGACCCATGAGGGATACTTCATAGTCTAACCACAGCAAAAGCAGATCATGCAGCTGCGATTCTTCTGTTTGAGGACATTGGCTCTGGAAGTGATGGGCAGTTCCCAAATGGAGTTAATCTTCAGACTTATGTGGAAACTATGTTGAGAATCCAGAGGCCAAAGCCTGGGCCTGTTGGCCTGGTGTCTTAGGGTTCTGTTTCTGTAAAGAGAAACCACAGCAACTCTTATAAAGGAAAACATTTAATTGGGTAGCTTACAGTTTCAGTTTCATGACTGTGGTCATGGTGGACATGGCAGCATGCAGGCAGACGCATTGCTGAAGTAGTAGCTGAGAGTCCTACATATTACAGGCAACAGAAAATTGACTGAGACATTGGCTTGCATCCTGAGCATAGGAAACCTCAAAGCTCACCCCCACAGTGACACATTTCCTCTAACAAGGCTATACCTTCTAATGGAGCCACTCTCTATGAGATTACAGGGCCAATTACATTCAAACTAACATGCTTGTGTGCTGGAGGCCATGGGAATATATAGCAGATGACAGCTGCTCGGTGGACCTGGGCACTCATGTTTGCAGTGGTCCTGAGCTGCCAGAATTCCCCGAATTCCCAACATGGACCACTGCAAGGCTGAGATGCTTAGGTCAAGGAAGAAGAGATGTTGTGAGCCTGGGTTCCACAGCCATTATTGTCAGATTTCAACCGTGGGCTAACCCAAATGCCCTCCATTCTATGTCCTTATCTGCGGTTTCCCCCACCTACCAGTGACACCAGTAAGCTATGTGCCTTTGTCCAGCCTGTGGTTCACAGCCAGCCTGAAGCTTTCAGGATGGCCTTGTACAAACATGCTGCCCTGCCATCTCCTTTTCCATGATGCCCCATGCCTGCCCCTTTGCCCTGTCTGTGCTCCCATGCTCAGAGGACAGAGGTGGGCAAAGAGAGACATGTGGCATCTCCTCCTCAGTTGAAATACTTCAGCTGGTCCTGCGTGTGAACAGGAAAGGGGGCTGGCTGGGGGGTGTTCAAGAATCCTGGGATCAAGCCTAGCACTATGAGATCAAGTCAGTCAGATTTCTGCAGCAGGAGGCTGGAAATGGCAGGTGTCCTTCCTCTCCAGGGATGACAAAGAGAGACTGACTGTAAGAGAGCAGCTGTGCTCAGAAATTCATGATAGTCCCCAAAGTGTGTGTGTGTGTGTGTGGTGTATATGTTGGCTTAGATGTCCACTGGTGGATAAGGAAGTGGAGACACAGACCCCACAAAGATAACTGGTGGCCACGCTGCTTAGCTCAGCAAAGCCAGGGAGGGGTCAAGTCCCTTGAAGAACCAGTGAACTGGAGAATCTATTCCGTCCAACCCATTATCAAAACAAGGTTCCATTTAAGCCCTAGGACCTCACACTGCAAGGCAGAAGCAGAGATGCCCTTGAATAAGTGGACCTGCAGGAAGTCTGGGCTTCTCAGAGCCCATGGTGTTGCCGTGGCTGAACCTCGCTGTGTCCAGGGCTATGATGGGTTCTGCCTCTGCCTCCACCCTGGCAGTTCTCTACTGCCCCAGGACAACTGAGGGCAAACCTCACACTCTGTTCCTTCGATAGGTTAGCCACAAAAATCAAGCTTTCTGGGGTAGGGCCAGCCAGGGGCTCACCAAGAGCCTCCAGGAGGCTGGTCACACTTCTGGCCTGGCTTCCTAATAGCTTGCTGCTGCTGCTGCTTAGCATAATGCACTTAAGTTTTCTTCTTACATGTGAGAAATTTCAGAATTTCTTTCCTCTTCAATGTTGAATAATATTCGATCCCCAGAAATACTCAGAATGTGTCTCCCTGGTGACTCCGAGTCTAGTCAGGCCAACAATGCAGATGGACTGTCTTACCTGCGGATGAGCATTTGGCTTTCTTCTGGCTTTGGACTAATTAAGTAACACTGTAAGACAACAGCAAGCCATGTATGAGCCCCTGAGTCATATGCTTGACACACCTTTGTAATCCTGAAAGCATTTATAATGGTGGAAATAGGGGCTCTAACAGGTTCAGTCACAACCCAAGCCCACATCCAGTGAGAGGCAGTGCCTGGTTTTGAATCCTTATCTCTACTAATCAATCCCTCTTCTCTGATTCTCTCCCTTCTGTATTCTGCTGGAAAGCTAGATAGGCTGGCTACTCATGCCTACCTGAGACGGGGATCAGAGCTGGTATGGGGTAGGGCTGCCTAGTGCTTAAGACCAAGAACTCTGACTTCAGACTGCCCAAGTTCAAAGTTGGTGCCCCTCATTTACTAGCTTTGACCTTCACTAAGTAAGTGATTTAACCTTTTGGTGCCATGATTGATTAGTGATTTCTGCTATGGGTTTAGGTCAGGACACACATCTGCCTCTGGACCAGATACAAAGTTTTCTTGAATCCACACCTTACTTTCAGGCTTCTTCCAGATTCTTGGTTTTGGAAGCAACGTTATTTCTTCCAGAACTTCACGAGAGGCCCGGCTGTGGACGGTCTGGAGCACGACCCACCAGGGTTGTGGTTTCTATCCGAGTAGGAGTGACCATCCTGGCTTACAGTCTGTTTTCCCAGTGTGGGCCTTGATGGAGAAGATTGGAGTAGTGGGATCCATCCCTTCAACACTGAGCAAACTCACTGACCCTTGAGTGTTGCTCTGTGCCCAGGGACTGCACACATTTCTAGTGGTTTTCAAAGATCCCCAGAAGCTCTTTCCCCAGGGTTTCTTTGGCGGGAGGTTCTCCCTGCCTGTCCTCTGGATGGCTTTGTTAAAACAAATCTTTATCTAAGATCCTGGCAGAGGCACCCTCAGGTTCTAGCAGGATGTCGGTGGACCCCAAGTGTGGAATAAAAGAACTACATTGTTTGACATGGAGTGGGATGTGACACAGAGCACATATCAGTGTGGCTCAGGGCGAACAGAGGAGCAGTTAAATGGCATCTGTGTCTGGATGTCACCCTGTGGCTATGGTGGCCAGCAGGAACTGAAGAGTGGGCAACACTATAAAGGTCACCTTGAGTAACTAACAGAGTGGGCTCCAGGAATTCAGATGGGTGATAGGGCAACGTGAAGATGGAGACTGGAGGTCAGTGGGTGCCAGGGAATAGAAAGAACATGGAGACCTGTGCAGAGGCTCAGAACTGACCAGATCTAGAGGCTGTGCTGGGCCTGTCTCGTGGGGATGCTGCACATGCCAGAATCAGGTCCAGGGCAAGTGGGTTTTCTCTGCCAGTGGAGAGTGATTTGGAGCGAAGGCCTGTCCTCCTGCCAGCTGCCCGGCTCCTCTGTGTCCCAGGGTGATCTTTCACAGATGCCGAAAAGCTAGGAAGTGTAATTACGGGGAAATTGCACTCCGGCAAACGAGTACAAGCCCAGGGCTGCCAGGCCCCATTCCTCACCTGAGCCCTGATTGTGGCCGACAGCCTCACATCTGTATGTGCTTTGCAGAGGGGAGGAGGGGGTGCAGAGACCCCAGTCACTCTGCCTGAGGCTCCCCTCAGTCAGAAGAGGCTGAGGCCTGGGGCACATTCCTGGATTCAGGGGCCAAGAGAGGAAAGGAGGTGGGCTCTGGGAAGAGATGGGGGCTGAGATTGATCAGCTCTTACCTCCCTCTTTACAGGCAGGGAAACTGAGGCTGGTGACAGTGCAGGGCCACCGGTGAGCTCAGACTAGTGGGGTGCAAATGGCTGCCATGCAGCTCTGCATTCCTAAGGTCCCCCTCCCCTCATCAGTGGGGTCCTTGGCACCTCTCTGCTGGAGAAGCTCCCAGGATATGGGACTCTGCCCTTCCCGGTGGACCCTGCTCTTGGTTCTCCTTCCTGTTCCAGGGTAGTACCAAAGTGAAACCAGCCCCTTGTCTAAACCCTCATGGACTTATTAAATGGAGGACACAACACTGCCTGCTGCTACCTCCACAGCCTCCCCTGTATAGACACATTTCTCCCTATTGGACACAAGTCTGCTCCCTAAGTCTTCTGGCCAAAAACTACCGGATGTCAGGGCCTCTGCTGGTATCCAGAGAAGATGTTCACCCTCCCCCACTTCTGACCAATCAGCATCCTTCCCTGATGAAAGACACTGGGAGCAGGAAGCTGGCCTTCATTGCCTCTCAGGTGACAGAAAAGGAAGCCTAGCCTGGTAATGCTCCAGGAGCCTGAGTTGGGAGGGGAAATGGGTGGCGGGTAGAAATAAATTACTGCTGGCATTTTGGAACTTTTCATTTTGTCCAGTCCCTATTCCCAAATCTCTGCCGTGTTACCCAGAGGCCCTATTCTAGTCTATTCTAGCCCATCCTGTTTCATCCACTCTCGCAGCTGCTGTTAGAGATCAGGAGAGATCAGTGAATGGTGATGCTGCAGCACTGAAGCTTGTTGTTAGGACAAGTGAACAAGGGGAAAGTCAGCAGTGGCAGCATTGAGGAAGAACAGGCCTGGCTGGGGTACTGAGCCAGGGACGTGTCGAGTGACTGAAGCTTGCTGAGAATAAATAGGCATCAAACAGATCAACAGAATTAGGGAAGCAGCAAATGGACCACGGCTGGGGCAGCCACAGCCAGAGAAAAAGTATGTCCAGAAAGAGAAGCAGGGCCCGTCCACCATCTGAGGATGAAGAGGGGGCTTCTGGAGAATTCTCAGCTTAGGGCCTGGAGAAATGGGACAGGAGGAGGTGAACTGAAGCAGATGCTCCTCGGTGCCAGTCACACTGGAGGACAGGTGACGCTGGAGGACGGGGAGACCGCTGTGCTTTATTCTGGATGCAAGTCTGGCTTTTCAGAAATGAGATCCGTCATGAGTGCTGGATGTGGGTGGAAGGCTTCACTCTTCACACTGAATACCAGGGAGGGATGGAGTGTGGATGGTCTTTGCCTCAGTCTCCCCTCAGTGGGTCTCATAACTCAAGCACACAGCTAAGGAGGAGGGAGTGGATGCCCAGAGTGTGCAGAGTGACGTCTGTCAACTTTATAACACTGGTGCTATACTTTCTCTGACAACCACCATCCAGGGATCATACTGTTATTCCCACTACTCAGATACTTGGAGTTCAGAGTCTAGGACTTTGTCCCTGGGCCACACAAGTGCCCATCCTTCATCAGTTTTCCAAGTCATGGGGCTGGGCTGTGTCCTGCCCAGGCCTCTTTGGACAGTTCTTGGTGACTCTCTTGTACAGGAACGTGAGGCTGTGTCTGACAGAGCTGATCTTCCCAGCCCCCACCCTCATCTGTGCCAATCCCACACCTCTCCATGTTTAAGGCAGAGCCATCCCCATCACCAAGTCCCTCTTTAGTCATTAATGTGCTGGTTCTTTTTTATTGTTTGTTTTCATAATCCCTTGCAGGTTGGCTTCTACACCAGCACCCACGACAGACATTATCCCCAAGGACTTGCCCCTCTGCCTCTAGGCTTGCTTACAATATACCACTAGGAAGAGGCTGGAAGTCTGTATTCCCCATACAGCTCAGGACCCCAGGGCACCTCTGTGCATTCGGGGAGCATGGACAGAGGGAGGGTGGGGCACTCCAGACCACTAGCTATTCTCTGCATTGGTCTAAGACGCCTGTAGCATCACTCCATGGGGAGGCTTTCCTAGGACAGGGTGAAGCTCAGGACTCTTTACAGCTCCTCCGCACAGGGTCCTAGGGCCATCCCAGTCTCCTCAAGCCTGTCACTGCTAAAACCCAAACCTTAGGTGAGGCACCTCTTCTGTCTGTGCCTTGGTCTCCTCAATTGTCAGAGTGGAGGTGGACAAATCTTTCCCAAGACCTCCTGGGGAACCCTGTCTCTGAAGAGGCTCTCTAGATGAAACCAGAGAATGTATCAAAGAAACTCAGGCCCAGGGGGCACTTTGCTATGACAGGCAGTATTCAGCCAGGCTGGTGGTGATAATAATTATTATGTTGTCACATCAGATCCTTTCATGCAGTCTCCATCTCTCCCCATCAATCTCTGAGAAGGCATTAAAATCCACTTAAGTTTTGGTTTTATGATATAGGGTCTTACTATGCAGATGCAGTTGGACTGATGCTCACTATTTAGCCCGGGCTAGCCTCAAACTTGTAGCTATCTTCCTACCTTGAGGTCCTGAACTGTGATCGTAGACATATGCCAACATATATGGACATCATATAGCCAAGGACACAGAGAAGCATGGAGATGATGTGACCCCCATTGTCCCTGGAGCAATTGGCCAAGACAGACAGTGAGACAGAGGTGATCTTGGGCCCCTCCTGCTGCTTGCCCACCTCCCAGACAAGCCCAAGTGGCTGAAGCAGGCCGTTCTGATTCCTCATGCCCTCTGTGACTGTTCCGCACCCGCTGGATTCCCGAGGTGTCAGGCTTCATTAGAGCAAGTGAGGCAGGCTAGTGTGGAGAGGCAGATGACAGGTATACAGTCTGACCGTGGCTCCCTTCACATCATCAGCTTGTCTGGGGCGGGAACATGCCTGGAAGCTGGGCAGAGGCCCCTGGTTTGGCTGCACAGACTCATGCATATTAAAAACATCTTTGGCGTGCCTTTTCCCTACTGCTCTGCTCCCTAAAGTTTCTCTTCTAACCTACAAAAGCAGACAGAGTTAGTTGGCTGTGTGGGCTCTCCAGCTTCAAAAAGGCCCCCGTTCAATGACCACCCAGGAATGATGTTTAGTTGGTATCTGTGGTGACTACTGAGGCAAAGGACTGAGCCCTAGTAATTCTGACCAGGATGAGTATGACTTCAGGCTACAACTGCTAGGGAAGGAGGGGTGTGTGTGTGTGTGTGTGTGTGTGTGTGTGTGTGTGTGTGTGTAGAACACCATATGTGTTTATGTGAGTGTGTATAATACCATATGTGTGTGTGTGGGTGAGTGTGCGTGTGGTGTATGTGTGTGTTAGCCTGAGAATGTCAGCTAGAAAGCTTGTGATCACTTTAATTCCTAAAAGTTCGTGTGTAACTTCACTTATTAGACAATACTATGAGCATGAGGAAATGGAGACACAGAGAGATTAAATAGCAAGAGACATAAGAAATGACAGGCCAGGGACTTGAACCCAGGTCTGTGGACCAACCAGGTTGATGGAGAACTTGTAGAAGGATGACTGACGGCTCCAAAGAATCCTATGTGCCAATCCCTAGAATCTGTGAGCATCTTCCTTCCTGTGACAAAGGGGACTTTGCAGACAGAATCAGTTGGTCTTGAGATGAGGAGGTGGCTTTGGTGGTACAGGGGACCTGTTGTAACCACAGTGTCCTTGTAAGACAAAAACAAGACAGTATGAGAATGGGTCAGGGGGTTTGAAGGTGTGAAGATGTGGCCAGCTGGCTTTGAGGATGCAGGATGGGGCCAGGAGCTGAGGAGTACAGGCTGCCTCTAGACACTGGGAGAGGCAACAAGTCACTTATTTCAGAGTTTCTAGAGGAAGTGACCTTGACTTCAGCCCAGTGTCTGATATCCAAAGCTGTAGGATGAGAATTCCTGTTGCTCTGGGCAGACATGTCTTTGGACATGTTGGATGACCTATGTGTCCTGTCATGCCTGAAAGGCCGAAGCCTTAAACAGAGTCCTATTCATCCTTCAAAACTGAGCTGGCGGGTGGCAGCATGGAATTTTGGATTGGAGACAAGGAAGGGAGGACCTGAGAAAGGTGGATAGAGCGGGTGGATGAATCAACAGCATCAAGCCATGTTGATCTCTGAGGAACAAAACCTGCAACCTGGTGTAAGACTCTAATGCTAATTTAAATATAATATATATTTAAAGCCATACTGTCCCAGGCAGGTGCCCTGCTCTGTGCTTCTGTACCACCTGGTTTCTTCCTTTGGGTGGTTTTCTTATGAAAAGCAATGACGCGCACTCCTGTTAGACTGAGTCCTGGGGCACCTGTGGTTTCCAGCCTCCCATACCCATCACTCCTCATGACTACCCCATGCCATCCTCACAGCAGCCCAGGAGCCAAATCTGATCCTTATCACCATGAGTGATCACTTGAGTCCCAGAAAGTCAAGTGACTTGACAGAAATCACAAAGTCATGAATGGGGTTGGGACTAGGATTTGAACAGCTACAGCAATTTGAACCCACAATTTCTGTTTGAACGCTGCCCTGGGAAGCCATATGACTTGGAGTCTGAGCTGACTTCCAGCACCAACCATGCTCCCATCCCATTTGTTTAACTCTGGACAAGCTGTTCAGCCTCTCTCAACTCACCTCTCTGTTCTGTAAAACAAAGAATAGAAACCACTAGGAGCAATGTGACGAAACAATCAAGGTCAGTCATGATAACCATGGCAATCAGAGGGCTAAAGGTGGCAAATGGTAACCACAGTGAAGACAGAAGGAATAAGGTGACACAAGGCTTGCTGACAGAGAGAACGGTGCAGGGGGAAAGGGATCTAATAGTTGCTGGAAGATTTTATCAACAAAAAAACAGATGATGGAGACAGAAAAATTGTTGTAGCTGGTCAGAGACCAGCAATCAAAGCCAGAGCAGACAAAAAGCAGGGGGGGGATGGTAGAAAAGCTGTCCTATTCTGCCTGACAAAGCCCCTATAGCTCTGAATGTTCAGGGCTTTCTGTACTGCCACAGGCCTGTGGGAAAGGCATTGAGCCAGGCCCGACGCCCCTTCCTCCTTTGGGTCTTTAGAGCCTGCTTCTATGACAATCAAAAGCATGTTCTGGTCCCTGCCCCAGCAGAAAGGGAGAGCCAAAGAGGAGTGCTCCTTCCCCCACACCCCCAAACTCCTGCCCCCATCATGTCTGCTGTAACCCAGGTGGGTGGGAGGCTTCGGAAGCCCTTGCCACCCACCAAGCGAGGCTCCAGAGGCCTGGCACGAGAGCCTGGCACCACCAGGAGAGGTGGCGGCTGTCAGCACCAGGAGAGCAGCATTCCAAGACTCAAGAATAGCCCAACCACAAGACAAGGAGGCCCTCCCTGCCGGGAGCTTCTTCCACCCCTGGATCTTCAGGGACACATGTTGGGAGGCCTGCGGTTTCCCCGAAACTGCTAGAAGGGCCAGTTTCCAGGTAGACACCATTTTCTTGTGACTGGCTGGGTAGGGAAGAACTGATTCATGTTGTTGGGGACAACCAACCACATGACGTCAATAACATGGACTATCCATGCTTCCTATCATAAGACATTCTAAGCTTTTGTTGTTTGTGTAAGACCCTGGGATGTTAAAAAAAACATTGATTGAGCCTGAATCTCACTGTGAATGCCAGGAGACACACAGAGACTTCATATTTACCCTGGTCACACAGCATTGGGTTGGTCAGCTGTTCAATGGCACAGAGTGCTGTGTTCGGCCCCGCCCAATGTTGTGGGATTGGGTTGTGGCATGGCAGACAGGGAAGTGAGAAGAAGGGACAACAAAGGATGACAGTGGGTCCCTGAAGACACAGTGAGTGACAGCAGCTGACTCGATCAGCCCTCAGCGAGGGGCGTGGTGGTGCTGGTGGGTCATGGAGACACAGAGTCTTCCAAGTCTGGGAAGGCATTCTGCAGTTGCTTCTAAGGGGACAGAGACCACCTGAGTGTGATACACAGATGCAGAGGATGACTGGTGTGTCCCCTCAGCAGCGATGGGTGTGGGGGAAAAGGACACATCAGCGAAGATGCTGGGTGGGGAACAGGGGGCAGGACTCTGGGAGGTGAGGTCACACAGGATCTTAGGGGGATGGATAAAGAGGAGAGTTGAGATCTAGATGCAGAACAGAATGACAAACATGGATGCTGTCATTCATGTGGCTGTCCTAAGAGAGGACACAGTGGTCCCAGAGCCTGACAATGCTCTTGGAGGAAGAAGAGTAAGAATGGACAGACAGACTGGATGGACACGTTCTGGAGCCTCAGTGCAGTTAGGTACAGTCCATGGCACGAAAAACTAGAACTGTAAGGCTGAAGGAGCCTGAAAGGCAGGCTCCCCGTGTCATCTCCACAATTGCCCTGGAGCTGTTCATTTTCCACACAGCACCACCCCATAGACACACGCAGCTTGAAAACATACCAGTGAAGTGGCCAAGGTGTCTAGACAGCTCAGCAACTCAGAGCACCTGCCACTGAGCCTGATGTTGGATCCCCAGACACAAATGATGGAAAGGGAAAACCAACACCCACAAGATTTTCTGTTTGTTTTGGTTTTGTTTGTTTGTTTGCTTGCTTGTTTTTCTGGCCCCCACACGCACACTGTGATAGACACACTAAATTAATATAATTTGAAATTTTTAAGTGGCCAATAATGGACTGTGGGGATGGCTCAGTGGGCAAAAACACTATGTGAAGATCTTAGTTCATTCTCCACAACCTACATAAAAAATCCTGATGCTACAGGGTACTTCTGTTATCCTACCCTTCTACAGTAAGATGTGAGGCAGAGACAGGAGAGTCACCAGGAATCTAAGGAGCCACTTAGCCTGGAAAAATGTAGCATGGCAGAAACAAGTCCTGACTAAGCCAGAGGGAAAAAGACAGAGAATCAACTCCCAAAAGTTTCCCTTGACCTTTGCACCTGTGCATCACACACACACGCATACACACACACACACACACACACACACACACACACACACACACACACACAAATAGTAAAAAGATAGCTAAGAACAAAAACAAAACTCAAAATGTAAAGCTATGACATGAGTGGTATATTTTGGGTCTACAATTTTCATCCTTCCCACCCACCTTGCTTCTCCCCTTCCTCCTCCTCCCTCCCCCCTCCTCTTTCTTTGGTGCTGGGGCTGAAGCCCAGGGCATCATGCATCTTAGTTAAGCATTCTGCATGGATCTACATTTTCAACCCTCTTTTTACTTTTTATTTTGAGTTAAGGTCTCACTAACCTGCCCAGGATGACCATACGCTTTGTTTGTAGCTCAGGAAGACCTAGGACTTGTTATCTTCCTGCTTCAGCATGACTAATGTCTGGGATTATAGGCCAGGCTAGATCTACTTATTCCCTGACAACTGTTTTTTCAGCAGTTGAGTAATATTAAAAAAGTGTGAGCACCAGCTCTCCCAATACACGATCTTTGCTTTTCAATGTGTCTTTCCAGTTCAAACCTGTCATAGTTAGTCTGTGACGTCATCCTGATGAGATATGGAACTACCTGGATTACAGGCCTCTGAGTGTCCTGTAAGGATCACCTTGATTAGGTTCACTGAAGTGGGAAGACCTGTCCACTGTGGGAGGAAACATTCCCTATGTTTGTATCATGAGCTATAAAAAAGGGAGAACAGGGCTGAACAGCAGCATTCATCTCTCTGCTTCCTAACTGTGGATGCAATATGGCCAGCTGCCCCAAGGTCCTGCTGCCTCAACTTCCCTACAATACCAGCTTCTAACCTCAAATAGTGAACCAAAATAAACTGTAAGTTGTTTTTATCACAGCAATAGAAGACTAACGAAAGCAATGCCCACATCAAATGATGGGTTTGGTGAGTCCTACTGGGAAACTACATGTTGCTTGTCACATGGAGATTGTTCTCTGCCTTGATGTCATATTTGAGTGGCGTTCATGGGAGGACATGGTAGAAGAATGCTAGAGGCAGTTTTGGACTTTTGATCATGACTTAGGAGGCTTGGTTTTTCTACTGTCTCATGTAAAACCTTTCATTCTTAACTCTAGGGAGAAATTCCAGGAATGAAGCATGAGTGTCCTGGGACTCACCACTGCCTTTCCAAGTTTCCAAACCTGGTACCTACCTCAGCGGACATGACCTTGGGCCCTACACTCTCATTTCCTCAAAGCTCTTCTTCTTTTGTATGTCTTGGGTTGAAGATTCTGGGTTAGGTTCCCTTGTAATGATAGATCTTGTCACTCAAAAACAGTTTTAGATTCCCAGTGGCGCCACGGGCTCCGCCATTGTCTTTGAAGATGCTATGATGGGGCTGTGGCATTCAGTTGCCTGAGGTTCTTTTAGAGCTGCTGAGTCTCCGGCCCTGCCCACAGCCCTACCACCTTGAACTTGTTAAAACATGCAGTTTTCATGAACTCCAGGCAGTCAGTGTATAGGAAACTCCAGACATGAGAGTGTGAGTTTCATGCGCCAAGTGTTTTGAATGAACAAGGAGTAGAATTCTAACACATTTTACATGGATCAGGACTGGGAAACAGGGTATAGTTCAGGGCTTACTGATGTGGTTTCTGATAATGTCACCAGGTTGATGGTCATTGTTTTATGAACTCCAGAAAGTAAAACTGCATGGTTGTAAGGAGTTGAATGGTGTTTGAGCAGGTGGGAAGTTGCTGCTATCTACTACGGCAAGACTGCTCTGTGGGATGGGATGGTAGTGAGGGTCAAGGTAGAGCCCGCTTCATCAGAAAGCTGGACAGAGATGTGTGTTAGGTATGTGGGAGATGGTGTGGGGAGTTAGAATCCACAGGAACACAATGACTCTTGTTCCACCTGTGTCTTGAATGTCCCTGAAGGCCGTGTGTTGAAGACTTGTCACCAATCTGGTCTACATAGTGAATTAATTCCAAGCCATCCAGAAGTACACAGTGAGAGCCTGTCTCAAAATAGATACTACTACTACTACTACTACTACTACTACTACTACTACTACTAATAATAATAATAATAATAATAAAAGATGTCCTGTAATAGCTGATTTGTTTAAGTTGAATTCATGTGGCTGTTGGGTCTCTTAAGTCTTTAAATCTCAAGATATTCTCGCCTAACTTAAAAATTAGGTGTTTATGTGTCATCTGTCTGCTGTTTGATCTGTGTGTACACATGTCATAGCATGAGTGTGGAGGTCAGAGTATAACGTGTGAGACACAATTCTCTCCTTCACCATGTGGGGCTTGAGGACCAAACTTGGGTGGTCAGACTTGGCTGAAAGCATCTTTACTCAATAACTCACATCACCGATCCCCACTTCTGTATACTCCTGGGCTGTGGTCTGAACATCACTGCCCACCCCACCAGGGGTGGCATTAGACATGGGCTATTAGGCAGACCAGGCCACAAAGTCTGAAACTTCGGGAATGGGCATAGTGTCCTTGTAAGAAGAGCTCTCAGAGAAACATCACAGTCCTGCCACAGCCAAGACACTGAGGACACCATCTAGGAACCTGGGTGTGACCCCCAGTCCTCTGAGCAGTGTGTTCCAGCCACCCGGGCTGCCATACTCCAGTCAGCAGGACAGATGGCGACCACAAGCCTGTGGCTGGCCATCCAGAGACAGAGCCCTCACTTCGGCAAAAACTTTCTTCCTCCTGGAATCACTTGGTATCTCCCTTGAAACCTGAATTTTCTGTCATCTTAAAGACTTGATTTGACATTGACATTTTTTTTGGTGAGAACCATTCATAGATGTTCTGGGCTCTTTCTGTTTATCATATAAGGATTTTTTTAAAATAAAGGTAATAGACTGAATAAAAGAAGAAAACCTAGCCCCATTCAGGGAGGAAGAGCCTGGACAGATTCCAGATGGTCTGGAAATTATTATCTCACTGTTGAATCTCCAGGAATCCCACAGTCAGGGTCCCATTTGGGTAAGTAAGTCCTCATTTATAAAAGGCCAGTATTTTTTAGGCCGTTAGGACTCCAGCAACTATTTATACCACAGTGTGAATATGTATCAGACCGAAATGAGTACATCTAAGGAAGTGGCCTTTAGCAAGCTAACAACCCCGCAGTACAGGGAATGAAGGCTGTGTGGTCAGGGCTTGGGTGTCAATAGGATAGACCAGAGCATGTGATCGGGGTCAGGAAGCAGGAGTGAGGAGACAGGAGAGTCGAGTGAGATGCCAGCAGCCTGAGAGCTTAGAAAGGAAGCTTGGCCATAGAGACTGACTGTTAGGTACAGAACTCAGCACCAATACTGAACCAGGATAGACCAGGATGACCAAGCTACCACACACATCCTAACCCTCTGGTCCTCACATCACCCTCTCTAGCTCCTGTCTGGAGACTTTCCATCCTCACCAGTGACAGTTCAGTTTTACAATCTCTGAAATGCCCTTTCTGAAGCTCCAGTGGGAAAGCCCTCTCCTCATAAATTCCTTCCTTTACTTGAACTGGTCAATGATCTCAGACAAAAAATGCCAAGGAGTCAGCTTGTAGAGCTTGTGTGGAAGCTCAAGGCTTATAATGTTACATTTGGGCTACTGAAGAAGCAAGACTGATATAAGTTCAAGGCCAGCCTGGGCTACACAGTGAGTCTAGCCAGGGCTGCAGAATAATTTTGAGGTCACCTTTGACCACCCAGGGACTTTAAGGTCAGCCTGGGCTACACAGTGAGACATTGTTTTGGAAGAAAGAAATGAAGGAAGGAAGGGAGGTAGATTGGCTATAGTAGTATACCCAAGGCAAGCTGATTATTTCAAATAGCTGGAGAATTCAGGCCTTCAGTAGGTCCCTGGCATATGTCTCTCAGCTTTCTGTCTTCGGCAGGCTGGCTTAGCTTACCCGCCTTGCTGTGAATGGAGTGCCTCTGCAGGGGCGGTACAGTCAGGAAAGGAGACACCGCTAGCTGTAGTCATGAGCCAATTCTTATTCTGTGGTCCCCACAAGCTCCCACCACCATCCTAGACCAGCTACTGACCCCCGAAAAAGTGGGACTTAGTAGTCAGCAAGGGCCCTGGGACGGCCTGCTGATCAGACAAGAACTTTATCTGTGGCACGTGGCAGTGATGTCACTGGGTGAATGAGTCAGGAACAGACCTCTGCCACAGTTGGAAGTTCCTACTGTGTCTCTCTTTGCTGGGGTCCGTATGCAGCTCACACACCACACTTGAACTAACAGGGACAGGGGGAGGGGCCTCCTTAACATCTGCAGCCACACACTTGGCACGAGGTCTGACCTACGCCCCTCAACAAGTGTCTCTAAAGCTGTCCTCCCTGACACTGGCCTTCACATTATTCCAGAGAAGAGGAACTGTGTTCTTCATGTGGGTCCATAGGAGCTTCCAGGCATTTCCCAGGGCCTTCTAGGGACAATGAATGAGCAGGGCTCTGTGCTGGTCCATCTCACTTTAATCTGCTTTACAGATGTTGAGGTTTCTCACAGAAAATGTTCCTCAAAAATAGTTGTGTGGCTTTTGAAAAGCTTGAATACACCTTGTCAAGATACGACACAGTCCATCTGTCCTGTCTCCTAAACTGGACGGATGTCCTTCAAAAGGTCTGTGGTTGGGTGGACTGAGGACACTTGGAACTCTCCAGCATTTTACTATTGACAAAGGATATATATTAGCCAAGCTTAATGGCTACATCAGATATCCTAGCACTTAGGAAACTGAGGCAGAAGGATGAGAATTTCACTAAAGTTAGCAGCATAGTAGTAAGACCCTTTCTCAAGCTCTCAAGCCACACACACACACACATACACACAGAGGGAAGTCCTCAGCAGAGACCATCTTGGATTGAATTCACGGATTCCTCAGATGATTGCAACACAAAACCTTTAGTTATTAAGTACCAATCCGCATCCTGAAGAAGCAGCGCTTCATAGAACCCAAGCTGTGCCTTTCTGTGGTTGAGCACCCATGAGAAGGGGTTGAAAGAACCGAAGCTCTGGAGGCTGGAGATGGGGCCAAGGCTGTGGTCTCCAGGTATGTGAAAGGCTGTCATCACAAGGGGCAGTTGCTCTACACAACGGCCCTAAGGTGAAGCTTGCTGTCAACACCCGAGCTCTCAGTGTGGGTGGACTCTGTGGGCTTTCCTGCGTATCGCTGTAGCTACGTGAGTCTGGAATACTACAAGGGCCCTTGCCTATGCCTTTTTTGCCATGGAATTCTGATCTCTAGAACTTCATCTAAGGGCATAAGGACACTGAGGTACAGAGCAAACGACAAAGACATGGGGCAAATTTAGCTTAAAGCCCTGAATGGTCAAAGCTATCTTCTTAAGTTCAAGTATTAAGATCCCACGCTATGGTGGGTAGCCACAGAATACAGCCTGAGCAGTCAGGAGTCAGGGGATGCATACTGGATCAGAAATAGGTCACAGGATAGGACATGGAAGTCAGAAAACAGACAGATATCTGCTCTTCCCAAAGAAGCCAAGCTGAAGGGCCACTCTGTAACTTCCATTCTGTTCAAGATGGTATTTTGCAGCACATAATAAAACTGTAGTGATAGGCTGCTACTGGCAAGATGGCCGAGCTGATGAAGGTGCTTGTCACCTTACCTGACATCAGGATGAGTCCTTCATCCTCAGGACCGACATGGGAGGGAGGAGGAGAAGAAAACTGACTGCTGAAAGCTGTCCTCTGTCCTCCACATGTGCACCATGGTATCTCCTCAACACACAGATAATAGAAACAATGTAAATGTGTGTGTGTGTGTGTGTGTGTGTGTGTGTGTGTGTGTGTGTGTGTGTGCATGTAGTGGCAATGTCATTTGGGGTATTAATCTCTAGGTGCTTCCTTTCTTGTCTCCACTTCTCTGTCAGTGCTGAGGAATGAACACACAGACCTCAGCGTGCATTGTCCTGCTTTATTTCTTAGACATATCTTTATGTCTAGGAGGAAGGCAGAGTAATGTTTCTCTCTAGGGTTCGAGAAAGGTGGTCACTATTTTCTATTTTACCTGTATTTCACCTTTGCCATTCTGGATATCTTTCTGGAGTCATAGGGAGAGTGGCCAGGGTAATGGGAAGGCACCTCCTAAGGAGCTGGGTTCAGGGTTCTGGTGGGTGAGAAGCTGGAGCAAACAGCCAAGACTGTCTAATTTCCTGACCAGATTCTTGGCCACCTCGGTCAGAGCAGGCATGGATCAGCTGCTTCCCGCAGGAAGAGTCGGGATATAAGAAGCATCAGAGCTTTTCTAAGTCTGAAACACTATTATCGCCTCCAGGCTACGTCACCCTTTAGTATTCTCCCTAGGGTCAGGGCAGCCTTGAATACAGACATGCATGTCACCTGTAAAGTACAAGCCACCAGGGTAGGACCACACCACCAGACATCACTTCAGCACACCCTTCCCTGAGCTGAGGCCCCAGAGGAACATCCTGAGACTCAGCCCCGACCAGGGCCTGCGGCACTGTCTGCTGGCTCTGGGCTGGTCTCCAGAGAATGTTCCCAGGGCCCTCCACCCTGCATGACTGCCAGCTGGAGATGGGGGTGAGAGTGGGGTGGTGGTGCTTGTGGTTCACATAAGGAAGCTTCCTGGCCTTTCCTGAGACTGGGCTGCATTTTCCACCCCCTCACCCCCTACCTCCATCCCCAGAGGAGGGAGCAGTTTTGGCCGTGTTTCCTAAAGAGAAGAAAGGGCATCAGGGATGAGTTTCCAGACGCCAAGGATGGGAAGGAATGCAAACTCCTGCTGGGATGGCCATGCCTCTGTGTCTGCGGTCCCAAAGTGCCTGGATGCCTTGGTTCAGGAGCCCTTGACAGACAAAACCGCTTCTAACTCTGGCCCCAAGAGAGAGGGTGGAGTGATTTCAGATAACTGTGGTCTCTTTGGGACTCCCCAGGGTCTGTCAGGTCTGGAATCTAGACCCGGCCAGTTTTGCATCAGATCAGCGAATAGGTGTGTTATTATTCCTGGTTAACAGGGGTAAGTTAGGCTGAGAACAATGAGGGACCAGAATGCCCATCACTGAGCTGGGAGTGGCAGAACCCAGACACCAGCCAGGCCGACTAACAGAAAGTCAAACACATCTACCTCCTTAGGGGTAAAAAGGAGGAGGAAGCAGACTCTGATCTGCAAACACCTCCCAGAGAGCATCTCCCACTCCGACATCAGGCATGTGCTCTGAGCGTCCTCCGCTCTCCTGCCAAGAAGGTGAAAGAAGCCAGATGTTGTCAAGCCGCTCATCACAGTCATTTAGGACTCTTTCATCCTAGGATGCTTAGCATCTTCTAAGGGGATTCTGGGAAACCAAAAATATTCAAAAGGGGGTTGTCAAGATGGTTCAAAAGGCACCTGCTGCAAAGCCGGATGACTTGAGCTTGGTCCCTAGGACCCCCATAGCAGAAGGAGAAAGCCAACTATTACAGGTTGTCCTTTGGCCTCTGCACAAGCACTGTGGCAGTGTGTGTCCCCCAAATACATGCACAAATAAATGTAAGTGAGAACAAAACCTCCCAAGCCCCCTCAAAATAAATGACTGCTATAACCCCCTGCAAACTCTGTAAGTTGTTTTCTGTCCTATGTCACGACTGTGCTATTGACTATTGACCTCGAGCTAGGCTCCTACTCAGTTATCATTCCCCATCAGCTATGTGACCCTGGAAGGATACTTGTCCATCTCCAAACCTCGGGAACCAAGGACGTGAACTAGAAAGTGCCTGGGGGCTGGGGGCCAATTGGGTCATCCACCAGAGCAAGTAGCAACTACAGCCCTGGTAAATGCCTTTCTAAAAGGAAGCAGTAAGTCTGAATAGATTCAGGTGACTCTAGTGGGTGCCGGGGTGTGAGGCGCCCCTGCATATAGGACATCGCTGAGCGTGACAGCAATGTTTGTCTCTGCTCTCCATTCACTCTTGGCTCAATTTGGCTGTGGCAAAGAAAAGAAATGATGGATGGCCTGGCCTGTACGGAGTGAGGGCCACAGCAACTGCAGTGGTGGCTTCAGTGGTGGGCAATGCAGGGGAGCTGACATCTTGGGCTGGGACTTTTGTTCCAGGCTGAGCCAGACCCCAAATCCCTGTAGATTGGAGCCTATACTGCAGCCTGCATGGTGGCCTGCTCTGTTTCAAACCCCCTGTACTTTGAGCCCTGGCTCAGGTTCAGGAACATTTGCCTCAGGCCTGAGTCTCCTCTCTCCTGGTAAACTGTTTTTCAGAGGCGCTTCTGAGTGATGTCAGAGACTAGGGACCAGAAGGAGGACAGGCCTAGACTGAACCCACCTGTCCCAGGAATGAAAGCAGGGAGTCCTGAATTTAAGACTGGGTTCCTGGAGTCACTGAAAATCTAAAGCAGGTTCTTAGAGGATGTCAGTATTGATAATCAAGTGGGAAAAGGTTGGTTTGTGGTTTATTTTGTATTTTAGTTACTTTTCTAAAACTGCTATGAAGAGATGTTATGATCAAGGCAGCTGAGGTTTACGGTTTCAGAAGGTGAGTTTAGTGTTACCATGAAGGGAGCATGGCAGTCAGTGCCTAAGCTTATATCTAATCTACAAGTTAGGGAGGGAGAGAGAGAGAGAGAGAGAGAGAGAGAGAAACTGGGCTTAACCTGGTATGGGCTTTTGAAATGTCAAAGCTCACACACAATGACAAGCCTTTTGGTTTTGTGAGTGAGAAGACACACAAGCACACACACACACACACACACACACACACACACACACACACTCACACTACTAAGGCCACACAAGGGTTTATTTAAGAGAGTTCCCAGGTGGGTACAGAAGCAGAGAAGCAGGACAGGAGGAGAGAGCGACCAAAACATAGTGTCTCTTTTTAAGAGAAGGGGTGTGCACAGGTTTACGCAGCCACGCCCAGGGGTGTGCTTCTGTAGGAGAGTCATTCCACCAGAGCCATGTTGGCTCAACCACATGGAGTGCCAGGAATACTTACAAAACCTCCTCCAAACATGGCCACACTCCTTAGTCCTTCCAAAACAGTTCCACCAGTTAGAAACTAAGCATTAAGATGCATAAGCCTATGGGGCCTTTCTCATTCAGACCACTACATTTTGCATTACTAAGGATTTCATCCAGTGGCTAAACAAGAACTCTACTACTGAGCTATATCCCCAATTCTTTTTTTCTTTTCTGTTCTGAAACAGGCTCTCTCTAAATTGCCCAGCCAGTCTCTATAACCCAGGCAGTCTTTTGACATACCAAACAGATCTGGGAGGGGACTAGCCCACTATGGAAGATAAGTTCATGACAGAAGTACTTGCTATCCAAGCATGAGGACCAGAGTGCAGAGCTTTAGAACCCATGCAAAAGCTGGATGTCTTTCAGTGCTGTAGCCCCAGCCCTGGATGTGCAGGGTCAGACAGACAAATCCCGGAGGCTCGCTGTCCAGCCAGTTCCAGTGAAATGGTGAGAAACCTATCTCAGAAGACAAGGTAGAGTGAGATAAAGGATGAAACCCAACATTGATGTCTGGCTTCCACATGTGACCCTTCAAATAAACAATACTTTAAAAAATTAAAAATTGGTCTCATAGTTCAATCCTGCTGTCATAAATTCACACATCTAATGTTTCACTCATTTGTACTAAGCTGGATCAAAATTTAAAGGCCAAGTGTGCAGTCTGCACCCAAGACTATCCTCACTCCAGACTCCAGATACAAGTGTTGGGGACCTAGACCCATCCTCGTTCATAGAAGTGGTCTGAAATATTCAGTTTTCTGGAGATCATCATCAGAGTCAATAATCACTGAGAAGTCTCACAGAGTGCTTTGAACAGTTTTATTATAGTCGAAAGCTTTGAAGCATTGCCTTGGCAAAGCTTACTTCCTCCTTAGGAGTGGTCACCCTCTGACACAAGCTTGTGATAGCACTCAGCAGAGCTTCTACGTCCAGAGATTCAACTGTAGTTTCATGACTTAGGTATGATGGAAAAGTCATGGCCATGAGGCTGAACTTGACCTCTAGATCCTTCCATTCCCCAGCACTGGGCTGACATTGGGCAGCCTCCTGGTGTAGACATGCACCAATCTGAATCACCTTCTCAGCATTCTCCAGCCAGGGACCAATGTGTGCTATGGGATAATGTTCTTGTACACTGTAAAGATTGGTCACTCATATTGGTTTAATAAAAGGCTGATTGGCCAGTAGCCAGGCAGGAAGTATAGGTGGGATGACCAGACTAGGAGAATTCTGGGAAGAGGAAAGGCAGAGAAGGAGACACCAGTCAGATGCAGAAGAAGTAAGATGAGAATGCCTTATAGAGAAAAGCTACCAAGCCACATGGCTAAACATAGATAAGAATTATGGGTTAGGTCAAGTGTAATATGCTTGAGCTATTGGCTCAGCATTTACTATAATATTAAACCTCCAAGTCAATTATTTGGGAAATGGCTGCTGGGTATCTGAGAGTCTCTGGCACAACAGAAGATTCTGACGACAGCTGTAGCCATCTGTTAGCACAGTCCATAGAGTATCTCCTGGATAACAGGGATGCACCTGTCTCTAGGGGAGCTCCAATAGTCAGAGGTTACTTTCCAGGAGCCATATGCAGAGGCCAGAACTTTATACTTCTCCACACCACAGCACAAACACTACTGTTGTCCTTAAACAGAAAGGCCTCTCTTTCCTGTGAATAGTGGTGAGTCCAGACACTTGTAGCTGCACAAAGTCCTAAGAGAAAGTGACAGCTAAGTACTTAGCCTGCATCACAACACCTATGTCACCCCCTCCCAGCTCAGGGACTGTCATAGAGGAGGGGTTGAAAAGTAAGACCTAGACACAACAGAGAGGCCTGCAAAATGCAATCTGCAATCTCTTACCTCCTGAGTCATACCTCATGACTCCTCCCTTGCCTTCTTCTTGATCTCTATTCACAGTATTTTCAGCAGGTGAAATTCATTTATTCCTTTGTTCACTTGTTAAATACCTGGAGTATAAGCTCTGGGGAAAAGGCTCATCTATTGTTTTGAGACACAGTAACTCTGTGTAGCCCAGGCTGGCCAGGAACTCATGTGCTCTCATTATTTCCTGTGTACAGTGGTAGACTCCATCCTTGCCATCAAGGTGAGGCTGGGCCTCATCTTTTGCTTCTCAATGTTCCCAGTACACCCAAAGAACCAGGCTGTCAAATACATGAATCAACAGAATGTTGGCCACAATAAACCAATGTGGAAATGTCTCCTGGCAGGACTTTTCCCAGAGAATGTATGGGCCAGCTGGGTCAATCTTGGGCAGACTCCCAAGGCCACAGAAAGAAGCCTGTGTCCACAGTGGTTGGGAAACACTACTTTGGAATGGGCTGAACAGGCTAGTTCCACGTCATGTACCATGCAGTGGACAAGCCCAAGATCATGAAGTCAAGGACTAAACTGAGAAACAATTTTCAAAGAGGGAGGAAGCACTAGCCTCAGACCATGGTGTAATTAAAGATGAGAGCAGGCTGACAAAGATTTGCATTTTCAAACCCAAGATCCTCCATCTTCTGCCTGCACACCCCATTGGACACGTGAATGCCCATAGCTCACCTCTGTGTCTCTACTTGGCAGCTGTACAAATGACTCGGCCTTTCAAGGCCAGTGTCCTAGGGCTCCCTGGGAAACTAGGTATCCCTCACCTCTGAGTAACCAAGTCAAGAGAGATGCCACAAGAAAAGGCCTCTTGGTATTAACCTGGACTCAGGATCAAGGCTATTCTGGTACTTTTGGCAAAGAATAGATTTTGAAAACCCATGATACTGTAATGGTCATGACCATGAACTCCAGAGTCAAGAGGTCACCTGGTAAAGTATTTGCTGCACAAATATAAAGACCCGAGTTCAATTTTCATAACCCACATAAGGAGTTGGCTGTGGTGGCACACACTTTGGTCTCATGTGGGGTGTGGTGGCACACACTTTGGTATCATGTGGGGTGTAGTGGCACACACTTTAGTACCCATGTGGGGTGTGGTGGCACACACTTTGGTCTCATGTGGGGTGTGGTGGCACACACTTTGGTCCCTATTCTGGGGTGTGGTGGCACACACTTTGGTCCCCATGTGGGGTGTGGTGGCACACACTTTGGTCCCCATGTGGGGTGTGGTTGTACACTTTGGTCCCCATGCTGGAGAGCTGGAAACAAAAGCTCTCGGGCTTACTGGTTAGCCAGTATGGCCAAATAGGCGAGCTTCAGGGCAGGGAAAGATCTAATGCCAATGAAACAAGGTGGAGAGCATCTGAGAAAGACACCTAAAGTTGACCTCTAGTCTCCAAAGACACATGCATGGGAGCATGTACACACACACACACACACACACACACACACACACACACATACACACAAGATCACAAACATGAACACAAACACAAGCAACAACCATAGACAAGTCACTCTACCATTCTGTGCCTCAGTTTCTTCATCTGAAAAGTAGGGATATTGATGGTACTGCCTTAGGAAAGTCTTGCATACTAATATGATGACATTCATCAGGTACTAGAAATGGTGGCAGCTCACAGCTAGTGCTGCTTCACGACTGCTCCCAGAATGTTCTACTATAGTCTGAATCTGGAATGATCCCACAGTCTTGTGGCTTGATCACCTAGTTCTAGACTGTGGAGCCTAAGGGACTGGGGCCTGGCTAGTGGATGTTGGCCACTGGATGGGTCCTTGAAGGTCTTACCCATCCCTGGTTCCCACCATGATCACCACTTCCTGGCTGCCCCATGTGAACAGCTGCCACCTCATTCTTCCCCTGCCACAGAACCACATGGTCGGGTCTGTCACAACAGCCCATTTCTTGACAAAAATTTCATGTTAGTCATTTTTCTCATTGTGACAAACTGTCTGGCAGAAATAGCTTGAGAAGAAAGGTTTATTTTGTCTCAGTTTTTGGAGACATCAGTCAATCATGGCATGGGAAATGTAGCAACAGGAAAACTCAACATGTCAACTGGAGATGGCTGGTCACATCATGAGGGCACCCAGAAAGCAGAGGTCAACAGAATCAGAAAAGAATACATCTGACATGTCATGGTCATAGGTTATTTCCTGTAACCATGAAAACACCAGTTGCCATCCTCCAGGATCTGTGTTCTTATGATTATTATTATATTTATTCAATCATTTAGTGTGTGTGTGTGTGTGTGTGTGTGTGTGTGTGTGTGTGTGTGTGTGTGTGTGTGTATCTGTCATTTCTTGCCTGTGGAGGTAAGAGGTCAGTTTAATGGAGTCAGTGTTCTTCTTCCACAATTTGGATGATGGGGTCAAGCTCAGGTGTTCCAGCTTTCAGTCAGCAACATCCCCCTCAGCCATCCTGACAGCCCAGTACAGCCAGCAACATCACCCCCTCAGCCATCCTGACAGCCCAGTACAGCAACATCACCCCCTCAGCCATCCTGACAGCCCAGTACAGCCAGCAACATCACCCCTTCAGCCATCCTGACAGCCTAGTACAGCCAGCAACATCACCCCTCAGCCATCCTGACAGCCTAGTACAGCAACATCACCCCCTCAGCCGTCCTGACAGCCCAGTACAGCCAGCAACATCACCCCTTCAGCCATCCTGACAGCCCAGTACAGCCAGCAACATCACCCCCTCAGCCATCCCTGACAGCCCAGAAGCTGTATGTTTTTTTTTTTTAAACAGGGATAAGATTCATTATGTGGAAATTTTATGGGGCCCATTTTTCTGAATCCTTGTAACCATCCAAGTGATGCCCGCTGGCGCTATTTCTTACACCCTAAGAGGGAATATTGCTTTTGATTTACTGTTAAGAACTTGAATGTTTCTCCCCCAGAGAAAAAGTACATCCAAGAATAGCTACATCAGAATTTTGGTTAGAATTGTGTTGAACTTTTCAATATGGTTAGGGGAGCTGACACTGTATAACCAGCGATGTCTTAGACTAGAACAAGACATGTCACTGCTTAAGCCCTCTTCTCCGTGCTTCAGAGACTTGCATGGTTTCTTTGAATTCTGGGGATCAGAGCACACACATGTACCGTGGCGTGCGCAGGGGTCAGAGGACCGCACTGGGTGTCCTGCTTCCCTTTCTGCATGGCTCCAAACAAGGCTTTTGTTGTCTCCACTGCATATGCCAGGCTAACTGGATGCTTGTAGCCATATTTATAGTGAATATTCTATGAAAATATGGAACAGAAAGGTGTGGAGAAAGGTTCAGTTTGGCAAGGAAAGGAGTGGCCCACAGAGCACACAGTTGCCATTGATAAAGTGATTGACTCCATAAAAGAGGCTAAATGCTTGTCACAGAGACAATACAAAAAGTGCCTGGAAGGAAAATGCCTAGCCACCAAAGGTTCTAGAGCATGTGAATGCAAATTCATGTGCTCACGCCTTCATTTGGGGTCCTGGAAATGACAGCCATGGGATGCCCTGCTTCAACACGCCCATCAGGGATGAGCACTTCCTGGTTCAGGTATGGTCCAAGTTCATAGCAGAACTTGGCATTACCCACACTGTGGTGACTTTTCAGACAAGTAAAAAACTGAAGAGTCATGGAGTCATTGATGATTGTACTAAGGTTCTAGGGAAAAGTCCACTGGGCCAGACACTCTGGCACAGGATCAGATTCCCTTCATAGGGCTTCTGAGTGAGCCATGGACAAAGGTGTGAAGATGAAGGTAAGGCTTCAGTGATGTCCCCAAAGTGCTGGAGGACCAGAAACATGGACCATATGAGAATTAAAACAGAAGGCAGCAAATGAAGCCAGCCCAAGGAAACCCACTTGTATTGCAAAGAGAAGGCTACCAAAGCGAGGCTGCCTAAACCAACTGGACATAAGATGATGTAGCACATACCCTGATGCCATGAAGTTACAGGATGAATTTAACCTACTGGGTTTTGTTCTTACTGTGGACTAATCTTTTCTTGCTTTCTTATCTTGAATTACATTTGTATAGATTTGGCCCAGAGAAGAATTAATTTCATGATTCTTGGCCTGTGAAGTCTCTGTGATTTAAGATAGAAGACACCAAAAAGAGTAGCCTATCCTCCACCCTTCATCCAATCCCCTTTATCTGACCGACATCACTTCCTGTTTTTACAATCTCATTTTTCAGAGCCAGATAAACAAAATGACATAGCTCAATGATCATTTTCAGAGTTTGAGGTTTATGTGTTCACAGTTATAATGGCTAATCTTGGCTGTCAATATGATGAGGTCTGGGATCAATGAGAAATGTGTTTATTAGTGAGTCAGTAAGGAGTTTTGCTGGAAGGATTAATTAATTGATAGGCTGGGGTGCTAGAGCAAATTTAAGAAGAAAGTAAACTGAACACTGGCCATGTCTTCTGCCTCCTTCTCTGTCAGTCTTCTCTCTTCTGCCTGCCTACACCATGACTTCCTCATTATGGAACTCTGAGACACAGCAAATCCTTTCTTCTTTACATTGCTGTGGTTGGGTGTTCACTGCAGTAAACAACAAGTAACTGATGCAAACAATTTGCTACCAAGAATCAGGGGCTGTTGCTGAGATAAACCTGAGCATGTGACTCTTAAGCCTTTGGGTCTGGTTTATGGGAAGAATCTGGAAAATTTTAGATCTTCTAAGTAGAGAAGTCTTTCAATGCTCTAAACAGAACTCAATTGTCTTGCCCACCACCAACCCCCTCAGATCATGTAATCTACAAGCCCACTTCAGTCCACTGAAATGCACACATCTCCCCAAAGACCTCAGAGGCTCCTGGAAATACACTCTACCAACTTCAATTGAACCAAGAGCACCAAATGGACCAAAAGCAGCTTTCTAATGCAATGACACCATAGGCACCAATTGGAGGAAGAGATAGGTAGACACCAGTGCAAGAATACATTCAACAACAGAAAGAGCAATGTGACATCACCAGAACCTAGTGGTTCTGCAACAGCAAGAACATCCCAATGTAGAAGAAGCAGAAGAAAAAAAAGACAATCTTAAAGATAACTTTATAAACATGATAGAGGCCTTTTAAAAACAGAATAAAATTTTCCTTAAATTGAGGAAAAGACAAACAAAAAAAATTGGTAGAAATAAATAAATCCCTTAAAGAAAGCCATGAAAATCAAGGAACAGTCAATAAAACAGGTGAAGAAAATAGTTCAAGACTTGAAAATTGAAATAGAAGCAATAAAAAAGACACAAACTGAGGGAATGCTTGAGAAATCTAAACAAACAAACAGGAGCTACAGATACAAGTATAACCAACTAAATGCAAGATATGCAATATCTTTGACATTGAAGATATAATAGAGGAAATAGATTTGTCAGTCAAAGAAAATTCCAAAGCCAAAAACAGTCATAACACAAAATGTTCAGAATTTCTGAGACACTATGAAAAGAAAGAATTTAAGAATAATATGGATTAGAAAAAAAAGAACAGCTCAAAGCCTCAGAAAATATATTCAATAAAATCATAGAAGAAAACTTTCCCAACCTAAAGAAGGAAATGCCTATGAAGATGCAAGAAATTTTACAGAATACCAAATAGACTAGACCCCTCAAAAATCCCCTCACCACACAATAATCAAAATACTAAACATGTAGAATAAAGAAAGAACATTAACAGTTGCAAAGGAAAGAGGTCAAGTAACTTACAAGGGAAACACATCATAATAATACCCAGCTACTCAATGGAAACCATGAAAGTCAGAAGGTCCTGGACAGATGTAATGCAGACACTAAAAGACCACAAACACCAACCCAGACTACTATACCCAGCAAAACTTTCAATCATCACTGACAGAGTAGACAAAATATTCCATACAAAACTAGATTTAAGCAATACCTATCCATAAATCCAGTCCTACAGAAAGCACTAAAAGGAAAACTCCAGCCTAAGGAATTTAGATGCATCCACAAAAACATAGGCAGTAGATAATCCCCCACCAGCAAATCCCAAAGAAGGGAAGCATTCATACACACACACACACACACACACACCAGGAATTAACAATCACTGGTCAATAATATTCCGTAATATGAAAGAACTCAATTCCCCTATAAAAAGACACAGGCTAACAGAATGAATACAAAACCAGGATCCATTCCTCTGCTCCATATAAGAAACACACCTCAACTTCAAAGAGAGAGACTACTTCAGAGTAAAGCATTGGGAAAAGGCTTTCCAATCATATGGACTTAAAGAAGCAAGCTGGTGCAGTTATCTTCATATCTAACAAAATAAACCTCAAACTAAAACCAATCAAAAGAGATAAAGAAGGACATTATCTATTCATAGGAATACTCCCCCAAAATGAAGTCTCAATTCTGTACATCTATGCCCCCAATACAGGAGCACTCACATATGTAAAAGAAACATTATTAGGGGCTGGACAGATGGCTCCATGGTTAAGAGCACTGAGAACTTTTCCTGAGGTCCGGGGTTCAATTCCCAGCACCCACATGGCAGCTCACAACTGTCTGTAACTCTAGCTTCAGGGCAAAATACCACTGTACATAAATAAAAATAAATAAATAAATCTTAAAAAAAAACATTGTTAAAACTTAAATAGCAATTGAACCCCACACACTAATAGTGGGAGACTGCCATACCCCACTTTCAACAATGGACAGGTCTTCCAGACAGAAACTTAACAGAGAAGGGAATTAATATGTGTTATGACTCAAATGGAATATATATATATATATGTATATATATATAAAACATTCCACCCAAACACATAAGAATATACCTTCTTCTCAGCACCCCATGGAACCTTCTCTAAAACTGATCATATACTTAGTCACAAAGTGAATCTCAATAGATACAAGAAAATTGGAATAACCCTTAATTCAACAACAACAAAAATTACAAAAAGCCTACAATCTCATGAAAATTGAGTAATGCTCATCTGCATAACCATTGGGACAAGAAAGAAATAAAAAGAAATTAAAGACTTCCTAGAGATCAATGAAAATGATACCATAAGTGTACAACATATCCAAACTTAAGGGACACAATGAAAGCAGTGCTAAGAGAAGAATTGATAGCACTAAATGCCTACATAAAGCAAGTGAAGAAATCTCACACAAGAGACTTAGCAGCACAACTTAAAGCTATAAAACAAAAAGAGACAAATTCACTCAGAAGGAATGAATGGCAGGAAATAATTAAATTGAGGGTTGAAATCAATAAAATAGAAACAAAGAGAACAGTACAAAGAATCAATGAAACAAAGATTTAGTTCTGTGAGAAAATTAACAAGATAGACAAACTCTTATCCAAACTAACCAAAAGGCAGAGAGAAAAATATCTAAATTAGCAAAATCAGAAATTAAAAAGGGACATAACAACAAGGAAATCCAGAGAATCATCAGGTCTGTAGTCTACAAAATTGGAAAATCTAAAAGAAATTAATAATTTTCTGGATAGGTACCACATACCAAAATTAAATTAAGAGCAGACAAACAATTTAAATGGATTTATAAGCCCTAAGAAAATACAGGCAGTCATTAATAGTCTCCCAACTAAAAAAAACCCAGGGTCAGATGGTTTCAGCACAGAATTCTACCAGAATTTCAAAGAAGAGCTAATATCAATACTCTTCAAATTGTTCTATACAATAGAAACACAAGGAGCATTGCCAAACTCTTTATATGAGGCTATAGTCATCCTGAAACCCAAACCACACAAAGATGTGACAAAGAAAGAGAATTAAAAACCAGTCCCCCTCATGCATATTGATGCAAATATACTCAATAAATTTCTGGCAAACTGAATTCAAGAACACATCAAAAAATTATTCACTATAATCAAGTAGGCTTTATCCCAGAGATGCAGGGATGGCTCGACATATAAAAATCTGTCAGTCAGTGTCACTCACCATATAAGCAATCTGAAAGAAAAAAACCACATGATCATTTCATTAGACACTGAAAAAGCCCTCAACAAAACCCCTTTATGATAAAGGTCTTGGAGAGATCAGGAATATAAGGAACATACCTAAACATAATAAAGGTAATTTACAGCAAGCTGACAGCAAACATCAAATTAAATGGAGAAAAACTCAAAGCAATTCCACCAAAATCAGGGAGAGACAGGGCTGTTGACTCTCCCCATATCTATTCAATAGAGTTCTCAAAGTTCTAGCTAGAGCAATAAGACAAGAGGATGTCAAGAGATAGAAATTAAAAAAGAAGAAGCCGGGGCTGGAGAGATGGCTAAGCGGTTAAGAGCACCGTCTGCTCTTCCAGAGGACCCGGGTTCGATTCCCAGCACCCACATGGTAGCTAACAACTGTCTGTAGTTCCAGTTCCAGGCAAAACACCAAGGCAAATAAATAAATAAAGTTTAAAAAAAAAAAGAAGAAGCCAAACTTTTACTATTTGGAAATGATAATAGTATACATAAGTGATCTCAAAAATTCTACCAGGGAACTTCTAAAGCTGATAAACACCTTCAATAATGTGACAGGATACAAGATTAACTAAAAACAAACAAACGAAAAACATAGCCCTCTCTTATACAAATGATAAGTGGACCAAAAAAGAAATCACAGAAACATCACCATTTACAATAACCACAAATAATATAAAATACCTTTGGGTAACTCTAACCAAGCAAATGAAAGACCTGTAGGACAAGAACTTTAAGACTCTGAAGAAAGAAACTGAAGAGGATATCAGAAAATAGAAACATTTCCCATGCTCATGGATAGGTAAAACCAACATAATAAAAAATGGCAATCTTATCAAAAGCAATCTACAGATTCACTGAAACCCCTATCAAAATCCCAACACAATTCTTCACAGACCTCAAAAGAACAATATTAGACCTCAAATGGAAAAACAAAAAACTCAGTTTATCTAAAACAATCCTGTACAAAAAAGCAAATTCTGGAGGCATCACCACCCTGACTTCAAGCTCTACTATAAAGCTATAGTAATAAAAAAACAGCCTGATATTGACATAAAAACAGACTTGTGGATGAATGGAATCAAATGGAAGACCTTGTCGTTATTCCACATAACTATGAACACCTGATTTTTGACAAAGAAGTCAAAACTGTACAATGGAAAAAGAAAGCATCTTCAACAAATGATGTGGACATAACTGAATGTCAACATGTTAGATGACTGCAAATAAATTCATATTTATCACCCTAAACAAAACTCAAGTCCAAGTGGATCAAAGATCTCAATATAAATCCAGTTACACTGAACCTGATAGAAGAAAAAGTAGGAGGTAACCTTGAATGCATTAGCATAAGAGACCACTTCCTAAATATAACACCAGTAGCACAGATACTACGGGCAACAGTTAATAAATGGAACCTCCTGAAACTGAGAAGCTTCTGTAAGGAAAAGGACATGGTAAATAAGACAAAGTGGCAGCTTACAGAATAGGAAAAGATCTTCTACAACCCTACATCTGACAGAAGATTGATCACCAAAATATATAAAGAGCTCAAGAAACTAGACATTAAAATGCCAAATAAGCCAATTAAAAATTGGGCTACAGATCTAAACAGATAATTCTCAACATAAGAATCTCAAATGGCTAGAAAAACATTTAAGGAATTTCTTAACATCCTTAGTCATTGGGGAAATGCAAATCAAAATGACTATGACAGCCTATGCTGGAGATAATGTGGAAGAAGGGGAATACTCTTCTACTGTTGGTGGGAATGTCAACTTGTATGGTCACTTTGGAAATCAGTATGGTGACATCTCAGAAAACTGGACATCAATATACCTTAAAATCCAATTATACCACTCTTTGGCATATACCCAAGGGATGCTCGGTCAAAGGCACTTGCTCAACTATGTTTATAGCAGCATTATTTGTAATAGCCAGAACCTGAAAACAATCTAGATGACCCTCAACTGAAAAATGGATAAAGAAAATGTGGTTTCCTCCACCCCAAAAAAGAAAAGAAAATGAGGTTCATATTGGAAGCATTCCCTATAGGCCTTGCAGACCCCCCAGCAGGGCAGTATGGCATCACATGTGCTGGCATTCACCTGGAACGAAGCAGAGCGGCTGTCACATCCCCAGGTGTGGCTATGTAAACATGAATCCATCTGCCCTCTTAGAAGAAAATGCTCACTGGAAACTCTTTCTCTTTCTCTTCCGCTTCTCCTGCCTCCCTGCTTCCCTGTTAATAAACTTTAGTGTGGTACCTGGTGGTGAGACCCTTTAATACGTGCAAAAAACTAACACATATACTCAGTGGAGTAAAAACAATGACATCATGCAATTTGCAGGCAAACTGATAGAACTAGAAAATATCCTGTATGAGGTAACCCAGATTCAGAAAGACAAACATGCTATGTACTCACTCATAAGTGGACATGAGACGTAAAGGATGACCAGACTACAACCCACAGTTCCGGAGAAGCTAGCTAACAAGAAGGATCCTAAGAGGGTGCATGGATTGCCCTGAGAAGGGGAAGTAGATGAGATCTCCTGAGTAAACTGGGGGGGGGAGACACAATAGAAGGGAGGGGAATGAGAACGTGAGGAAACGGGATGGTTGAGCTTGAATAATGTCAGGGGTGGAAGAGCAATGAAAGAGATACCATGATAGAGGGAGACATTACAGGTTATGGAGAAACCTGTTGATAGGAAAGTTACCAAGAATCCATAAGGATGAGCCTAGGTTAGACTACTAGCAATAGTGAAGAGAGTACCTGAGCTGGCCTACTCCAGTAACCAGTTTGGTGAATACCCTGACTGTCATCATAGAGTCTTCCTTCCGTAACTGATGGAAGCAGATGCAGAGATCCACAGCCAAGCACCAGGCCTATCAGGAGTCCAGTCAAAGAGAGGGAACAGGGATTATATGAGCGTGTGTGTGTGTGTGTGTGTGTGTGTGTGTGTGTGTGTGTGTGTGTGTGTGTGTGTAGATCATGATGGGGAAATCTATGGAGACATCTGTGGTGATATATTTTATTTCTAATATAACTGAACCAGCTTGTGGAAACTCATGAACTTTAGGCCAACAGCTGTCTTGAACCTGCAGGGTAATAGATCCCCTCCATATAGGAGACAGTTGTGTAGCAATTTAAGGGGCCCCTAGCAGTGGAATCAGGATCTATTCCTGGTGCATTAGCTGGCTTTTTGGAGCCCATTACCTATGGAGGGCCATCTTGCACAGCCTTGATGTAGGGGAGAGGGGCCTGGACCTGCCTCAACTGAATGTACCAGGCTTTGCTGACTCCCTATAGGGAGGCCTTACCTTTTGGAGGGCATGGGGGTGTGAGTAAGGGAAGGCTGGGGGGAGCAGGAGGAGATGAGAGGGGGATCTGTGGTTTGTATTAAAATGAATTTTAAAAATTTCTTTAAAAAATTAAAGTGATATATTTGGGTGTTAAGTTGATACAGCTTAGACTTGTGATAGTCAACTTGGAATCAACCTGCCTCTTATTTGTTTTGTATTGATGTTGTTTTGTTTTGTTTCTTTCTTTCTTTTTTTTTCTTAACTGAAGTGGAAACAGTCATCCTAAATAGGGGCTGTACCATTCCATGAACCAAGTCCTGGACTGAATGACTATAAAGGAGAAAGTGAGCAGATGCAAACATTCATCCTCTGCTTCTTGATGCCAGATGCCTTGGGTCCGGTGCCATGCCTCCCCGTCCATGATGGTCGGCACCCTCCAACCATGAGCCAAACATATATCCTTTCTTAAATTGCTTTTATCAAATACCACAACCACTTACATTTTCTTTTGAGACAGTGTTTCAAGTAGTCCAGGCTGGCCTCTAATTTGCTATGTAACCAAGGATGGCCTGCAACCCCTGACCCTCCTGCATCTATGATCCAAGTGCTAGAACTACGGGCATGCACATTACTCCCAGGATATGTAGTACTTACTGGGAATCAAAACCAGGACTGTGTGCATGTCAGGTAAACACTGTACCAATTGAACCACATTCCCAGATCTCTACAGATTAATGGTGACAGTCTGGGTTTTTGTTGACATTTTTTGTGTGACTCTTTTTAAACATAATTTTTAAATGTAATTTTTTTAAAAAAATTATCTAGCACCCCAGTAATAATAAAAGCAACTTATCAAAAACTTATGGTGTAGTACACAGTGCTGAGACCAAGGTCACAGTCATCTTCTCAGATAGGAGCTTTATCCTCTCAGGTTATACATGAGCAAGTAAGAGGTTGCTTTGGGCTCCAACATCTTGCCATCAAAATGGCTGCCCTTCTTTGCTGTTAAATAGAACAGGACGTGTTCATGGGTCACTGGGGATTGTTGGCTATGGCCTCAGGAGCCTCTCTCTCCCTCTCTCTTTCCCTTTCATCTCCTCATCTCAGGTGTCTGATCTCCTTCCTGAGGACCAAAGAAGGCTTGGGGTGGGTGGAGACCCAAGTGAAGGGAAAGTTTCCAAAGCTGCAGCCAGGAAGTTGTACTCTGTAGGGGGTAAGGGGCTTCTCACTGAGTTTGTAAACCCTGGCCACAGGGACCTGGCTCCTTGGCGGTGTAGCTCCAAGATGGATAGCCATGGCCTTCAGGGCTGGACAGGCCCTTTGCAGGCCTTTGATGCTGAAAAGCAGAACAAATGGAGCTGGCCGCCCGACCGCAGCTGCCTTCCATTAGGGCCTGCTTCCTCCGCCCAGGACAAGGTGGGCCTGTGAGGGAAGCCAGGGCAAACACCATATGTGTCAGCCACAGCTGGCTGCAAAACCTTGCTCTTGACTTCTCTCCTTGAGCCCAACCCCCACCCAACATTCCCTTGTTTCTTAAAGCTGGATCTGCAATGAGTGGGTTGCTCTCTACTCCCCCCATATCCAATCCATCAGCAAGTCCCTTCGGCTCTGCTTTCAAGGTGTGTCTTTAGTTCTGTCTGTTCTTTGCACCCTCACCGAGGACACCACCTGAGTTCAAGCTACTTTCTGTCTCCCTCAGGCTACAGAGGAGCTTGCTGTTAAGGGTTGAACTGTGTGTCTCCACCAAGTTCTTGTGCCCTAGCCCTAAGAAGCACAGGATGGGATCTTAGTTGGGATCAAGACCCTTGCAGACACACTTAAATTCCTCCTCACCCCAAGAGAAGTCTCATGAGACCCAGGCTGGACTTGAACTCATTATTCAGCTGAGGATGACCTTAGTTTTCTAATCTCTCTGTCTCCACTCCCTAAGTACTGGGAATACAGATGTGTCCCACTATGGCCAGTTAGTCCTGGGCATCGTGCATAGTAAGCAAGCATCCTCCCAGATGAGCTGCATCCCTAGTGTGGATGTGCTTAGTTAAGATGAGGTCGCAGTGGAGTAGGGAGGACTCCAAAGTCAGCCTGACTGGTGTTAAAACGGGACATTTGTACACAGCTGTGCACACCAGGAGAAAGGCATACACAGATGAAGGCTGAGGTTCATCTACAGGCTGATGCTTCTTGAAGTCAGTGGCACCAAAGATCATCAGCAAACCACTAGAGGCTGGGAGATGGGTGTGAACAGAGCTCATCAAAGGCCCGTGGTTGGCCTGTGCAGCCCCAAAGGCCATGGCCATCTCTCTTGGAGCTGCACCACCCTCAGAAGAAGGGAACCCTTCTGGTCTCCAGGGCTGAGAGGTAATGAGTTCTAAAGTCATCTAGTAGCACTTTGTCATACTTACCAGCTGGGTCCTCTTTGGCCATGTGGGAGCCCCTCATCACCAACTATACAGAGAAAAACCATATTCTAGGATCTTTGAGGTGGCTCAGTAGGTAAAGGCATTTGCTGCCAAGCCTGGTAACCCAAGGTTGATTTCTGAACCTCAAATGATAAAAAGAGAATCAAATCCTCCATGAGCATGAGTGTATGTGCCCATTCTAAGATCCCAGCACAGACCATGTACAAGACCTTGCAAAAGCCCACCTGCTGAAGTTTTCATTCTTGTAACCATGGCACTAATATGCTGACCAACGCAAACTCAGGGAGAAAGGGCCTTTTCTGGCTCACAGTCTATCTATCATGGTGTGGAGATCATGTGTCCATCCACACTTGAGAAGCAGCAAATGCTGAGTGCTCCTTAGTGCTCTGCTTGCTTTTCCCACATTATGCAGTCCAGAACCCCCTGTCACGGAACAGTCCCAACCACTGTCAAGATGGGTCTTCCCATATCAGTTAAAGCAACCAAGACAGTCTTCATTGGCTCAAAGCCCATCTCCCAGTGAGTCTAGAACCTGGCAAGTTAATCGTTAACACTAACCATCACACCACTGTAGCCTCCCTGAAGACACAGTCCTTCTACTCATCTTCTTTTTCCCTGGCCCACTAGCCTCTGCCTGCCCTAGCCTCCCTGCCTGCCCTGAGCACATCAAGGGCTCTTACACATGTGGCAGGCTCTTCCAGGTCTTTGCTCCATCACTTCGTTGCATGAGATGGGAAGACAAGGACAGCACATGAGCTCCCTCTGACAGGATGCAGACAGGAACAGGAGAACAGAGCAGGAGAGACCACTGCAGGAAGGCTGTGAAATCTGCTCCAGCTTCCAGCCTCTGAGAGCTAGGCTAGTTCTCTGTAGATTTGAAGTTTTTTTTTTTCCTTCTTTATTTTGTATTTATCAAAAAAAAAACAGTAAAAAGAATTTAAAATGCAGAAGAGTTAACAATAACTATACAGAGGATAAGAATCATAAGCATGGCTTATCAAGGGTAGAAATACAAATAAGAGATTTGAAGTTTTATGGAGAAGGACCAGACACTGGTCTTCCTCTAGGACCTCGTGTGACTCGGGTAAGTGAGTCTGGTGCAATGACCTGGGTCTCAGTTTGAATATCTGTAATGTGGGTCAGTGGGTTTGAATGTAGAATGGCCTCGACAGGCTAATATGTTTGTATACTTGGTCTTCAGCTATTGATGCTGTTTTTGGAAGATGCGGAAACTAAAAAAAAAAAAAAAAAAAAAAAAAAAAGGAGCCTTAACAGAGGAAGTGGGTTACTGAGGGTGGCACTTCATATCCTGGCCTTACTTCCTGTCTGCATTCTGCTTCCTGACTGTAGAAGTTATCCGGCCAGCCGCCTCATTCTCCTGCTGCCTTGCCATCTCTACCCCAAGGGAATGTGTCCCCTGGAACTGTGAGCCACAATAAACCTGTTCTCCGCTAAGTTCCTTCTTGTTACATACTTGGTCGCAGCAGCGAAAAGAGTAGATGCTGCAGAGGCCGCCATGCCATGAAGAGATTCTGTAGCATCTTCCTTTGTCAGCAGAGGAAATAGACTGGCTGGACAAGGCCAAGCATTCCAGGCCTTCCATCATAGGAAATGAGAGAGCTTAGAGAGGCCCTGGTGCCTCAGCACTGAGACTCACATAGGTGGCCACCATGCTGCAGTGGAATTGGGAGTTTGTCCAATGACTAACCATACTGGGAAAGGAAAATGCAGTCTCCTGGGCCATGCAACCTCTCTAAAGGACACATATATATATCATGGTGTCCTGCAGGAGGACACTGACACATGAACACACACAATATGTCTCCTGGACATGTTATACTCTGTGACTGTTCCTGAAGATGTGGTCACTGATCTTGGGGAGAGAGCTGCAGTGGAAACACTCCAAAGTCCTCATCAGTGTAGAGATGATCACATGGAACATGGCCTGAGTTTACAATTTTAGGTCAGCTATGAGGTTAAGACAAATTAAATATTCACCAACTATCAATAATCTACATTTAAGCCTTCCTTATGCAGAGTGATATGATAAATGAAAAATCCCCAAAATGACTTCCTGTCACCTCAGAACAGCTACTTACCAAAGCCCGGCTCTGGGCTGCCCCCCAGCATCTGGTGCTGTTTAGTGCACAGTCAACCCCTGCATGAGGGTGGAGAGTGAAGTCTCCCTTCTATGATATTCAGAAAGGGAAACTGAGCCATGGCGCAGTCACAAACTTATCAAGTGGTGGCCAACCTGGAGGACTTGGCCAGGGTCTGAGGAGCCCTGGCCGTCACTAGGAGGAGGAACAGGCTGGCAGCCTGCCTGTCACTTTAGCCCTTTGACACCCCACCCCCACCTGCCCAAAGACGGGTTATGATTCCAGTTTTAACCAGCTCTCCATTGTTCCCAGAGGTGTGCATCCATTTAGACGAGAAAGCAGAGACTCAAGAGGTCTAATCCCTTCCCGATCTCCTTTAATTCCTTCCCACTTAGTGAAGGTCTCAACAGCAGGTTGAAAAGCAAACTCTTCCATGATCTGGAAATGTCAAGTTTGGGGAAGTGGCAGGGATCTTTGTCCGAGCTTGGAGACCCTGCCTGGCATCTGGGCCAGTGTAGAGAATGGAAGTGGCAAGTGAGCGCTTGACTGGGAGATAAGTGGGCTGTGTTTCATCCTGGGGAAGGTTGGCCCAGCCCCTGACCCAGCAGTCTTTCTTAGTGATGAGGAGATTCTCTGGGAGGGCAGAGATCCCCATTATGGGGTCACAGTCTCTCTGAAGCCCCAGCAATATCTAGCTCCATTTTGCCCCACCAAAATCTGTTTCGGACTTCTACCTTCAAAATACCACTGTTGAGAATGGCAGGGTCTGTCACAACGGTCTCCTGTTTCTCACCATGCCTCTGCCAAACTCACGCCTCTCTCCTCTTTTCCTTCCCCTTAGCACTTGTCTGTTCAGGTAGCGGTGCTTCCTTCCTGCACCTCCAACCTTAGGTCAGAGTAGGTGACATAGACACCCTGGAATCATTTTTACTGGTTTAGGGTCTGGTAATGGGTAGCCCTCATATTCCAGTTCCTAGGGCCTTTTAAGAGCAAAAAGTCTGAGAAGGAGACAAGGCCTTGCTGGGCCAGCTGCCTCAAGCCCATGGCTAAAGGCAGCATGTCTGATGGGTGCTGGTGAAGGGATATATGGAGGATCCTTATAAAACCATCGAACTGCAATTAGGAGAGTTGATGCTCTGGAGACCGTTCTGTCCTGTCAATAAAACGCTGCAGCAGGCTGGGGTTCCTCTCTCGGCTCTAGATGTACTCTCCCATCCCCTGATGAACCTCCCTTTGTCCTGACCTCTCAGGAAGGCCTCTTTGGCCACGTGGAGCTATATGAAAGAAGACATTAGGGAGATCCTTGTGGCCTTTAAGGACCAAGTACTAGGGCGGCAGAAGCCAAGAAGGCTACTCAGAGGCCCTGTGTCGTGGGAGGAGGTTCTTTCTCCCAGAGGTAGACACAGCTTCCTTGGCTCTGCAAAGATGTAGCTGTCATTGTGGGAGCTATAGAGAGGGCACACGTCCTGAACTGGTGCTAAGAATCCTGGACTCACCCCAGGGCTGCCTTTGACCTTGATGGTAACTGTAGGTGAGTCTATTTCCTTTTCTGACCTCTGTGGATTTTGGAAACACGGCCATCTTGCACTGGCTTCCCTGGTCAACCTCTTGTCAGTAACACGGCCAGGAGCCCATGCTGGACTCTGTCAGTCCTGAGGGATACAAGATAGATAACACTATGTACTGTGCTCTTATAAAATACTTTGTCCCAACAAGAGAAGGCTAATGAATCAGAAACTCACCTTTGAAACCAAAGCAGACTCAGGATCTATGGTCTATTCTGTACCAGCACAGAAGGCAGATTGGGTTGATGGTCCTGGGTAATACTGTGTTACCCTCTCTAAAGTATGCATTTAAATTGACTCAAAAACGAAGAGTGTTTCAGGTAAAAGGAACAGCGAGTGAGCAAATGTAGCTGTGGAAATGAGCTAAGAGATGATCTCTTCCTTGTGTTTGCCCTCTGATAATGACAGAAACTCTGATGTCACCCTGAAACTGGATTTGAACTATGAATGGGTTCCCTGGCTCCTGGAGAGTATTACACAAGGGAGGGATTTCCAGTTCATTCTCTAGTTCTCCATCACCATCTCATCCCCATCTCACCAGCATCTCATCTCCATTTCCATCTTGTCTCCATCTCATCTCACCTCTGTCTCTATCTCATCCCCATTTCATCTCTATCTATCACATCTCTGTCTCCATTTCCATCCCAATCTCCATCTTTACCCCATCTCATCTCCACCTCACTCCATTATCTCCATCTAAACCTCTATCTCATCTCATCACTTCCAACTCCATCTCATCTCATCTCCATCCCATCCTATCTCCATCTCATCTCCATCTCCATCTCTCTCTAGTTTGCTTTCTCATCAAGTTCCTTAGCCCTTTCCTGGCATGAGACCTTTGAAGAGCCACACTTGCTCTCGCCGTGTGACCTAACTTCCTGTTTCATAGGGATTCCCTCTCTTGCCATCTTTACCAACCACGCGGTGACTGTTGTCCTCATCAGTGTGTGATGCACACATGGCATTTATCATAAGTGTCATTAATGAGTTACTTAATGGCATCTCCTACCATCACACCAGCTCCCCAGAGCAGGGGTCTACTGAGTCCATCGGTGTGTCCTGGCTATTGAAGCATGAGTATCTCATGAATACCCATCACCTACCTATCCTCAGCACTCTCAGCCCACAACAGTCAGTCCTTCTTGTCAAAGGAGCCCACACATCTGGGAGGTGTGAAGCAGTGTGGATTAGTGGGATGTATACGCACACCCAGGGGGCAGAGCCTCAGTGGAGACTTTTGGTGTGGGGGATTCCATAAAGGAAGCACAGGGTCAGGGGAGTGTGGACTAGGAAGGAGTTGAAGGAGGGGATTTGTGTAGTTTCAGAGAACTGAGTGATGGCAGTAAGTCATTCAGAAGCCAATGGATATCAGGAGGCCGTAAGTAGACCCAGACAAGATGTACTTTTAGGGCTTATTAGAAGACAAAATTTCCAAATATGCATCATAGATGTCTAATATGTGGAAGGTATAAAGGGCTGTGGTTCAGGGAAGGTCTGTTGTAGAATCACCTGTGTTCCTACTGCATTGTGAGGCTTTGGACATGTTGCTTTCACTCTCTGGGCCTACCTCAGTTTCCTTGTTTGTGTAAAGCTGGTTGTGGAACTAGATGATCCTGGGAGTTGAGGCTTCTGTTGCTATAACAATCTTTAAGTAAGAGGAGACTGGCTTAGATGGGAAGCCAGAGTAGGCAACTGACAAATTCTACATGGCAAAGCCCAGCTATAGTGGAATCCCCCCACATATGAAAGTTGGGTAATTGTGACACAGTCTAGACATATGGACTCCAAGGTCCCTGGATAGGATGAGAAAGGCAACAGAGGCTTGGCAGCCAGAACCACTTCTGCCTGAAAGAGAGACCATGTTCCCAGTCCCAATCCAATGTCAGAAGAATCACAGAGCTGGGAGGGGGCCCTTGGAATATCTGTTGGCTTCTAATTATCTCTGACAATTTATATTGACTGTCAACTTGACAGGACCTAGAATTGCCAAGATAGAAGCCTCTGAGCATGCCTGTGAATTATCTAGATTGGCTTAATTGAGATAGGAAGACCCTCCCTAGATGGGCAGCACCATCACGTGGCTCTGGGTCCTTGTGGTGGTTTAAAAAAAAATGTCTCCCAAAGAAAGGGATGCTCTTCACGGTTATTAAAAAAAAAAAAAAAAAATCTCAGGAAGAAGAGGCTTATGAATCCACAACCTACCGTTGAAACCAAAGCAGAATCATGATCTGTGGTCTGTTCTGCACCAACATGATCATAATTGACTGAACCTCTGAAACTGTAAGCAAACCATCCTCAATGAAATGTTTATAAGAGCTGCCGAGATCATGGTGTCTCTTCACAGCAATACAACACTGACTAAGACAGTCCTGGACAGAATAAAAAGGAAACGTCAACTGGAGCACAGGCCTTCACTGACTTCTGTGTCCTTACTGAACAGTGAGCTTTCTCAAGGTCCTGGCATCCTGAAAGATGGTGACCTGTGAGCCAAAGTAATCCCTCTGGGGCACACCTGTAGCTGTGCTGAACACCCTCCTTGTTCATACTTCTCTATGCACTGTGCTACTACCGAGAATCCAGCTCTCTAGGAACATGTGGAACTTCCTTTACTAGTGGGGGCTGGAACTGACCACAGATGGTTACTGACAACTCTGAGGAACCCTCAGATGACTGAAGGGACATCTGTTCTCCTTCTGTCTTGAAGACTGGCTAGTGACTAAAAGAGGTGATGACACTCCCAACCAAAGAGAAAACACTAGAAATGTCTAACTCATCATGCCTGTCACTCATTCTCCCATGATGGATCAGTCCCTTCCAATATAAGTGTTTAGCGGGTATCTCATGCCAGACAAGATGAGGCTTTGGAGAGGAAATACTCTAAACTATGGAGAAAATTGTCGGGGACATAGAAGTATGATGTAAGGATCTTGTCCTTGGGGCAGTTCTAACTCAATGATGGAACTACTAAGAAACTCACTTTAGTAACATTGGGGATGCTAAGGACCACAGTGACCACTGCCATTATGCTGGTGTGGTCATGTGCTAGACTGAGTATAGGCCAGGAGCCTTATAGATGGCATAAACACTTGAGCCTTATGACAATTTCATTAAAGCAAGAAGTAATGCCATCGGGATTGGCAGTCACTGTGTCCCAGCCAGTTGGGGTTGTCAGCTGCAGCCTGGGGGTTTTCCCCAGGGAGTCTGCTCAAGGTTGGTGATGGCACATCCTTGGGAAGTTCTGCAGCCTGGCCACAGATGCTGCTTTTCTATCATGCACTCCAAACCTCCTGCTCTGGCTCTTGTCTGCTAAAACCATCTTTCTGTTGCAAATTGCAAGGAGCTCTGAGTTACTGAGGTTAATGGTCCAAGAGGAGGAGGAGGAGGAAGAGGAGGAGGAGAAGCAGTTGGATGTGGAGGATATCCATAATGTCTTAAAGGTGATCTCTTTTCTGCCCCCTCTACCTGGGCATAAGTTCACATCAACTGTTGGGCTCTATAGAAGCTCCAATGTGGGGTCTCCCTGTGCCCATAATTGCACCTATAACTATTGTGTGGTAGAATATTATTTTAAGGCATCTTACTTTTGTTTATGTTGCATTTTTTAAAAACTCTATGAAGCTGTGTTATTTTGCCTGACTAAAACACCCAATGGTCTAATAAAAAAACTTAATGGCCAATAGCAAGGCAGGAGAAAGGATGGAAGGGCTGGAAGGTAAAGAGAATATAAAGAAGGAGAAATCTGGAAGGAAAGAAGAAGTAGCCAGAGAAGGAGAAGTACTCCAGGGCCAGCCACCTAGCTACCCAGCAAACCATGGAGTAAAAAGCAGAGGAAGGTGTATAGATATAGAAAAGGGAAGGTCCAGAGACAAAGGTCAGACAGGATAATTTAACTTAAGGAAAGCTGGCAAAAAAACAAGCCAAGCTAAGACTGGCCATTTATAAGTAAGAGTAAGCTTTTGTGAGTGATTTATTTGGGAGCTTGGTGGTGGGCTCCCCTAAAGAGCCACAAGAGTAAGAATGAAAAACAAACAAACAACATCCCCCCAAAAAAGAACTCACCCTTGTCTACACTGTTGCTAGATAGCACATTGTTAACATAGAAATCTAACTCCCAAGCCATTCACAACTCCTGATGGCCCTACAACAAAGATATTCTTTTGATCCAAGCCTTAAAACCTGCCTCCTGCCTCATCCAGCCTGCAATCATGGCTGTCATCATGCCTCTGGGCCACCTCTGAGTACTTACCCAAAATGCCACCAACCTTCTGGTCTCGGAGCCTTTATTCACAAGGACCTGTCTCAGCTACACTTACAGACTGCTGGGTCCTGTGTCCTACCTATATCCCCAGGGTTTGCCATCCTCATTTAAATGCTCTTATTGTATCTAGCTGTCAGCAAACTTCAGAGGAGAGAGCCTACATAGAAGCCTAACTTTTGATTCTCAGCTTAGCAAAGCACTACCAACCCCAACCTCCACCTTTTTTCCAGCCACGTGTTACTTTGTTTGCAGAGAGTGTTTCCTAGAGCCCAGGATGATCTCTAACTAACTATATAACTAGGGGTAACCTTGAACTTCTGATTCTTCTGCCTCTACTTCTACAGTGCTGGGATGACAGCTGTGAGCCATGGGCCTGTGCATATTAAACCCCTGCTCTACCCACTGAGTCTCATTGCACACACACATCCCTGCTGTGCCCCGAGATAATGGTCAGTTTCCCCCCCCCGCTTTCCTATTTTCTCTTTTAACAAAATTGTCTCAAATTTTCAGGTCCTGACCAATTCAAGCCTTATCTTACAAGCAGACATGGATGTGCTTGAGTAGAATTTGCTCAGAGTTACATTTAGTGGCCATGTTGGGGCTCAGGATCTCCCTATCTACATCTGCCTCTGTTCTCCCCTTCTCTTGCCTCGGAAAGCAAGCTACCCTCATGCCCCCCACATGCTTGGAATCTCCACTGTGGATTTGTCTTCTTTTGCTCCAAGGCCAGGATGCTTAGAGGCTCCCGAATCTCCACCCACTCTTCATCAGCACCTCAGGATCACCGAAGTACCCCCTGGCTCAGCATCCAGAGCCACATCCTTCATTGACACCAGGCTGTCAGCACGGCCCTCATCCTTCTCAAGGGCTGTATCTAGAACAGATATACCCCAGGGGGGACGCTTGTTATGCTTTTATGTCTTCAATTCATTAGATTCTCTGTCAGCAGCATAAATCAGTGACCAGCCTCTGCTCACACACTCAGGAGTGGGGAGAATAGTCAGGGAACAGATATTAAGTTTGGAGCAGGCAGGAAGCAGCAGGTGGGCTTTATCATCCCACTATGCCCACCCCCTTTGGTGACCTGTCTCAACTAAAGAGATTGAAAAAGTGTGTGTGGGAGCAAGAAGGAGGAGCATGGAGAGGATTCAGAAAGGCAGACTAAAGAGCAGAGTTACTGGTTTTCCCATAATCCTAGAGATTGCTCCATTTGCCTCCAATCCTATAGGGGGAAAGTCTGTCTTTATTGTTCCCCTGTACATTAGGGAGAACTTCTTAAAAAGGCTGAGATGAAAAGATGATGCTTTTCAACACCTTGCTTGCTGCCGTAAGAACCAAATCCAGACTCCCTTTCAGAGTATCCCGGACCACTAGGCTCTGCCTTCCCTAACCTACCCTCACTTTCTATAGGAGACTGTCTCTTTCCCTCATATATTACCAGATCAGTTTTCATTTATTCACACAGGTTCCATGAGTGCCTACAGCTGCCAGATCCTTTCACAGACCTCTGGGCACAGTGAGAAGATATATCAGCAAGTGCAAAGGCCCTGGGGTAGGAAGCAATGTTCAAACCATTGCACAAAGGCTCATGTGAAGGGAGAAGAGTAAGGTAGGAGTAGAGACAGAGAAGTAGCCAAGAGGTGAGCCATGCAGGTCCTGTGGGCCTTGGAAGAACCTTGGATGTATTCTGAGTGCAATGAAAAGCCTGAAGGCATGCCCAGGACAGCCATGACCGTGGTCCCCACAAAAGCAAAAACTCACTTAAACCATTTTAAGATTATTTTTGGTGATTTCTTTTTTTGTAATTTTTAATATTCTCAAACATAAATCTGGCACATAACAATGTGTGTGGCTATGCGAAAGAAAAGTTTGGCATTCTTGAAACATAAACCATAGAAGATCCAAGGAGATGTTGGGTACAATCCTGGAACCCAAAGTGGGACAAGGAAAGCCTGGAAGTCCAGCAAAATAGCTCCGAAACATAAAGTGCTTATTGCCAAGGGCTCTATTTTTACAAATCACCATCAATTGCACCCAGCCATCCCTCTGTCCAGGAGCCCAGGAGACAGAGCATCCCGCACTGTGCTCTGCTGCTGCCTTCAGCAGTGTTTTATGCATCTGGAAGTGGCCCCAGATGCATAATCATGCCAGCATACACTTAAACTAGAAGGGAAAGCATTCTAACTTTCCATCTCCAGCACACTTCCAGCCCCTCTGAGGCAGCTGAGGCTCCCATCGGCTTCCTGTGTGTAGCTTTCCTTACCCAGTCACCCTTAGGAGAGCCTCACCCTCTCCTAAAGAGTAGAACCGGCAGGTGCCACTCCCAACTGAAGCCTGCCCCATATTACTGTATTTATAACTAGGACTTCTAGAAGATAGTAAGATAGAATGAGGTTGCAGGGAAAAGTCAAAAGCTTGTAGTGTTGACCCCCTTGAAACATGGGAGACCTCCTCATCTCTATTTCTCTCTCATACTAGAAAGCTATGTGAGGACAGTGAGCCAGGAAATGCACCTGGAGCCGACCCAGACAGTACCTTGAACTTGGCCTTCTAGCTCCCAGGTTCTAAGAAATAGATGTGTGCTATAAAATGCACCAGATCTGTGGTGTCTCAAACACCAATCAAGTCAGAGGTTCCTCACCACCAGCGGTGAAAATAATGCAACTCCACTCCACGTGTGGCCTGAGTTCCTCCACATTCCGCCTTCTGAGCTAGCACTCTGTGCAGGAGAACTCCATGCCTTACTTGCATAATGGAAAAATACAAAAACAAAAAACAAAGCTAAAAAGAAACACACCAGAAGTTCATTATTTTGTCCACGTTGCCTCTGGGTTCTTTTGGGCACACCACTTGAGGGAGTTATTTTAGGACTGAGTCTTCATTCTTCAGGAAAGCCCTTCCTGGCTACGTCCACAACACCCCCATCTACTGATCCAGTCATTCACTCGCTGGTGTTCATGGCTGACCTTCTGAAGGCTCATTCTATTGCACTGTGTCTTATAAACTCCAATCTGCTCGAGCTGGACCTTCCTACCCAGCAACTCCTCTGTGACGGGCCACGATAATCAGATGACCTCTTAGTGAGTCACCTGCCTGTCCCACCAGGTCTGTACGGACAGAGGGGACAGAGGTAGAGACTCACTTGGCTCTATGTTCTTGCCTCTCATGTGCCTGGGGCATAAGCACCAGTTACAGAGTGGGTGAGTATATGAATGAATGAATGAGTTAAGAATGAGTGAATGAGCATAAAGTATTCACTTTCTGCACTCTCCAGTTCTGGCTCCTGTTCCTCTAGTCAGTGATACTATGAGAAAGCGCTGAAGTAGCCTGAGATCAGGAGACAGCCCAGGAGTGAGGTGGCCAGAGACTCGTGAGCAGGAACCAGGTTAGTGGTTTTATTAGAGGCCATTAAGCATATGGTCATGATTATAATAAGTGCATGAATTATGGCCAGTGACATGTGGGGGAGGGGAAGGAGGAGGAAGAAAGAAATACAGGGAGCCCCCAGAAGCTGCTCTGAGCTAGGCTGGGCTGCTGGTGCTTTTTAACCCTTTCATGTCCTGGGTGTGGCCACTGGGGAGAGGAGCCCACCAAGAGGAATCAGAGGAATCATCTGAGTCTATGGTCCCCACCCTGATCTTTGTCACACTTATTCTGTGTGATTGTGTGTGAGTGACTTTCCTTCTCTATGGACTATTTGTGAAGGGGTGGTCACCCAGATCTCAGCTTGTAGGTGGCAAGGGGTACATACTGTCTCCTGCCCAGCAAGTCACATGGGCACCAGGGAGATTCTTTGGCTAGGAAGATCCTAAAATTCTTTGATTGCCCTTTCTTTCACCCCATCCTAAAAGTTGTGTTTACTGCTCTTGGGCCCCTGGAGCAGGGACCACTGATGACAAGGGACTGCGACCTTACCCTCCAGACTAGGGAGGGTCATCAAGCTCAGATGCTGCCTCTGAGAGGAACAGAAGAGCCTGGAGACCTAGAGACCAGCTTTTAACCTAAGCCCGGTGACCACATCCCCTAATGACTGGATGCCATCTTTAATAACACCCCAGGGGGTAGACAGCAGGTGGCAGAGCCAGGTAAGGACCCAGGTGGGACCAACTTACCTGCTAGTGCTTACCCCCTCGGAATCCCTACCTCCCTACCGTAACTGCCTTTGATGTAACTAGAGGTGGTGAGTCCTGTCTGGAGAATGAGGGAGGGCCTTGAGAGGCCCCGGAATCTTGGGTGAAGGATAGAATGGGTTCAAATTAGTCTTTATTTATTTTATTCATTTATTTATTTATTTTAGTTCTGTCCTCAAAGAAGGTGGCTTCTATGGTCCTGTGTTTCTGGAGGCTCTAAGTTTTGTTAAAAAGCATTCATTCTTCCCCATTCTGGTTCCTAGGGACTGTGCCGTCTCCAACTGGGCTGTGTAAACTCTAGCTACCCCCATGATGAAACTCTCTCATATTGAGAGCCAGGGTTCCCTCAATACGGCAGGATGTATCTAGTCTGACAGGCTCCTGGAAAATCTTGGCCCTCCAAGGACCAGCACTAAGGGAGCCATGGTGATTGTGTACGAGGGTGAATTCTGTTCATAGCTATGTCTCAAGGAGGTCTAACATGTTCCCTCTGGGCCTCCCAGGCTGAGAGTCAGAGCCCATAACCCCCAGAGTTATGACCTGGGTTCCCAGGGATGGCTTCCCCTTCCTGCGCCTCAGTTTCTATTGGTATAGCCCAGACACTCCTGTTTTGAAGAGCTGCTTTGAGGCTGCAGGGCCACAGCACCAGCTGCAGACTGGTTAGAGTCTGCTGACTAAGACAGATCCACCAGGGCTGCAGGCCTTGGCTGGATCCCACCAGGTGGGGGCGGAAGGGAAGGCGGAGGAGGTTTGCATTCTGGAGGCCTGGGCTGAGAACCAGGCCGCCCTGCAGAGTGATGGCCGCAAAGGGACCCACCAAAAGATAAATAAGGTCGGTCCGCGTGAGCGAGGCTCATCTTAACACTAAGCAGAGAGGCCTTAGCTGGACTTGAAAGTCTCCGGCCAAGATGAATGGGCTGCTGCCCAGGAGGGGGCCGCAGGGCGCAGGAGATGAGTGATGGGGTGTCAGGGCGCCATCCCCACCAGTCAACCAGCCTGAGATGCGGTCCTCTGTCCAGCCACTGCGACATGAGCAGGGCCTGGGATTTATGGCTTCGGTAAAGGCCTGGGGAGGCCAGGCTGCAGGGGAGGCTCTCATGGCAGCCTGGCTGTCCCCTGCCTAATTTCTGCCCTGGGTTCCTTCAGAGTGATGGCGACAGAGGGACCAACCCTGGGGAAGGTGAATCAGACCAGGTCACGGGGCAGTGGTGATTAGGGTCACCCAATGGGGAATAGAGCCAACTCTCTTAACTCAGGGCATCTGTGTTGAAGATATAGGTACCTTCTGTCCCTGGTGCCACTCTTGTTATTCGTTACCTGAGCTGACGTAAGGCCTTGAGTCTGCAGTACAGGGCACCTTGGAGAAGTTACACCCATGATGCAGCCTGGGAACCACTGAAGGCTTCCTTTGGAGAATAAGGGGTTCTCTTCTTCCTTCTTGTCCTTACCAACTTTTTAATTGATCATAAGAAAGAGGTCCTCTGAGAAAGAGGAGACTCTCTTTTTTTTGACACCCAGACTTTGGGATGTTAACAGAATAATTCATGGCTCTCATTCTGTAGTCTAGGCAGGGTGGGTTGTCATCTTATTTTTATATAGCAGAGAGTCGTTAGCCAGGATTTGAGCATACGTCTGTCTGAATCCAAAACACAAAAGGGAATGAGCATTTTGTTCATCGAAGCCTGGGGGAGGAAGTCAGGAAGACTAGATTAGTCCTTCTCTGCTGCTGTTTTTCTGCATTTACCACCCACTGTCCATCCTTGGCAGGGGTCGATTGTGGCTTGGTAAGGGTCCTCCTTTACAGTCCTCACAGCCAGCTCCACAGGCATCCACCACCCTATTTTATAGCCAGAAGACACCAGGGCAAACCTTGCCAGGGCCACAAGGAGCAGGCGGCTGTGCTCTGTGGTCATTTGTCTTCTTTCCTTGGCTCTTCGGCTGTACCCTTGCCTTCTTCTTTTTAGGGTAGGCTCGGCGGAGGAATGCAGATGTGGGTGATTGCTAGAACACTGCATTTCGGTGCCTGACTTTTTCCATTAGAATTGGAAGGACTCCAGGCAGAACTCCAAAGGGGTTCCACCTCAACCATTCATCCAACCACTCCTTTACTTAGTGTATGAGGGGCTTCTTGTTGAGATTCTACTGCAGACATTGTTCCAAGCACTGCAATAGTTTCTGTATGACAAGCAGATATTCTTGTCAATAGACCAAGAGCCCGGGAGGAAGGGCTGGGATTGCAGCTCAGCGGGTAGGATGCTTGCTTATCTAGCATGGACAAGGTGCTGGGTTCGAACCCCCATCAGTGAGGTTACAAGTAGCTCACACCTGTGATGGGGGGGAAGAGGCAGGAGAAGCAATACTTCAACATCATCCCTGGCCAGCCTTGGATACATGAGACCCTGTCTCCAAAACTAAACAAAACTATGAAAACAAATCCAGCAAGATGGCTTAGAGGCAAACGTGCTTGGGACTTGCTGCACAAGCCTGCTGATTTGAGTTAGATCCCCAGAACCCATGGAAAGAGAGCGTTGATTCCACAAAATTGTTCTGTCATTTCCACACATGGATGATGGTGATGAAGATGATGGTGATGAAGATGACAGTGATGATAGTGATGAAGATGGTGGTGATGAAGATGACAGTGATGAAGATGGTGGTGATGAAGATGATGATAATGGTAATGGTGGTGATGGTAATGGTGATGATGGTGATGAAGATGGTGGTGACGGTAATGGTGATGAAGATGGTGATGATGGTAATGGTAATGATGATGGTGGTGATGGTAATAGTGATAATGGTAATGGTGATGATGGTGGTGATGGTGATGGTAATGATGATGGTGGTGATGAAGATGGTGATGATGGTAATGGTGGTGATGGTAATGGTGATGATGGTGATGATGGTAATGGTGATAATAGTAATGGTGATGGTAATGGTGGTGATAATGATGGTGATGAAGATGACGATGATGATAACAATGATGATGATGATGGTGATGGTGATATTCCAGTGGGAGAGACAGTCATTAGAAAATAATAAAATTATACTGTTCTATGTTCCTTTGCTCCCACCTCCGCTCAGATATAACCTCTTCCAAGTGATCTCCCAAAACTCTAAACTATTACCTGCCAGTCTCCATAGCCTTTCCTTTTGTCCCCCTAAAAAGCAGTGTAGCATTTTTGGTACCCGACTGTTATTACTTGTTTTTTCTTCTATCTTGGTTAGGGTTTGAAATGTCCCCTACAGCCTCATGTTTGAGTTGCTTGATGCAGCTGGTGGTTCCAGTTTCAGACGTTGGAGAACATTTGGGATGAGGAAATGGTTCATCAGGGCGATCTGCTCCTGGATCCTGGCTCCATCTTGGCTTCACGTCCACTAGAATATGGACAGCCTTGGCCTCACACCATGGCTGCCTCTGAAAAACCATCCACAGTGCCTTTCCACCCTTCAGAAAGCTTCGGAAACAGTCCAAATCAACATTTCTCCCCGGTATGTTCCGTCAGGTATTTTGCTAACAGCAGCAAGAACGCAGCTAATACGCCCAGAGGTTGGGACCATTTCCCCAGTCTCTAGTACTGGCAGGCTCATGAGTCCTTCATGCGTATTGGCTGAGTGAGGAGCAACTGAGTGAATGCTACAGAGAAGGACATTGGGAGTGTGGAGAGGACAGAGAGACCCAGCCTCACCAGGGCTGGGGGAGGGATGCTCAACATAGTAACCGAGTTCAGACTGAGCCCCAAAGGTGGGGACAGAAGAATCAGAAATAGAGTGTAGAGCTCAGAATGGCAACAGTGTCCCTGCTAATGTTCTCACATGGCACAGCCATGGCATGCTGCCTTGGGGACACGGGAGCAAGGGTCACTTTCCTCCAGACCCTTAGGCCTGCTTCTAACCTAGAGCTGTTTAACCCCTCCCCGTCCCTCAGATTCCTCATCTTGGAAGTGCATGGGCATAATGCTGCCTCCTGGGATTCCTGTGAGGCCACAGGAAGGGCAGATAGACTTGAGGTGAGGGCTTAATAAATATGGTTGCTGGAGGAAGGGTAGCTCAAGCTCCTTCAGGCATCCAGGCTAAGGCCTGGGGGTCAATCCATTTCTGGCTGTTTCCTACGGACGATGGTGGATACAAAATCATAAGGCCCTTGCTCAAATGAACCATGCCCTATCTCAGCCTCAGTGTCCCCATATGCTTAGGAGGACACCAGCAGGTCTGTCTGATTCCTTCCATCCATTCCCAGACTGGTTCCCGAATCTCTGAGACCCCTGACCCCACCGCTTCCCAGCAGCTTCTGAGCTGTGCAGTCCACGCCCTCTCCTCCTGCGTGGGTATTTTGCACCTTCCTCCAGCCCAGATGTGCTGCAGTCTTGCCTCCCTCTTCTCTCTGGGCCCAATTTCCTATCCCTGCCTGGGTGGCACCAGGCCCAAAGCCACTGCCTCTGTCCCAGGGCCCCAGTGTGATCCACCCTGGAAGGTCTCTTGGACTCCAAGAACCCCAAAACTCCAACATCCCTGTGCCCCCTAAGCAGAAGTATACACCCACACTGTGGTGATAAATTTTAAGAACGGGCTTTCAGTGAGGGTAGGGGGGCACTATTTGTCCTTAACCTTACACCACCCAAGAGACCTATCCCAAGTGACTACAGACACAAGCATAACACCACACCCAGCCCAGGAGGGCTGAGAAAGCTTCCCCCGAGGCACAGAAATTTCAGGGCCAGGGAAAGGGTCGCTGAGGGGCAGGCTCTGGCAGTGGGCCCAGCTCTGTGGTTTCTGAAGCTGCCTCGGCCAGCCCTGAATTGAAGGGAAGCTAGAGGGGGGTGGGATGGGCAGAATCAGCAGCTGAGTTGTCATGAGGAAGATTCCTCAGGGCAGAGGCGGCCCTGGGCTCCACTCTTAATAAACCATCGACGTGTCTCAAGTTACCCTGTGTCCTTCCTCCCATTCTTTGTTCCAGGCTCTAGAACTGGACATCACAGAGGTTTCTCTCTGTGACTTTAAGAGAACAGGAGAAAAAGGCAGGCAGGGATGGCAAACACATCCAGCTGGGGTGCTAGGGGTCTTGCAGCCTGAGCTGAGGGGTGCCCCTGTCAAACCTCGTTTCTTCCATACAAGATGGGAGCAGTAGCTCTAAGCCCACAGAAAGGTACTCACAGGTACGCACACAGGTGGTCTTCCACATGGTTTCCCACAGACGTGCTCACGGAGCTCCTCCACAGGTGTGTTCATGGCCCTCATTGCCATTAGTGCTTTTCTGGGTAAATGTCGTGATTTAATGGCATTATAACCCAGACCTGCAGGTTCAGGAAAGGAGCTGACAGGGAATTAGCCTTTAGAAAGAAGGACCGCCGCACCTGTAGGGGTCACGATCCGGCCCTGAGACAGAAGAGCGCATCAGGTCAGAGTGTGCATGACCAGGTCCTAAGAGGAAGCAATCTTTCTCTTTAAAACCCAGAGAGGAACAGACAGACAGCATAAAGTAAGAGAGCAAGGGAAATAGTACCAGGGCAAGTGTGTGTGGGAGGGAGGAGGACAGAAAGAGGTGGGTAGGGTCTTTGATCTGACAGCTGTCTGCCTTTCCCATTAAAGGACACACTCTTGTTGCAAAAGGGCCACAGAGTGGCCCAGAGTCGGAGTCTTAGATGTGAGAATCCAAAGCAGAGCTCACACCAGGGCTCGCCACAAAGAGACATCTATGCAGGGAGCTCATCTAGAATAGCTGAGGGGTCTGTTAGGGATGATGTGGCAATCAGGGACCAGCTGCCTCAAGTGACATCCTGGCGCTGGAGAAACAAGGAGCCCAGAAGTCAAATGGGGACACTGCAGTCACCAGCAGGCAGAGGCTTTCTTTGGGAGCTGGACCACAGAGGTGACCCCTTCGTGGCCCAGGGAGAGGCAAGGAAGGACCCAGGGACCCCTTTTCTTCCTGCTTGTTAATCTCCAACCAGTTCTTCCTATTGGCCAATGCTGACCGGAAGCTGGTGGACAGGGAGCCTGGGAAGTGTAGTTTAGTGGAAATGGCCCTGCGCTACCTAGCAAGGCCAGAGAAGAGCTGAACTTGGCAAAGGGCAGATGCTGGGTTCACCTAGGCACTGATTTGAGAAGGTCACCGAGCATTTATCGGGGGAGGACCTCTGCTGTGTGCTTCTTGCAAAGATCAGCTCATTTCACAGACAGTTGTAGAATAGATGAGAACGCAATAAACGCTGCGTGCGGATTGACTGAGACCTGCTAGATTCAGAATCCTCTGCTTCTGATTCCAGGAGCCCCACCCTCCCCCAGCAGGGTGACTTAAGATCCAGGCCCCCTCCCCCCGCCCTGAGAGCTGGAGACCAGGAAAGACAGGAGATGCAGCCACAAGCACAGCCCCTGCACAGCCCCTCCATCTCTGCCCTAGGGCTTTATCCTGCCTGTCAGTCAAAGCCAGCAGCTTAGAAGTTCAAGCGTGGCCAAAAGGAAACAGATTTCAAAACACACCTCTGCAGTACCCGCTCCCCCAACCCCGACCCTTCCTCAAGCTGACCCAGGCTCTCTGGGGGCTTCCTTGCCCCCTGGCCTGTCCCTGCTGAGCTGGCACCAGGAGGATGGAGGCCAGAGGCCAGGACTGAGCGGGCAGGGAAGGAGGATGGGAGATGCTTTCAAGGGCTCACCTGTGGTCCCCTGTCTAGGGCTGCTCCTGGTGGGTGAAAACGAATTTGAGGCTGAGCAGGGACTGAAACTGGCCTTGCTCCAGTGAGGCAATGTGCCAGGGTAACAGAGAAAGTGGTGGACCCCCAAAAGTCTCTGAGGCTGGGCCCTGGCTCCTCCTACCCAATCATGCCATATTTATTACCCTGCCATTTTACTAGCACAAGCCTTGGAGAATCTTCTAAATTACAGAGAGAGACAGACAGACAGAGAGAGAGAGAGAGAGAGAGAGACTATGTGAAGGAGACAGCTTTCAGGAATCAGTTCTCACCTTCCACCATGGAGGTCCCAGAGATAGGACATCAGGATTGGTGGTAAGGGCTTTTACCCACGGGGGCCATCTCACCAGCCCTAGAGAATCTTCTAGAAAACTTCCCATAAGCACTTGTTGAAAACAGAAAGGGATGAGGAAGTGAATGAATCTTTAAATATGAACTGAGTGGAGGCCTCTGGGTTCTACCTGTAAGTGCAGCCTGGATCTCTAGCCCTTGGAATGTGGCCTGTAATGTCTTTGCACGGGACTGGCCTCAGTGAAAAGCATGGCTAAAGTCTCTAGCATGTTGCCTTCACTGGAGAGAAAGTCCTGCCCAGCAGTTGAAGTTGGCCTTGGAATGTGCAATCTGCCAGTGTGCACTCAGCCTGCCCTCTGGTCTGGGAGTAGTTCACTGTACCCCCACCCCAACAATGCTTGATCATAACAGCAGTGACAACCATAGACAAATCTCTTCCCAGAATGCACTTAGAATTCCCCAAAAGTGATCTAATATGCCTATGTTAGTTTTAGTGTGGGGACAATTCCTGAATCAAAAAAGGCTCAGATGCACTAGAGGAGAGGCAGGGCTGAGGCAGATTCTTTCCAGGGCATGAACATCCAGGAAGAATTCCCAGGCTGCCCTGTTGGGAAGACAGAAGGTCCAAGGCAGAGGCAACCACCACAGATGTCCTCCTGGATAGCCATTAGGAAACTGCAGGCAGCCAGTGCCCTCTCTTGGGCTCTGCAGAGATCCCCACTGCCTGCTGACCTAAGAGAACCATCACATCTGTGTGCTCAGAGGTTTGCTTCTCTGAGATTGGCCTAGCTTTGCAGTAGCTGAGAGTCCAAAAGTCCTGGGCAGCCCTAGGGCTGAGCCATGGTGCTCCCCACCTCGGTTTTATTGTACCTAGTTTTTGTTCAAGATGTAAGTGACTGAAAGCAGCCATCCTTGGTATCCAGGTGGTTTGCAATATGACCCATGCAGCCAGTCTCTGGTTCCAGGCCTGGTTACCACATTGCTGTTAGCCATAGTTTGTTTTTCTAATATTTATTTTATTTTTGTATGAGCATTTTGTCTACATGTATATCTGTGTATTACATGTGTGTCTAGTGCCTACAGAGTCCAGACAGGACATCAGGCACCCTGGAACTAGATTGTAGACCAGAAAAACAAAAAAAACAAACAAACAAACAAGAAAAGAAAGCAAAACCTCCATGTGGTACCGGGAATTGAACCCAGATCCTCTGCAAGAGCAACAAGGACACTGAGCTGCTGAGCCTTCTCTCCAGCTGCTGCTGTCCACAGTTCTGCATCTTGATCCTCCATCTAAACAATGGCAGTATCTTGCCAGAAGCCACGGAGAAGGTGGTAGTGGCTACGCCCTGGGGAAACCACTCAGCTGTCCCAGGGTTCTGAGACCCTGAGGAGGACAGATAAAGTGGGAAGAACCCCAAAGTACAGCTTCACCCCAAAACTCAGCACTGTCTCATCCGGAACAGCCTCACCTGCACATGTGTCCAGCAGCCAGACACCCAGCAGCACCTTGCGTCATCACCAGGCTGTATTCCTCCTACAGCCAGGTTCCTAAGCAAGGCTAGCACATTGAGCACTCAGCCATTCTACAGACTAGGCTAAATCCTCCCACAGAGGCCCTGAGAGCGATCCATATTTCCACAGAACCCCAAGGTCATACTTCTCAAAACACCATCTCTCAAGTGTACGTTGGGGAGGGGGGGACGGGGACGGACGACGACGACGACGACATGCCATCCTTGTGCTCAGGTGTCCCCTGGAAGCTGAGACCACAGTAAACTGAAGGACGGGAGTTGAAACTGGCTTCCCTTGACTTTATAGAACACAGCTCATTGTGCAAAGGGGAAACCAAGGCCCAGGTTCAGCCCAGAGTCTTCTAGTGGCAACTCAGCCACAAGCGGGAAGAGACTGAAAGGCTCAGCCCATGGGAATGGATTTCCAGTTCTCAGGCAGAGGCACTGCAGACCCAGCATGGGATGGGAAACTCACATACCAGCAATGTCCTCCAACAGGGTGTCGCCATGGCAACTCGGTCAGTCCCTGTGAGTCCAAGTTCATGTCCAAGATCCCACCTCTTCCTTCTGCTCCAAAGTAGGAAGACCTTTCTAATGACACCAGATCTTTTTATTAGACGCCTGTAGAAGCTCAGTGTGGTGGTGCATGTCTTTATTCCCAGAACTCAGGAGGCAGAAGCAGGCAGATCTCTGTGAGTTCTAGGCCAGCCTGGATTACAAAGTGAGTTCCAGGAGAGCTAGGACTAAACACAGACAAACCCTGTCCCCCCCCCAAAAAAAAAAAAAGAGGAGAGAGAGAGAGAGGAG